>CM060951.1:141020580-141245580 GCA_030765055.1 Mantis religiosa
ATGAGATTGAAATAATTAAAGATCCTATCCATAAAAATAAATGGAATTTCATTAATTTTAACTTCAATATATTTTAGGCTTAGAATAAATAATATTACTACAAAAATAACTGATATTCTATTTTATGTACCTTCAAATGTTTCCTCTAACATACGTTTCGTGTATATGTATGATAAGGTTCCTTATATCATAGTAGTTACATGTTCTTAAATCACTCTGGGCCAAGAAAGAGATACAAGGGTTTAGAATATCCCCTAGTGTAATAATCCAAACAGTTATTTGCTATTTCGAATGGTGATTGTTTCTTTACAAAATGGTACTTAAGGCTGTGTACATATCCAAAACTTGGAAGATCTGGCAGGTTAAGGATCTTGGACGTTCCGCTTTCTTTGTAAATTAGGGGATTTTTCGTTCTAATTAGGAATAACTGGAGCAAGGAATAAAGTTGCAAGGAATAAAGGGAAAGATACAACAGAATGGGGAACTAAATTTAATGCATGTAAACGTTATTGGAGATTAAGGACTCTGGTTACAGAGCGATTAGGGTATTATATTTAATTTTAAATACTCTCTTAATCGGCACTGTTTTAGGTTGTATTTTCATTATTTTAGAATACCAGTGCATAACATATTTGTTGCAGAAGAGCAAGCAGGATAATATAACATAGACATGAAAAGCTAAAGTTTTGAGACGTAATATTGTGTGTATCCATCACCGCAGTTCCCATATATGCAAATGAGATGACCTACTTCATTATTTTCCGTTTGCTCCAAAGCGACGTCACGTCGCCAGGAAATGCAGGTATTTGATAACGCAGACATTCAAAGCACCTCTTGTGCGATGCTTTCATGTCCCTCTCCGTCCCACAGGAAACAACTGTGGAATCAAGAGCACAACTTCACAGATGATGTCTTACCTCACTACGACCTGGTTAATGAGAACCACCGCCGACTTTCTGAGCAGTTCACGTCACTTCTACAACCCCTTTCTCCGACAAGTTTTCCTTCTCTCATTACTTGTGTTATTTCGGTATGCAGTTTTTATGCTTCTGCTTCTCAAATTATTCCTCCTTCTGTATGTAGTATATTTTAAGACCAAAGCATTGAAAGTGTAAGATTGTATTCATTACTTTTATTTTTAGCCCATTATTGGGTAGCTAAACAATGGATTTCGTTATAATTATATATGTTACATTTAATAAATTTCCACAGATACGCAACATGAGTTGCATAGGTAATTTTTCTATCTGCTTCATCTTGAACAAAATAAAAATTTGCAATCATTACACGTAAATATTTAAATATTATTCGGTATGTAAGTGTGTTAAATACATATGTATGTTTATAAAAACCGTTATTCAGTTTTGATAAAATCGAAAAATGCCACACAAAAATATATTCCATGTGGAGGATTTTTTCGGAACTGTTTTTATCACATCTTTATAATGGGAACTCACTTAAATATTTCAGTTTTTAAATCCGTGTTCAGTTATGCTGCTCAAATACAGGCGGATGTGCACGCAAGCACATTAAACATACATATGAACCGATTCTTACAAACACTTTTTTGGAATCAGTTGTTTCAAATTATGTGTTTCCAATGTAATCTCCGTCACAAATTTTGAGGAGTGCAATGCCCTCTCTGCCTACTGGCACGTGATTCAGAAAGCAAAAAGAGAAGTAAACTCTTTAACAATTATCTCTGAGTGAAAATCAAAATTGCTATAATAACTTCCTAGGGTTCTGAATAGTATACAATGCTGATTATTATGGGTTATGATTTTAATGTTCTTATCCAGACAGGTCGTATAAGACGAAAAAAGAAAACCCCGAAAATATCTAACCCATGTAACTTACCCTAACCAAGATTCGATATCGAGACTTCTTGAATATAAGGCAAACACGCCACTCTATTATTTAAATGGACCCCGGATATGGAAACACAACACTTACTGATGAGTGACTGGGGAAGAGAATTTTTCTCCCATCTGCAAAGACTACGACGACCCATTGATTTTAAACCATATTGTGACGTAGCTATATGCTGAGTTTATGAAGTGGGAGTAGCCAACAGACCGCCAGGAGGAAAAGATATATAAAGACAAGCAGAAGCACTTTCTCTCGAATGTAAAATGAAGATGAGATAATTTTGGGAGGTTGTTCCTCTCCCCCGCGAAACATCTGAAGCGGTATTATAAAAACGATCGTGATCCGGAGTGAGTTAATTAGCTACTGAGCGCGATTCCGATGCGATATAAAATGCTGATCCTTGAAATGTTCTCCGAGTGAGGTTTGGTGATAATTGTGAGGTATAGTGAAATCTGCTACTGCGAGATGTGAGTCTTTCTCGATGCACGTGCCAGTGAAGGAGAAAAATATTTCATTGACTCTGCGTCATGATAAAAAGTTGAATAACAAGTGTCACAAAGTTCAGCTATTCATTTCAGATATAAAATTTATTTTTAAATTTAAATGCAACATAGACATCTGATTAACATATGGAAATGAATGCATGTGTTTTAAAAATCCTAAGCTTGAATCTGTATTATATATAATGCAAACATGAAATAAAGGTGACATCATTGCTCGCTGTCAAGAAGCAATGAACACTAAATTCTTTCGAAACAGTCGAGTTGAGCTTTTTAGCAGAATTAAAAGTACACAAGGAGTATAAGACCACTTTTAAGATAACAGATATTAAGTTTTATTCACGAAGGTATGGAACGGGTTGCCGTAAGATGATACTCTTCCGCTGAAAGGATACAAAAGATTGTTGAAGACAATAATACTATAAACAATTCTGTTCTAAACCTCATCCTAATCAATCTTTGGGATTCGCATTGGAAATAAGCTAAATTCAGTGGTGAAAAGTAATTAAAAGTGTTTTGTAAATATATGCGGAAAGCTCCAAAATGTTATCCACCAACATCTTTTAGTTTAATGGTTACGATCATGGACCTACTTTTTAAAAACTGTATTTTGTCCAACACTTACGCACAGGAAACTACAGTTACAATATTAAACAAGTAAAACTGAGTCTTGCGTGCATTTAACATGACCAAATTGTATGTCGGTTCGGGAAAATAATTTGGAATCTACGCATCAGAATTTATTACTTTTATTGGTTTTATTTACAAATTTATGTATAATTATAACAAACGTAGTTATAGTTTATCCATAAAATTACTCCAGCAACCTTTAAAACCGTATAACTTTGAAAGTAGGTCACCATTATCATCATCATCAATAATCATCATCTCATTAAACTCGTGGCTTGCAACAGACTCAAAGAGAAATTTCCTCCCCATCTCTTCCTGCTCTTCCTTTTTGTTTGTTTCTTCAATGGCATTTTAGGGATCTGCTTCGAAGGCATACATTGCACATGTTTTTGTTAGTTGTTTAAGTTCGGATATAATGATAAACTCTAGAAAAAGTAATGTCTTCTTTTTTTGAGTACTAAATTTCATCTTTTGTGATTTCATTTAATTTAACATGTTGTAAATCTAATGAACATTTATTTCGCCACATATTATTTGTACTCCGTCCAACTTCCTGAGTTTCCATGCCTGACTAGCAGAGGACAGACTTGTCAAAGCTAAGACGTGTTCTCATATATCTCTTGTAACCAAGGTACTGCATTCATTTCCTTTTTAAAAAACTTTGATTCCACTACACATTTACTATGTGCAAGAATTTGTTTTTCACCAAAGGCAATTCCTTTCAATTGTGTACATGAACTTCCACCTCTTACTTTGTTGTTATATTTAAATTAAGAAAAAAAATATTAAAGATTATCTTCAATACTAGCAGTTACTATTGAATTTGGGAATTCTGAGAAAAATTAAGATGTATTTCACGGCCAGTATAGAATGGGAGTTAAAAGGCATCTATGAATTAAAAAATATATATCTGAATCATTTAAAATCAAACTACCTCAACCTCTATGAACAATTTTTAAAAGAAGCTTTGTTAATTGAAATGATTAGTCAGAGAAGCAAACTGACTTCAGTAGATATGGATAAAGGGTTTCATTACACAAATAAAAATTTTATATTATATTTCACTTTTTCTAGAATTAACATTAATACAAAGCCGTTTCTATAACACTTCCATAGCGCCAGATTCTGTTTCAATTTGTGTAGCAGTTTTAGCTTCATCCAATCTAGGGGAATACACTTACAGTCAAATGCCCTAACACCGCGGCTCGAGTAAAGTGCACTTTGAACCTCTTGTTCTTCAAACGCGGCTAACCAGCGCTCTGCTTCAGTATATAGGATACGGCTTGCAATAACATCAAAGAAAACGTATTCGTGTTCTTTAAAGCCAATGGGAATAACGGAAAGGTTACTGCAATCTCTGTGAATTGTATTTGTATGAATTTCTATCACTAGAATAATGCATCACAGCAATGTTATTTTTATTAAAGTTAGCCTAAAGTCATTAGAATCCAAATTACAATTTCTTTCTCTTCTGCGTACTTATAGGAAATAGAGAATGTAATGCATTACATAAAAAAATTCGACACCGAGACTTTACCGCAAATATATTTTCAGAGACACCCTGACTTCAAAAAGAATAACATTTTGAGAAAATACCATGTGCTTTGTCTCTATCTGTCCAGCCATGAACAGCATTTACCTCAGAAACGAAAGTTCGGTTAAATACCAAAAATTTTAGTTAACTCCATCCTTCAAAGTTTTCAAAATACGCGTTCCATCCCTTTTACATCTAAAGTGTAAATTTCAAAAAAAAATGTAGCTATTTTATTAAATTACCATATTTTTAAACTACGTTTACCAAAGCGTATTTCTTGAAATATCTCTTAGCCTCATTCATTTTAATGATTTTTAAGTAACTGTACAGCGAGATATACATAAAATGTTACCACATAACATTTTGAGGACAAATTGCAGCACAATTGTGACACAATTTATGTCAAATATATTTTGTACTATTTCCGTGATATTTCTTGTTATTGATTTGATGTTTCTAATATTATACTTTACTCAAAGAGATTTTTTTTTTAATTTCTCTACTACGTACTTGCACCAAGAAGAGAACTACTTAAGCTCCAACCAAATCGTCATTACCGAGATTTCACAGGAAATAAATATTATGAGAATTCCTGAATAAAAGTTAGAATTTCCTATAGAAAGGTATTTCTCGTGTGAGTGTGTTAATTGGCTGTGTATAACAATGTATTTACATTTATTGTTTTCCAATAATACAGCGAATATTTTCAAGAAAATCCTCCCACCCCAAATTAGCTATATATGGCAAACATTTCGAATGTTTTGATATTTACAAAAAATTCTCTGATTTTGATCAAAATGGCATGTGTATAAGATGTGTTACAACAGAATTAAATTCACATATTTTTACTTTCTGCAAATATTCTCTAAAGTTCCTCCATACTGCATGAACTATTTTTGTTATACCGTAAGAGATAGATCTTTAGATCTCGTTAAAGCACACATTTTACGTGTAATTCATTCTTATGGAATTAACCATTTTTAAATATTTCTATATTTTAGTAATTTGCTTAAAAGTTCAAATACTTATGCTTTTCTCCAATGCTTAAGCAGTTGTCCGTTTCTTCTCCTGGCCATACTATGATAATGGACCTTTAAGTCATTACACATCAACCAGTTATTAAAAGATTTGGCAGTTGCTTAAAAGTCCTATAATATCCTTCTCCGATTGCATCTACAAGGAGCTATTAATAAAGCCATTCTACAAGGTTTATCTCCATTGGTAGGAAATGAACAGAAGAACAGATTGTAAAAGCAGCTTGTTAAAGGGGTAGAGAACGTCCCCTGAGTGCAGTACTCTATATTGTTTTTCTGCTGGTCATATAATGAGAAAGTAATTTCAAAGCCATCTTATATTATTACGATCAATAGTAATAAAGTGCCTGAGACACATATTTGTACTTAATATCACATTTTGAAACCAAAACTAATATATTTATATTCCCTTTACGGTCGAACAATTTCTTAAGTGTAAATTTGTTAAAAACATATTTATAAAAGTAAAATTAGTTTATACTGTAATTCTTTATATTTTAAGCCTTATTTAATGCACGTAAGGGCGTTAGGGTATATTTTAATAAAATAATACCGAATGTTTTAAGCTTCAGGAGGCTATTTTCAGTATTAGGTTATGATGAAAAGGAGATGAACTTTCCTAAGTAATCATTAAATTAAAGATAACACTCTTTTAAAGGAACCTTTTGTAAAAGCTGCTTACTATTTTAGAAGTCATTAAAAGTTAAATTGCTGGCACTACACCTCTTTTAGGCCTAGATTTACCAACTTGACTGTCAAACCAACGTAGCCGCTACGGGGACATGTCATGGTCAGCACTGTGCTTCCTCCAGCTATAACTTCAATTTTGTAACAAAGAACCACGATTTATCATAGTTATTCAATGCTTCGCAATGCTAAGTGGGTACTGGTCCAACGTATGGGTCAAAAAGTGCGTATCCAAATGAGTGAACTCCAATCCATTAGTAGCTATAGCGTGCTGTCAGTAAGATTCCCTAAACTTTGCCATTTCTATACTTTTGGTTTTCTCAAAATACGCAGTCCATAATGTAACGGCAAGAATGAAATAATGAAATTATGCTAAGATCTTTTTCAGTATTCAAAATTTATTTTTAATCATAAATGTTTGTAAGTGTTTCACAGTCGTTCAAGTATGTCAAGTTTAATACGTCACGCATTTATCTATGCTCTTCTGCTTAATAGATTACACCAGGTCTGTTTACAATGAACATAACTAATATTTTCATTCATCTGACTTAATTTTCTTACGTTTCTAAATCCTTAGGTTTATAGTGTATTAAAGCTCATTAGTTGTTCATGTTTAGACACCTAAACTGTAATTAACTTATCCTAACCATAATGTTAAATTTACTTAACTCCTTCCAAATTTTTAGTTCTATGCTCTTTGAAATTTCAAAGTTTGACTTATTGTATTATATATTTTCTCTAATTTTTCTGTTATTTTCAGTAGTTTTCAATCTTCATGTTAGTATACATGCTATAAGCTGAATTTCAAATACTTATTCTCCTACAGTTATTATAATTATTTTCGTTTGCATTTTTTAAAATAATGACTCTAGTTTTCTAAGCATCGGGATTACACACAGCTTCCAGTAGACATCAATGATGACCCGAAATCTAATTTTGATTTGTTGAGATGGGAATTTCAATAATCCAACCATGCCGGCAGTTGAGGCCTCGCCGCCCGAGGGCCGGAATGGTCGTCTTGTAGGTTCTGTGCAACGCGCCATCGAAAAACGGGGAAATTTGCAAAAACGATTCTTGGGATCAGTTTCCCCTTCTAAAAGAATGCCTGTGATGTATATTTCATGTTTTTAAAAAAATCATTTTTGCCCGATATCGAAACTTTTTCTAAGTGCAAATCGTTGCGACGCCATGGTGAAAGAGGGACAAATTAGCAAAAACGGCACTTAGGATGCGTTTTCTTTATCAAACGAATACCAATGATGCATGTTTCACATGGCAGAGTACTTATTTATAAAAATTTAACATATTTTAGTAAAACCTATTCAACTTATTTTTGTATAAGACAGACATCCTATATACATAGTTTTTGGCAATGTTGTGACCATTCTTCTTCTGGGAAACAATGCATTTCTCTGTACAATTTAAATTCTTGAAAACGTTATAAGCTCTGTCCTGTAACTATGACAATATATCTTATTATACTTATGCGTACTTATTTTAACTTTATATGTTTTGCTTAACAATGACATTTCTATCACTACCTTCTATTTTGTCTTTATTTTTCTTTTTTTAACATTTTCTTGCTTTTCCTCAATCCATATGTTAAATTCTCGCTATATATGATTGTTCCCTTCCATAAAGTTGCATGCACCGCGGTAATATTTGTTTTATATTTTGACATACGTTGTTTACATTCGTCCCTACAGCTCGCTGGTCTTATTTGTAATTCTTTGAGTAAAATCCCCTTATGCTCTCTAGCATTTACAGGTGTTCTTTAAACTTAATCTACGGAATAAGAACCAGTTTACTCCTTTTATATACACTTTTCATTGGTAAATTAAATTTAGAGGCACCAAATAAATAATGGTCAAAGCTAATATCACCACCTGTATGTTCGCTAGCTTCAGTCACATGTGAGTTTAGGTTTCTTATTTTATTTTATTTATTTAATTATTTTTTGTACTAAAGTATTTATTGACTCTATTCTTTTGTGGTCAAGATATACTAGTTGAAATAAAAATATTTTAACCTTCCAGATTTTTATTTAAAGGATTTTATTCATTAATTTACATTAATCGTTCATCAGTACGTCATGAAAAATCCTTCCTATTATTGTGTAATTAGATGTATTAATTGTATTTAAATGTTTCTGTAAGACTTTATTGCATTCTATATTGTCCTCATTTTATTCCTTATCAGTTGCATAAATACACGCAGCTGTCGTATATCTTTAGGATGTTCTAATGTCTATATAACTCGGTCAATTATAAGGTCTAATTGTACTTTAATGACTAGTTGCACAATCTGCAATCAACGTATTTTAGCCTTGAACATCAGCAGCCCCGCATGACAGAAATGTTGAAGTAGTTGCCTATACCTATGGCTCTTGCTAGTATTTGCTTCATACCTAACACCTGAATGAAGATTTTCTCTGTATTGCACTACAGAGCACCAATTTCATATTTGTTTATTAGTAAAACACCTCTTTCAAGCATTTAAAAACTTATTTTCTTAAATTCGTATGCCTATTAGGTGGAAATAAACCGATTTTCAATATAATGTTGTTTTTTTTTTCATATCTCTATACAGAAATAGAATATTCACCAAGTTACTGCAAACAGGAATCTCCACAGAGGGGAGTGTTTTTAAATGACGTAACATATACCTCAGTGCAGGCATACCCTTGGAGCATAGGACAACCAGCACACTGTAGTAAATCTGCATTTACTGTTCTGCTATTACCTTTGAATTGAATGTTTGGCGCAAAGCATGCAATATATTGTCGCGGCACGGGCATTAAAGTTTCGGGGCAATGAGAGGACATTCGGCGGATATAGTTTCATGGTAATAATGAGCCCTGCTGAGCAGTTAATGATAGTGGTGCTATTGTAAGCGCGCACCAGCGGGCAAGGATAACAGAGGTAAAGGCCCCGCCGGCTTAGATTAGGTTACGCATCTAGAAGGCGATAGAATGTTCGAATTATGTAACTAGCTGCTTGTTTTCCAGAAACCTCTAGTGATTGACAGAACAGTCTGGTAATCATGAATGGAGTATAAAAGGGATTGTGACACGCTAGCAGGACAGTAGTAGTTGTGAAACAGAGTGAGCTGTGTTGTTGTAACAGTGTCGCGGCGCGGGGCTTAAACGTGTCGGCACAAATCGATAATAGACGGCGGATAATGTTTCGCGAGCTTGCATAAACGATTAACGATAGCGCTGATAAGCAAGAGATGGATAGTTTATCACAGAGGTGAAAGACTTGCTGGGACCTATATAGTTACATTCTAGAACATTCGTGTTTTATCTGGTGATATTTTTAGAGTAAAGTCGAGAACAATCTAGAATGATCGATTAGGTGTATAAAAAGAAGCCATGGCTAGTGATGAGTCAGTTAGTTGTGAAATGAGAGATAGCCAGCTGTGTTGTTGTAACGAGAGCTAAAGATGTAATCTGCTGTCACTGTTTGTTATTGTCATCAACCTTGTAAGACTGTGTATATGTGATTTAATGTTCTTACGTGAGAATTGAATAGTGTATTTCGACGGAAATAAAGGAGATTTTTAATTTCTGCCACTCGGCCTTTTAATTCTACGAACCCACAAAGCTACAACTGGCGTCAGAAGTGGGATATTACCACCATGGAGGCTGCATTGGAAAAGATTCTAACAGCGAAGACGGAGGCGGCAAATAACAACCTGGTCGCAAAGTTGGAGACGACAAATCACAGTCTGACTGCAATAAAGGCTCAATTAACCACCGAAATGAGAGCAGCGAATGACAGTCTGGCCACGGAAATGAAGGTGGCGAACGAAGTTCTCGCCGCCAAATTTGAGGAACAGTTGGCCGGCGTGAGGGATGATGTGACGGAGCTGGGCAAGCGGATGGGCCAAGTGGACGAGCGCGTTGAAGACCTGGCGAACCGCTTCAATGGCCCGGAGGAAAAGGCCGACAGTAACGCCAAGTCCCTGAACGCCATGGTAGAAGATGTCGAAGACCTCGCGAACCGCGTTAACAACCTGGAGGGAAAGGCCGACAGCAACACAAAGTCCCTGAACGCCATGGTAGAGGACATCGTCGGCAGGAGGTTAAAGGACTTGAAGGCCGACGCACCGGGACGCGACACATCGGCGCGCGTCAAACCTCCTAAATACGACACCCCGACAATATTTCAATAATATTAACTACTCATATGCGAAATCAAAATAATATTTTAATAATGAACGAAAACATCAAAGTCTGTTGCTGATAATTTTTATGAAACTATAAAAGTTTTAATCTCAAATGGCATAGAACGCTTCATCCATTGCTAACACTCAAAATTAGAGTAATTATTTCAATTAAATATCTATATTCATTGTTGTTGAAGGTAATATTGTGCTATGAAGGCTGATTATCTTAGAATTAAAGGATAAAAATAAACTGAAATTGATTGATGATAATTTTATATATAACAATAAATTAAAAACATAAAAAATTAATGGACATTGTAACCAAATATTGTGCTGAACAAGAATTATGAGAAACAAACCCGTTATGTAATTGTTTAGAGTTTATTATTAGTAAATTAATATCATTTGAAGTTTAGTTTCAGAAATTAAATAAATATATCGCTCACTATTGTTCAAAAGGTGATTGAAATAAGTATTTAGATTTCCAGGAACGACGAAAGAAACACAGTTTATATGACTGTTGCGAGTAAAGTATAAAACAATGTTCTAGTTTGTGTATTAATGAGTTCTACGTATTTTAAATTATTATACAACATGATAACTTTGCAATGGAATACAGAAGACGGATTCATCAATTTCGCACGAGGATTTAATGTCGGTATTTACCAGTAATTACTTGCATTTCGGGAAGTCTATGCAAATGAAATCATTAGGAAAAGCCATTTGCAGTGAAATTTAAAAATGTAAACTTAATGCAGATATAGCACATTCAACGCTCTCTATGTATGAATATTTATATAAAAGTTCAATCCATTCTCAACTAATGTTATTCATAGTACAGTAATTAAAATAAGAATTACATTTTTGCACGAGGACTTCATTGCAATTATGGATTGACCCATAAACTTCGGCGTTTGCTCTTTTTAAATGAATGCTTTGCATGAAAAATTAAATGTTTTGCAAATACATTTTATGGTATTCGATATGTTTAGTTTTATTTGTTTCTTTAAGGTCAACAAAATACGTTGTCAAGTAGAAAACAAAAAGGGCATTTCCTACATCTTTAAAATGTACTCCTAAACTTTCGTTTGTTGTGGAGAGATTTTTCTTGAAAATCTTTGTACCGCATCGTTGAAGGAAGCCTGAGATGTCCCATTAAGGACAAGGGCCTTTTTCTAGAGGGGAGTTCATTAAGTGTTCCTGACGTGGTGAGCTAAGTCACATAGTATTTATTGCCTAGTTAGTGTGACTTGTCTAGAATTGTGATCCTGTGGGTCACCATTTGTATACTGTAGACATTCAGTTTACCACAATAATGTTACTGCACTTGGACGGTTCCTACCTGGGTCCCTTGGTTAAGCCATGTTCTGGTTTTGGCAATGGTTGACCAGTGGCTGCCTACTATCGCTTCGAACAAATCGGCCCGTCTGTGCCTTGGCCTACCTCTGTGTCTTCTATCTATTTATGGGTCCCACATCGTGGTGTGCTGCGTCTATCTGTCCTCATGAAGTCTGGCCCGATGACCCCCTTCAGGTCCATTTAATTCTGTTGATTTTGGTTAGTAATGCCGTTTGATGCTAACTTTATATGAAGGGACTCGTTGGAAAATTTGTCTTGGAGGGATATGTTCAAGATTTTCCGTAGCATATTCTTCTAGCATACCTGTATAGGTTTCCTATGTTTCCTATGAGGGACAGCCATATATTAGGCTGGAAAGGAACTAAATTTAAATTCTAAATTATGCCAAATATGATTTATTACATCAAACATTTACTATAGTAAATATGCTTTGCCATTTTATCATCAGCAGCCTCTTTGTACACTTAAAAACCACACGTACACGTACGTGAAGAAAGAAGTCTAAAACACCTGCAAATATCTAAAATAGACATTTTTATTTTACCACGGTGTGTATATAATGCATAAAAGAAGGGCTCTATATGTCTCTAAAAAATCTTGGTATCAAATTTTTGGATTGAGTACGATTGTTTTATTTCACGATTTATTTATTTTGCATCCGGGAAGTCTAAAACTCAATTTTCGATACAATATTTGTATAGAATGTTTATTAGAAACAACAGTTATGTTTCATATATCAAGAAGTAATTACCTTTTTTAGAATGTTGGACTACTCATACTTAAATTAGAAAAATTATTGCTTTAAAACTTAAAATGAAAATACAAATCGAAATGAGGTACATTTCAAAGCATATTGTGCTTACTACCGTGTTCCTCACAAGAGAATGTGACTTAAGGAATGCATTGGCATCAGCACTTCCAGCATAATCTGCGAAACGATTGCAAATACACTTTCACGTACCTAACTAAAAGGTTTGTGTCAATGTTGCCAAATAATTTAATAATAATTAATTTATTAATAATGTTAATAATTAGTTTAATAACAATTAATAATATTAATTTAATTTTATATGCTAGTTCTTGTTAATAGTTTTTAGTATTACTTTTGTGTGACTGGTATTGATATGAATGAAAATTCATTGTATGTTTTATTTAGATTAATTTTGATAAAAATTTGTTTATTTTATTTTAATTATACTTTTTGATTTTTTGTTTCTTTTAATGTTTTTATGTTTATATTTTTGTTTTTTAGGTTTTATTGTTTTTATAAAGTATAACAATTATTTTTTCAGTAATTTTAATTTGTTCTTATGTGTAAACGTTTATTTGTTAATTATGTTTCATGTATGAATGCAGTATGAATAAATGTTAAAAAAACTGACATATTAGCCCTACTTTAAGAAATTAGGTGGCAGTGTTATTATACATATTTTTATTTTATTTTATATTACATTCCTTTATGTTTTTGTACCAATGTTGCGCAATGTATTTTACATAGGTAATCAGTTTATGACATTACAGAGACTTACTCTGTTCTACTGCCTCCTCTTTAACCTCTAGAGAGGAGAACACCTCGTCGACATTTTCTGTTAAAGGCGTATGGCACATTATTACAATTCTGTATAAAGTTCTAAAACCTTTACGCGTTATTAGTTTAATTTTTTTCTTGTGTTCTCTATTTCCATCGATATCGCCGAATCCCGAATATGATCTTCTGGGCTGCAGACAAATAACAGAAAAATAGAGAGGAAATACCAAACCTTTAAATTTTTGCGCAGCTAAATCCTAAACAAAGTCTGATTGAGGAAACATTTCATATTTACAAATACATTGGTATTATGTTCAAACGGCGTTCCAACATCGACATTAGACGATCATGGCCCTACTAAGAGAGAACTACGAAAGATAATCCTTAAACCCTCAAAGCGTTTGCGCTTCCTTGCTGCATATATATGGAACTCCAGCTGGAGATCAAAGGATCTTTTTCATTATGTATAAAGACCGGCCTCGAAATGAAATTTCTCTTTACTCTGACCCAGAACAGAAATTAACAAGTTACAAAATGTGCGCATGTGAATTATAGTCCAGACTCGTTTTATGTAGGACAGCCTCTTTCCCTTTTAAGGTGCCATCAAATTGGCTTCCAAAGCATCAAAAAATTTGCAACTTGGTTTAAGTAGAAGCAGGTCTTCTTTGCTCCATTTATACAGAATGTAACTGAAATAAGGTGCTCATTATATTTCTTATATGAGCTACGTTTTTATGTATGGTATAGATTCCAGTTATTAAATGTAGTGAATCTACCAAATAATTCGTTGCGTTGCATTAAAACATGAAATCGTGATGAGAAAAGTATTATAAAAACCTCGTGGAATCTGAAAGTAAAGCTATTCTTATTTACATGTAAGAATATGATTCAGTTGTACAGCATTTGTAAGAACTGAACATTCAGGAAACTGTATCCCACACTTTGATGCGTTTTAGAACTGTGTGTGTGCTAAAAAAATTGTATACAGTTTCATTTGCTTTGGGTAATGCATTTATTTTCGAGTATTCTTTAAATGCCTTAGCCTATGCGTTGATACTTGAGCTACTGACGAGAAAGTTAATTTCATAAAGAAAGATAAAAAATATATATTGCAACTAATAATTTCATTGTGCAAAAATAGGGTATAATAAAAGGTGCATAAGCTAAGAGGTCCATAAAAAGTCATTAGTTAGGTAATTTAGAGTTGACAAAAAGACACTTTATTAGGATTTTTAATGATATCACGCCCTCCAAAAATCCATTACCGAATGCTTCCTCCAATGGCGTTCAGAAGTCAAATTTGCTTGCAAAACAAAAGTAATGAGTATTCGGAAGCTTTCACGGTCGGAATCATAATTAACAAAAGTTTCTTCCGGGCTTAAAAGCCCTGTCTGCTGGAATTTAGATGTCTGTGGTCCAAGACTTAGACCATCCACTGATGATATCCAACGCAGGTGTGGACGAAACGTCCGGACATCTAAACTCAAGCAGACCGCGGCTTTTAAGCTCGGAAGAAAATTTTGTTAATTATTAACAAGTAAAGTATATGAAGTATATATGCAATGAAGTAATGAAGCAAAATAAATTCTTAAATTTAGCAAGTTACAGAGTCTAATTGTGATTCAGAGGTGAATAACAAGTAATGTTTTGCAACATATAAACAGGAACTTTGGTTGGATAGTGTTAATGTACATTGTACTTTAATAAAACGGCATGTATTTATAAAGTGCATGGCCTTTCCTGCTTTACTGTGACCCATTAACGGCAGTCCGTACTGCCAAAAGACCGTGAAATTTTTTATCTTCACATTGTTATTTTAGAAGTAACTATTTTTAAATTGCAGAGTGCTGATACGAGTACAACAGAAGTTAACAAATATAATCCTAAGTTGTTACAATTTCGTGTGCTAACTCTCAGAAACCGTTTAATTACCTATCTTAAAATACTCGGCATTTCTTTATCAGCTAGATTAACCAGTGTTTTCGGTTCTCATCCCACTATGTATACGCTGGAAAGAAGATTGCATAGTTCACAACTGCAGCAGCTGGTAGCAGATTCCTGGACGACCAATATATTACAGACGGAGCAGATTAAAGCACATATCCTTGGCGTTTTCATTGTTTACCTAATTCAATGTTCACTTGATAGCGAACTCAAGATATAAGAACTCAAATAAGCACTCTTTAAGCTGTTTACTACTATTTTACAGAACGAAATAGATGTTTAACAGTCAGGTGACTTTCTCTTCGTAACTGAAGGTGTGTGTGTGTGTGTGTGTGTGTGTGTGTGTGTGTGTGTGTGTGTGTGTGTGTGTGTGTGTGTGTGTAGGTGTTTTTTTTGTAATTTACGTCCTCCAACGCTGTCATATTGGACGATGAATGAAATTGGTGACATGATGCTCAAATGAGCCCGGGGTCCATGGAGCTTAGAGCTACCCGACATCCGTCTTTTAGGATAAGGGAAAACCCCGGAAAAAACCTTATCCAGGTAACTCACCCTGACCGAGATTCGAACTCGGGACCTCTTGAATGTGAGGCAGACACGCTGCAATCTACGCTAACGATATATATATATATAATCTGTTAGTTATCGCACTATCCTTGTTAGATTTAATTGCTCATATTATATGAAATATTGATATGATATCAACATGCACAGTTATTTTAAATTTAAAGTGTTTATTTTTATCTACAAACTCACGAAATGCGTAATTTAAACAAATTTGTCCTACTTATGGGTTTTCTGCTGGAATGGCTTTCGACTTTAAATGCTTTATTTAATTAATCCAAAATATTTAAGACACTCTATGATTATTAAAGCTATTACATTATAATTTAATGCTTAAATCTTTTGTGAATGACCTCATCCATAGCCGAATGTTTCAGATTCGAGGCTATGTCTTGTAATGCAAACACGCAGAAACGGAATTCAGTTTAGTTTTTAATTTGTAGTAATGAATGTTGGAATATATTTTGTTAAAGATACAAAAACTCAGTGGAAACGGTATACACTTACGTAGAGGCAAAGGTACATATTACTAAAGTGCTTCCCTAATTATCCCAGAGAATTTCATTAGGCGATATTGTTATCCTCTAGAAAGGTTCTCCCTATGTTAACAGAAGCATTAGTAATGACGATTTTAAAACAGAGGTTCGTTAATCCTTAAGTTGGATCAGCTTTGAGCTTATTTCTGATATCGTTTCGTTATTATATGCGTAATCAGGGTAATTGGAAAATGGATAAAGAAGAAGAAAAGAAGGAAGTTTTGTTACCTTAAATATACACACACATCACTAATACTGACTATTAAATAATATATATATATAAGGAAATAAGTGCTCGAATAAATACTCTTTAAGCTGTTTACTACTATTTTACAGAAAAAGTAGATGTTTAATAGTCAGGCGACATTACCTTTAAATTAACAGGCAAATAAACCTATTTAAGAACTTCACATAGAAATTAAATTCTGATATTCATTTTATATTACGATAAATGTAAACCAATAATAAGGGTAATATAAACCTGTGTTATTCGTAGCATTCTTTTTTTAAAATCGACGTCTTCCAACGTTAAGTCATATCAGACGATGATTGAAATGAGTGAAGTAATGCTCAAATGTACCCAGGGTCCATACAGTTATCCAACATTTGTCTTTCAGGATAAGGGAAACCCACAGGCAAGCCTTATCCAGGTAATTCACCCTACTGAGATTGCAACTTGTGACCTCTTGAACCTGAGGCAAACACGAGCATTCATAACATGCGAAGATAATACTCAACTGCTGATCTCTGATCCATTTCTTTTAAAATATAATAAATTATGTTAAATATTTGGTTTCTTAGGAAGTACACAGATGCCTCTACTGTAATGTGTGGGACACGTATTTCAGTTACCAGATTCGATTCTCGTCGACTGCCCGCTCCAAACTTGACTTTTATGTAGTTTTCCCTCGTTGGTAAGCAAATATAGCCTTTCTTATTTATCACATTTTTCTTTCCCTTTTATTCCGCTTCATTCTAATGTATCAGATATGCCACTAGGTTTTGTGACGTAAGATGGTGCTGCACAGATGTCGCGACTGTTTGCTGCAAGGTGAACGTATTCTTCGTAGGCACCACAGGTATATCTGTATGGAGGGTGTTCGAGCCTGGAACTGTTAGAGATTTCCTCGCGTCTCAGTTTGCCGGCTGCCTGTAGCCTCCTGTGAATGCTTGATTTGTTCCCTTCCTCTTAGACAGTGGTATACACAATATTAATGTAGGTCGCAGTACGTGAGGTGTTCAGCTTCACGAATAAACAATAACTTATAACTGGTGCAGTCATGTAAACTTGAGTCTGGAAAAATGCAATCATTTAACAGTCAATAATCCATAAATTGTTTGTTATAAAATATTTTGCCAATATACGCATTTTTTATGTTAGTTTTTCCATGTCTTACGGTTTATCAGTTATATAAAATTCAGTGAAAATTTAAGAAAATCAATAAAACTTGTCTTAAAAGGGGACAATAACATATTATTTACAACTCACTGTCTCAAACTTGCAGTATTTTAATCTTTAAGCAATCTGAAAATCCCTGTTGGTTGGCAACAACTCATATAGCTTAGGATAGTAAAGAACTGGCCAGACAGCTACATCACGGTTTTAAAATTATATATCTGTGTTATTATATATCTGAATGTGACCCCTTCACTCAATTCAATTTTTATAATTTTTATTAGTGGTAAATAATATTCTGCTTCAGAGACTTTTTCCCCATGAATTTCACTTCAGTTCCGTCCATCGGTCCTAAGTGTAGCCAAGATAATGCATAATCATTTTAAAACTTGCTATTATTTTGTACAGTGGTGGAAAGGAATAATTAAACGCTCTGTGAGAGCAGAATCTATTCCATCCCTAGTTCGGTTTCAAGCGGAGTTCACACGAGTCTAATTCCAAAAACTTCATTAGTGGCAAACAATACAATTCATGGCGTTACTTATAGTCAGCGCATAACTAGGAAATATCTTAAAACATCTTTGCTCCTATGTTTGCTCCCTGAGAACGAAAGATAGAAGAGGTGGGTCAGGTTAATTCATTTCACCACTTTCTTTTAAGCCAACGGACCACTAGAACGCAAATTATGTGTGTCTGGTGCTATCCTCATTGGTTGTAGTTTATATAAGAGGAAGAACAAATGAACTGAACCAAATCAAACCATCCAATACCCGTAAAACGATAAACATGACCTAGTCAAGTAACCAATTGCTCATTTGTTAATTGTACGAGGAGATAGACGCAAACAGTTCAAACAATGCACTTCGTGCACAGGCATTACGTGTTCGAACCTTGGTGATTTATTATCTCTTTTCTTTTGTATCTTCCAAATTTTTACCTCCCCACCCGAATGTTGTATTTTTGCATTAAATCCATATTTACTTAACTAGTATTGTCATAAAAATGCCTGTTGGTTGTACACATGCCTTGCAGCCGTATATCACAGAGGGTGCTTCCAACACGATAGGTTCCAGTAGCTTTGTCATTACCGACTTTCTTTTTCTGTTATATATAATGTTTATGTTTAGTTCCATATATTAGCTCAATATGACGTCTATCTATTCAAGAACCCTGCTTCGATGCATTCATTCTAGCTCTAGCAGTGCAGAACCCCATGAAAGCTTTCGGGCTATACGGTGACTAGAGCAAACAACAAATGCAGTGTTTCGCAGTACACTGTGAGAACGTGGTGACATTTTATTGAGAAAGGGGACAGGTTCCTGAAAGAAAAATTGCAGGTATAGTATTTCCTGATAATGGATAGACTTTTGCAACGGTGCAAGCTTTTGTTTGTTTTGTAGGTTGATCGCCCGCTTTTAATACATGCGGCTACGCAGGCACTGACACTGATGATACATCAGATGAAGATGAAGCACCGGTGGATGAGATACTGGGGGAAATCGGAGCAGCTGAAGGAAACCCGCCACTACGCCGCTTTGTCCACCACATATCTCACATGCGATCTCCTGGGATCAACCCGGACTACTTTGGTGAGGGTCGAGTGGTGTAACCACTCGGCTACGGCGCGGCCGCAACCGTACAAGGATACCAGAATTGGTCGTAGATATACGGCAATTATGCCAAAGCTTATCAAAGTCCACATTAGAGACAGTTCGCCATAACAAAACTGTAAAAAAAAAAAAATAAAAAAAAAATAAACTCGAATGGGCCATGCGCTAAAATTTTCTAAAACATTAGACTAAAATTTGCTGTGTCCTGCATGATGTCAGGTTGTTTTCCTGATTTGTTTAGTAAAAAATAATATGCTTTATTGTTTTGTGTTTCGTTTGCTTATGGCTATTTCCTGCTCTTTTATGGCTAGTGAGCTTGATTAGTTATCAAGAAATAACACAGGAGAGTTCAAGTACAAGTACTGTCTGCCAACCACAAGAAGGCAAGAGAGGAATGAAGGGGAGAGGAGCTTGAACTGTTTATCTGCTCTGTTAGTGGATCTTGCTACCAAAAGGTGTATCAGAGTGCATATGTGTCACCCATGCTGCAACATCTAATGCTCGTTTCAGTGACCGGTATTATGGATGGTGACTTATGTGACAACGCTGTGTATTTTACATGAATCTAGCATCCTTATCATATCCGGAAGGCGAGCATAAACACAGCAAGTGATTACAGGTTCCTTTGTCTTGCCTTCTTGTGCTGGGCAGACAGTACATAAAATTTCCGGGTCTAGTCGTAGGTATGTCGTATTATGTCTTTTTGTGAGTTAAAATCGCTGGAAGAAATGTAACATCCTAATATCTAGTTTGCGCTTTTGGCGCAGGTGGTAGTACAAGTGACTCGCATTTGAGGAAGTCATACTTTCGATCATCGCGACCTTCCAATCTGATCCATGTGCTTTTGGAGGGGGGAGGGGTGGGCATTTCTTCGGACCGCTAGGCAGATGTTGCAAAGGTATCTTTCATCCCTGAATTTTATATCCGTCCATTTCAACTCACTTTTTGTTGTCTTCGCCATTCATCCGCTTGTTCCGATATTTGCCCTGGTGTTGCCTGGCAGAAAAAGAACAGAATGTTTCTAGTAACTTCGTTCCTCAAAGATATACGATCTCTGGGCCCCTATACACCCTTGTGGGAAAGCCACGCCATGATTGAGTGGTTAGACCGCTTGGTTCTCACTATGGCGGCCCGCGTTCGATCCCAGGCCACTGCAAAATGAGATTTCTGATGGACAACACGGTGCTGGGCGGGTTTTTTGGGGGATTTCAGCCCCCCCCCAAACCATCTCACTCCACCAGTACTCCATCTTCGTTTCATGTATCATCAGTGTTACCGTCTACCGTGCTGTATGTAGTAAAAGTGCACGTTAAACACTATACATTACATTTCATTTCCCCTTGCGGAAGAGGCATTTGAGCAAGCTACAGTAATTTCGGTTTTACTAGCCGGTGTCGGAGAGCTTCCAACTGGAACTGGTAGGAAGCCTACCTTCTGCCGTAGTTCTTGGTTCGGCTCTATCCGTCTCCTATCACCTCGTCCCTCCCTCACCCGGACGAGGTCTGCAAAAGGCTAAGATATAAAGGTCTACGAAGCCCGGAGTGCCGAAGTCCCCCTGTGCTACTACTCCTAGTGTATTATAATGTAGAAGTGTTCTATTTATTTTTTCGGAACAAATTTTGTAACATAAACTTCCGTTAAATGCTTCTGAATAAGACTAGACATACGTACATTAAAAAGTAGCATCAGATGACGTAATTACCAGTTGTTGCCAAAGGAACCTTGTCTTACACACTCACTACAATGGGGACAAAATTATATATACAATTATAACTTACCATATTTTTTATTATAGCACTGCTATAGTTAATAGGGTAAATGCGAATCTATTGGCGGAAATGAGGCATGATGTTTGGGCAAAATGCTTTCGTAAGCTATCAACAAATGAAGAGCCATAGCGTGCGTTATGTTCTCAATGTAGGAACTCATGGTGCAAATTTAACACAGTAATAACTACTGAGGAAGGTTATGAATACAAACATTCACTGTCTACTGTGTAGGTGAAGCAATAAAACTCAATTTTAGAAACCTAGCTGACCCAGAACTTTTGAGTAAATATTTGCATGAAAAACTTAAAATCCCAGTGAGTCCTTCAATAATGTAGTTCGAACCAGAGTTCTAAAAACTGTCTTTGAGGAGTATGACACTTCACAAAATGCTGTGTTAGATGCTCTGTTGGCATTCATTGAGGGAAACTCAGGTTGTGTGCAAGTGCTGCACTAATGGCTGCATAACCTAGATGGAACACGATTAAAATGTTTCAAGGTTGACAATATAGGAATAGAAAAGGCAAAAGTAAAACAAGGAATTAAATGCAACGGTGCTAGAGTGTTGCAGGGGAACCAAAAGTGGTCCAGAAAGATTGAAGACGATGACCCTAAACCAGAATATCACTCTGAATGTACTAAAGGTAACGCTTTACATTTTTTGTTACTTCCCGCTAAGTTAGCTTTTAAGAAACGTACATATCTATTTCTTTAGAACTATTAACCCTAGAAAAAGTAAACGTTCGAGTTTTTAATCCATTATTTATTAATTTACTGGCATTTTGTTAACTCTGTAGGAGAAATGTCTGAGTAGTAATGTTCATTTCTCTAATTCAAAATGTGGGAAAACTTGCATATAGAAAAAAATCTTAAAAACTTATAAATGAATTAAATTTCCATAAAAAGGATAGACTTACAACCCCAACTCTTAGAAAATTAAAGTGCGACTAGAGACTGGTCACCTGTATAAGCTGTCGTATTTCAAAGCCACACTTATATAGAGATTTTCCCCATCTTTTACAGACAATCTCGCTCCTAACAGCTACAGCTAAACTTGACAAAATTAAAGTTCACCGAACTTTAACAAGAAGCTGACAGATATGGGTGGTAATATTCCCTTTTAAAACGATCGTGTTTACAAATAATTAAGATATCTAAACCTTTCAATAAATATAACTATGTAGATATATAAACTTGTTCCTACGTTGATAATTTTGCTCAAGTAATGACATATTTCAGTTCAATTAAAGCTTACGGAAAGTAAAGCAGCACCAACAAGGATTCCTAATACCTCTTTGGCCTATTCGTGTTATATTTCTTGCTGTCGAGATGATTAGCTACAGTCATTCAGTTGATTGAAATGCCCTTCTTTTTGCCTCTTTGACACAGAACGCTTGCTTTTAATCACCGAAGGGAAAAAAGCCAGCCGCTGCCTAATTAATGGTTCCAGGTATAGGTTTGTTAGTGGAGATAAAAGATTTGCTGGCCAGGAATGCCGTATCACTAATATGGGACATCTGCCTGTATGTGAAATCAATACCATGCTACTGAAAGAGAATCCTTTCGAATATCAGATTAAAAAAGCGCACACTAAAAATTGGCAGAAATAAATGCGGCTTCTTGCTGTTAATTTAAACTGGAAATTCATTTCGTTAATCATGCATATGTATGAGATTAAGGTTTCTGTTTAAAAACGGAGATTTATCAACCTTCATCGTATATATTCTTACTGTGCATAATGTACAAAAAACAACCAAAAAGTATTACGTTGTTTACAAGATTAGAATAAACAATTGCTGCACTAGTGCTTTTGTTTCTCTCATAAACTAACAATATAGTAGCTTTAAAAACTACATACATTAATTTGAATCGTACACTGTAAGAATAACATATGCTACATTACATTATGAATTATTGTAAATAGCATTCCACAAATTAAACTTAATTCAACATGAGCGCTGCATGCTACTATGTAATACTGTGTAAAATTACTGTTCTGAAGTATTCGGATTTACGTAAAATAAAGGAGCGTTATACAAGCATTCTTTGAAAAATACTTATAATGAGGAATAAAATAGAAAATATAACTAAAATTTCAAACAGGTATTATAAATACAATTGTCTTTAAATTATGCATGTTTCCTTTTATTGTTTATAACATTGAATTATATAAAACGTATATTCTGTAAGATTTCTCACTGATGAATACGAGAACAACTATATCCACATGGATTTCCCTACTCTCTATTCTACAAACTCATAAAAGCTTACTATTCCATTTACTTCTTGTTTATACATAAGAACTGCATTGCCTATTTGCACTTGTTTTAGGAATAAACAAAATACAGTGACAATAGTTTAACTGTTTCAATTTCGGTCGTTATAGATGACTCTGTAACTTATCCTCTTAGCATGAACACGAGAGAGAGGGGAGAGAGAGAGAGAAGGTGTGTGCAACTAAGAGAGTAAGAGCTATTTGAAAATTCTTTGTAATAAGATCTTTTTTGTAATGAAACCTTTTCTTTACGTTATATTAACTAGGTGTACAAAAATTATTCAGAGGAGAATTCATGAGTTATTCTAAAAGAAGCTCAATATGTGTTGTGTGCGTTGAAAGTAGTTTAAATATACGGCTTTGTGATAAAAGTTATTGGAGCTATTTTTAGTAAATAAACACTTACACATAACCGGAAGTTTGAATCTCCAACTGATTCTCTTAATTATTAATTCCCAATAATTGACCTAATAGTAGTTAAAATAAAGTTCGGGTACGTTAGGTCGCTATTATGGTATGTCATTTGAGGTTAGTTTTATATTTCCTTGTGTTTACCGGGAAAATAGAGAGTCAATTGGATAGTTTAATGCTCTGATAGTCTGTTGCCATGGTAGCTTAGTGTTGCAGAAACCGAACTGAGGACGGAAGATCTGAGGTTCATTCCGGCTGTGTCTTTAATTTGTCCAAGTTGCGTTAAAACAGGGATAAAATGTGAAAAAACAATTAATTCCAATTCCTAAATTGAAAATACTGAACAATTGTGTTCCTGTATATACATATGCACTGGCGCGCGTGTGTATACATATGATGCGGCAATTAATTTGCTACAAATGCTATGTTTGAAGACGACGATCTATAAGCCTCAGGTTGGGAAGCCATGTATAACGGGAACTATGGTGATGATGTGATGATGGTGTTCTCGGAGTCTGCGGCGATCATGTGGAACGGGATTATTCTCACCTGTGAGGCGGTCTTTGACCGTTAGGAATCTGGTTGAGGCCTCTCAGCTCTCAACACCTCATAATGTAGAGAAGGTGACGGGTCAGGGCTACGGATGGGAGAGGTTTACTGGACAAGTCGGGGTTTTCCTCGGGGTTCGGTCCGCATGGACTCACTTCTCTGTTCCAGGGTCTGGGATACGTCCTGACTGCATATGGTGTGATTAGTGAAGAAAACACCTCGACTGTTCCATGATCGATTTATTCTCAATTGTAATCAGGTGCCTCACTCGCCACCTGGAAAGTTGCTGTTTGCAGACTCGTGTGATGTGTTTGGCCGACCAAGAGAGGGTGTGTCTGTTATAAAATTCACGAATCCATGGGTTGTGTATTCGAGGTATTCTTGCCACACTTACATGTATGACGTGACTTCACTACAGCTCGACCGAGAGAGAGTGTGTCTGTGTTATCAAAAATCACGATCCATGTGTTGTGTATTCCAGGTGTTCTTGCCGCACTTACATGTACGACTTGATTTCACTGCACCTCGACCGAGAGAGAGTGTCTCAGTTATCAAAATTACGAATCCGTCATCCCCTGGATTTCCCCCTCTATCATTACATTTTGAACGTTGTGGGAATCACGTATGTAAGTTCTAACTGTAATTGGTTGGTTTCAATTTCTAGTTTGCACTATCTTACATATTTTGTATGTGTGCATGACCGAACGTTGGTAGAAATGTGTCTACAGCGTCCCCTTACTTAATTCCGGAGCACGTACGCTGCGAAAGTATAGGAATGCAGCTAAGCTGCAATGCAATTGTATTGAACACGTACGGGGATTGGCATAAAAGAGAGTACAGAGTGACAGCCTCGCCATCGTTCGCAGGCATTGTGTTCCTAAAGTGGGCTTTGTTACTGAAGAAAGCCGACCGATCTGTGTTCCCAACCTTCATAACGAAGATGACGAACGTTACTAACTCTTCTTGGTCCAATCTTGCACTCCGATGTATCGGCGAATCTAAAATATCTCCAGATCTGCTTCAGTCTGAGATATGAGAACTCTTAATTTTCAGGCGTGGTCGCGAGAGAAGAGAATAAATTTTCTAAATATACTTCGATACCATTAAATTCTATTTACTTTAAAATGAGCAAGATGTTTTGTTTAATTTGTAATATTTATACAATTTTTCGTATAAAACTTGACAATAGTATTGTATACATTGATTTTAATTAACAGAAAACTGTTATTAACGGTTTTACAAGATTGTGTAGAGCGCACTGAAAGCACTGAATTTACGACTGTTCACCATAACGTTCTTCCGGAAAATAGAGTCAGACTGAAATATTCAATGCCATGGCCGGGATTTGAACCACGGATCTTCTGTTTGCCGTCCAGCTGCTCTAACCCTTGAGCTGCTATAGCCAACGTGCCGACATGCCATTAAATTGTCCATCTGACTCGTGTTTTTTTCCGGTAAACTGCTTAGGAGTTGTCATAAACATATTAGACAACTACCTTAATGGCTACTTAAAACGTGTAAGTACTTTAAGGCCCGGGCTTTAAAGTTATCACTATTAGATCAATTAATGGAAATTTCATAAATTAGATTATATTAGATTAGATTGATTTGCGTTCAGTAGGTTCACTTGAAGCCAGAAAAGGCTGTGAACATTGAACATGTCCAGAGGTATAAAGTTTAATAGCATATATATGTACAAAAGTTAACATAAGACACATATTATAGTATACAGGAAATATGAACAACATTATGGAAAACAAAGCAGGGATAACTATACCTGATACAAAATCAAACTCTTTTTAATTCAGCTTTCACTTTACTTATGAAAGTACGTCTCAACCTTTTTGCAATGGATACCATTCTTGTTATTTGTTCAATACTTATACATTAAAATAAACTTTCAACATGCATCAAAGATTTATTGGTAACGATTTGTCATTGGAACAGTTAGATACCACTTACAGAGCAACAGAAGCATTATCAGGATAATTTGTCATTCAGATAATCTTGTACAGAATAAAAATATTTTGAGCAAAGATACTCTCTAACAGCATTTTTAAAAGCACCAAAAATATCAATTTTTTTCTTTAAGAACATTAGGAAGTGCGCCAAATGTTTTGATAGTTTCAAAATACATACCTTTCTGGAAGCAAGAGAGTTTAGCACTGGGATAATGGATATTATACTTTTGTCTAGTGATTTTTTCTGTGAATTACATTATTTGTTGCAAATAAGGCTCGATTGCATACAAAGAATTTTAGGTTCGAGAATATATGCATGCAAGGAAGCGTTAATATCTTCAATCTTCTAAAAAGATCTTTACAGGAGCATCTGTTGTGGGTGTTAGTAATGATTCTTATAACCTTCTTTCGCACAAGAAATATATTTTTTACTTTCTACTGATTTGACCCAAAATAATATTCCGTATTCCATAATAGAGTTAAAGTAAGCATAATATAGTAATTTAAGTGTGGCAATAGAACTTACGTTAACCAGGTCTCGGATAGCATAACAGACAGAGCTGAGTTTAGGTAAGACATAATTTATGTGAGCTTTCCTATCTAAACATCTGTCCACTTGAAGGCCCAGAAATTTTATGCTGTCAATTTCTTCTAATAACATATCATTAATCCCGATTTCTATTTGAGTATGTGACGTACGACAGGTTATAAATTTGACCACTTTTGTTTTGTCTGGATTCACAGATAATTTGTTCCCTTTCAACCATTCATTTTAATTATACACTCGTTTAAATTTGTACTGGTCACCAGAACACCAGTGTCATCGGCGAGAAGAACTGTACTTGCAATGTCCTTTATATAAAGTGAGAGGTCATTTGGCCTACACACGGCCAATGTGAAAGAACAATTTCCATAACGTTCTTCCATCAAAATACGATTTTTCCTAGCTGTTTTACAAAAAGTATTTATTTTTCATTCTCTTGTTGCCGTCACTACCAATCAAACTTAGTTTTTACTGGTCACGTCACAAATTACACAATCTCATTCCTAAAACTACCAATTATAAAACATCCGCATCAAATCACTTATATGTTACGTCATCTCTACTACTGAGTTTTAACTATTTCTTTTCATACTCATTTTAACATGTCCATATCAACTCTTAAACCACATTTTTAAATATATTTAAATATTTTTCGACTCTCGGTATTTGAACCAAAACAACCATTTTATATATGTGTGTGCGTTTGTGTGTGTGTTTGTGTTTGTGTGTGCGTGCGCGTGCGTGTGCGTGTCCGTGTGCGAGTGCGAGTGCGTATGCGTGTGTGTGTGTGTGTATGTGTGTGTGTGTGTGTGTGTGTGTGTGTGTGTGTGTGTGTGTGTGTGTGTGTGTGTGTGTGTGTGTGTGTGTGTGTGTGTGTGTGTGTGTGTGTGGAAAAACTGAAAGAGCAAACAAAAGAAAACTGGATATTCATCACCCTGGGTTTATCTAGTGGATAGTAATATAATACCCATTTCTCCGTTGATATAGCTCAAAATATCCTGCCCATTTATGTTTTCCTTTCTTTTTCTTTCCTTCGTTTGAATGTGCAGTATCATGTCAATTGTTTAATTCTTCATTATCTTTCAATCGTAAATATGAGCTTTCACAGAAGGCTACTTGCGTTATTATTAGTTCAGAAAGTGCTTGATGACTACCCAATAAGCTCAGTCCTGAATAATACACAGAATATATTCCTAACCTAAGCATAAGTCACTTTCTATGTTGCTAAACTTTCATAACCATGCTTCAAATGTGGGCTAATCAGATCGCAACACAATTTTCACAGAGCAATAATGATCGGAGTGAACAAAATGTTTTATATACATGAATTTTAGTGCCACCATTAATATTAACTTTCAGAAAATGTGGATAAGGTGTCTCTTTTTCTTGTAATTCCGGCACCAAAAATCAGGTAACCTCCTCAACCCAATCTTTAATAAACTATTCCTACAGGATGTTTGTTCTATCTATTTCGGGTTAATGTAAATAGTTATAGAAATGGTTTTATTTGGTATTTCATTGTGCATACAATGAAAATAACACATACAGTAGGTTTAAGGGTCAAATATTTTTAGAAGTTAATCTTCATATAGTGGATTTGAAATTTCGTTCTATTTGGTTCAGCAAGAGGTTCAAAATTAGAATATTCAAAACAGTAATAAGGAAGACTTAGATGTGGTTAGTTAAAAAGATATACTTGACATAAATTGCGTGTTTTAATGTAATTTACATTTTTGCGTAGTACCATTTTGTACATCTTTTATGGTTTAGCAGTAAAAGTCATTCAGAATAAAAAGAACTTCATAGATATTACTAGAAAATTTCAAATATACATTTTACTTGTTATTGAAACTTAGTTTAGTAAGTGCATTTGTTTTGAACATCTTCGAATTGCATTCTGCTAGCCTCTAGTTTCCGATGTCAGGATTTTCAAATCCGGAAGGAATGATAGATTAAATTTTTGCGTAAAAATTCTTAGTATAAATTTCTTTTGAAGGGGAGCATAGCCGGTGGTCCCGGAACATAAAATAACATCAAGAATGATAAAGAGGTCTTTTACCCAATTTAGAATGAGATGTTGAGAATGACAGCAATTAAAGAGTGTCAATAAATGAAAACTCAATTTCAATTTCGAGTAGCGTGTTTAGAATATACAGAAAATAAGTGCCAATTTTTATATTTACCAACATCTTGTGTTCTATTTTTGTTATTTACAGATACACACATACATAGGCATTTTTCTAAAATGCTTTGAGGAATGCTGAGGGAGTTTCAAAACATACATTTCTTATGAAATCTTGACATCAGTCACCTACAGCATGTAGTAGATAAAGTGAAAATATATCCGGGATTACATCGCACTGAACTTGTTATGGACGAGAACCAATATCCGCAACGACATGTCTCTAAACTCCTGAAGTTCGGAGGACGTGCCAGAAGTACAGGGTGATGAGGCTAAGAGCTACGGCTGTTCTAGGAGCAAACAAATAAAGAATAACACTCTAAGATAACTGTCCCTAATTTCATAAGTTCATAACATTATAATCATTTAATGCTAAATCATACTAATCTTAACGTAAATCTGTTTTTATGAGATAAATGTGGATTTTATTTTCTGTAGTAACCTCGGGATACCTCTGGGTACCTTGATCTAGCATAACTCAAGCTATGAGTCACTGACTGTGTGTTCGGAAAATGTGCTAACCATTTGTTTAAAAGCACGTGCCTCGATCCTCTGCAGAAACTACAATACGCCCTCCCTGAAGGGATAAGCTTTTAAAGATATGTGAGGAAATACAACACTTGTAATTTTATACTAGTTTATTGAATAAATGGCATTTTGTCTTTTATAGCACAACTAGGCTAACTTGGTACATTAAATGGAGACCCCGCAGCTGTTTAAAGTGCGTGTGCTATGTCAACCCGGGTTAATTTGGAGCTCTCGCTCCTGGCTCCCGAAGCGACTTGGCCGAGTCCGACCTTCGACTTCACCTGCGGAGTAACACTCACCCCGAGCTCAAATACACCGAGGTAACGCAAAGGATTCCCCTCCCTTGCAACTTGAGAGGCCACTAGCAACGGACCTTCTCTTGGAGGAGAACAGAGCTCCCCGAACTGATGAACATCCTCCACCGGGCCCGCCTCGGTAGCGTGGTGGTAGCATGTCTGCCTCACGTTCAAGAGGTTCCGAGTTCCAATCTCGGTCAGGGTGAGTACTTGGATAAGGGTTTTTACGGGTTTTTCCTTATCCTGAAAGACAAATGTTGGGTAACTCTAAGCTCTATGGACTCTGGGCTCATTTGAGCACCATTTCACCCACTCCATTCATCGTCCGTTATGACTTAACGTTGGAGGAAGTAAATTACAAAAAAAGGTCCTCCACCGGTCAGACTCCACCAGCCAATAACATTTAGTTTTGCTATATTGAAGGGAAAAGCTAGTCAAAGGAGAGACCGTTCGAATAGGCTCAGATACTTCACGATAGAACGCTTGCGCTGCCTCATGAACGTCTGCCGTTATCTGCTACCATGGAAACCTTGTCGAGTTTTTCGGCGGTATCTTTCAAGGAGAATGGACACATACCAGGGAATGCATGTCTAGCCGGGGTCATCGCTGGATATTTGTTGGTTGCCTCCGAGAGCACCAAACTTGTGGCAGGAACCCTATCGTTGGATTGTGGAGCTCTGTATTTGGTAACTCCTGACCTTCCTGGTGAAGAGGACAGAAAGGGACTCGAAGAGAAGCAGTGAGAGGTCAACATGTGCCGTTTGAGGTGGCAAGATTCTGTACAGAAATTATGTTTAGGATTTGTCAAAATGTCCATCATACAGCGTATCCTGGTGAGTACAACTTCTAAGCGATTCTAAAGGCATTTGATGAAAGAGAGGGACATAATCATTTGAAAAGTTAAATTCGAAAAAGAAATAGAATCCAATAGAACTTAGAGGAATTAAAGATAAATATCAAGAATAGGTTAATTGCTGTAACGTATTTTCAGATATAGAAGATGAATATTTTTGGTCCATTATTGAATACTATAAATACGATAGATCTATAATATACTATTAATAACATGCATTTTACAAGGTTATGAAGTCCATATAAAATAAAGTGACACGATACCAAATACTGAGAAATGAAAGTATATAAAAGTAGAGCATATAAAGCTCGAAAAACTTAAAGCAGATTATTAATAATACCAGCTGCTTGTTCATTTCTTAATACGATCCTTTATATGCCACCTCGATAATATGGTTAGGTTCCCAGCTACTTATTTCTATCCAAGTAAGCTTTAGGGAAATAAAATACAATAAAATAGTGTCATATTTAACAGCTTGAAGTGCATCATTTATTCATTTTAATAAATTATACAGTTAGGAGTTAAATGTGATGCTATGGAAACATTTCTACTAATATTCGAAAGCTTTATGCTTTCTCGAAGTAGGACGTAATTTTTCAACCACCGACATTACCAAAACATGCAACACCCATCTTCTAAAAGCTTGATCCATATCTGTCCATAATTTATGGAGAGAAAAAATAAGCAAAAATGTTCATTCAAGACCATAATGTCTAAAAGAAGAGAAATAATTCTGTTACAGTAATGTTTCACTCCCTGAGAGGCGGGATAAGATGTGCTTTTAGCGGAGTAAAATGCATTTGTAAGCAGCCTGCTTGAAAGGCATTAAAAGTCTTAAAACGTCATGAAAGAAAGAAAATCCTGCCACTCATTCTAGAACTGAAACATCTATGTAATTGCTATTTGTTCACCATGAAACCATTTTCTTTTTACAAGGAGAAGTAAAGAGACTAGTGTATACAAAATAGTTTGTAATAATTAACAGATATAAGAAACCAAACACTGATGTTCCTTTTTAAACACTACATTCAGCATTTCTCTTATAATGTGCATTGAAAGAACACCTAACAATTGAACATTTATGACATGAGGTGTCTCTATGGTTCTATCACAAGGTTTGAATGGGGATATAGTACCATGACAAATAGTAGATCTTTTGTGAGCCGGCGGGAGAAAGGGTTAGTTGAGAGGTTACTAAGGGTGGCGGGACATTAGGAAAAACGAGAGAAGGTACCCAAAAGCTAAAGCTCCCGGTGACGACTCGTGCAACCATCTCTCTCTTCGAGCTTACATATCCCTTGGGAGACCCGGGACCAGAAAACCTCCCCCAATGCGGAGGACGAGGATTTACAAAGAAAAAGATTCCCTGTCGTGCTGCTCGAATCCCCTCCCGCCAATACCTAGAACGCTGAAATAACCAACCGTGATGGAAGGTGAAGTGAAATAAGAAATAAGCTGAAATGGAGATTGGAAATTCGGAAGGTGTAATTATCCTTCTCAGCATTTGCCTAGGGATCCTGGGAAACCTCCTAAAATCCCAGATCACGAGGATCCCAACCTCCCAAATACTGGCCACAGATACTGCCTACCCCAGCCTATTCCGCTTGGTACACAGGATACCTTAAAGACGTTTAAAATTACTTAATTTAACACTGGTGCAATCATAACAAACTTACTTCTCAGAATTAGGATTTCTTGCCTCAAGAAAACAGTTTGAGACAATGCATTGGGTTTAAAATGGCTTGGTCAATAAAACACTTTTGGTAATATTTTCTGTGAACACACTGTGGCTCTTTTAACATCCTCAAAACAGATAGGGCGCCAAGTTACATAAAATTATATGACTCAATTTTCCCTGTCATAATATAGTGTCATTTCTGCACAATAATGCAGGAATTTATTACTTCATTTCACTTTATATTCTCCTAAATCGGTGATGGTTTTTGCTATGACGTTCCAATTAATTTTCCAGCAGTTTTATTCCCTATTATTTATTGAATATGTCTATCGTTATGAAATATTTATTGGAAATACATGATGTTACATGTTCTTTCGGGCAGACTAATATATAGCCGGTTAACGAAGTACAGATATGCTGCTAAAGAACCTTGTATGTTTCTTCCTGTCTGTACAGAGAGTGCTAGGAAATCCTAACATATTCGCCTTTATTCCTAATTTTTTTCTCAATAGTACACCCTTTATTAAATAAGACAACGATGACCACAGTACAGTATTAAATTAAAATATATTAGTAAACATCTGTGTAGCTGTACGTCTACATTTGATTTCTGGAGAAACCATATAATAAACCCAAAATAACGTATCAACTTACAGTTAATGGCGTTAGTTTAAAAATTGCCATTTAATCCAGACCTTGTTTTTTCTACCGATTACCCAGAGTAAGTATTCCAATGCAAAACTGGTGTATTGAAATTTGACATGTTTTGAATCCTAAAGCTAATATTTTAGAAATAAATCGATTTATTACCTGTGAGCAGTATAACTCATGTGCCAAATGTTGGTCGAATATCAAACTAAGTATTTAAATTGAACAACTTAAATACATCCGACACCAAGATTTTATGCCACTACAAAATGGTCCATTAATCCATTTCTGCAAAATGTAGGACTCTGTAGCGTAGATGGTAGCATGTCCGCCTCATGTTCAAGAGGTCCCGAGTTCAAATCTCGGTCAGGGTGAATTATTTGGATAAGGTTTTTCCGGGGTTTTCCCTTATTCTGAAAGACGAATGTCGGGTAACTCTAAGCTCTATGGACCCTGTGACTCATTTAAGCGTTATTTTACCTATTTCATCCATCCGATATGACGTAACGTTGGAGGAGTAAATTAACAATAAACATACAAAAAATAAACGTAATGATCCTTTGTGAAGAAAACGTGTAAAAAAATGAGTAGAAAGGCACGTGAATGTAACACAGCAATTATTCTCCTTGTAAACTTATGGAAAATGAACATGACCAACATAACCTGTAACATAACATATCTGAATTAAAGGAAGAAAAATCTAAGACTTAATTGGAAAGTTTTAGAAATGAAGTATCATAGTTAAAGGATTTATAAAAGAAAATTAGATAAGAAAACCACGTGTAAGAGAATGCGTAAGAATTAAGGCGTAGAAACTGTGTGGAATGGCTCAGGTCGTTTTATCTATGGGCCGCAATCGGGAGGCCAGTTCAATTCCCGTGACCGATCTATATCACCCATAGGCTTTTTCGGAGGTTTCCCTGGTCACTAGACCAATGCTGGGTAGGTTAATTACATCCTCCTAATTTCCTATACCTCCAATTCATCTCCAATATCATTTCACATCTACTCACCTCTGATGGTCTCTTTTGGTCTCTTTCAGGGTAGAAGTCTCATCATAGAATTGGAAAATATTTTATACAATTGTATCACTATAAATTGTAGGAAACAAGTTGAAAATACATGGACGATATATCTTAAAGCGTATTTATGTTATGAACAGCTCTCCCTGCTCGTCATTTGTCAGTGTCACTTGTGCGATTTTTCCTGGAAAAGAAGTAAGCAGATGTTACAGACTGTGAGTTAGATACCATAGTCTGATAACTATTATAAATACAAATCTAAGCTATCCAAAATAATGTAATGTAAGAAGGTGCTTGAACTTCATTGTTCAGAGAGTGGTATCACAAATTGGTTTCACCTCCTCTCTGTAAATCAGTGCATTATCGGTATTACGTCATTGTTATAGGAAATATTTAATTACTATTGTTATCATGTGTGCTATAACGAGTCAATTATTCAGGATTTTAATAGATTAACGAGGTTATAATGATTATATTGCATAAAATACGTACACACGCGTGTATAATATATAATAATTTATAGCTCTCGTACAAAACTGATATCATTTGTGTGATATAACATTTGAGGTTCCTCTTTCTGAGACAGATACTTAATTTGCATAAGTGAAAACCCCGAGAAAGCCCATGGTTCAGGAAGGTCGGCCACGGGAATCAAACCCTGGACTCTCGAATGCGGATTACAGACGAAACTGCCTCAGCCAATCCGCTCGCTTAGGTGAATATAATTTCTATCGAAGGAACAAGGATAATAACAATATCTGTTGTGCAAATAGTATACCCCAGACTGAGTAATAGGATTTGGGATTGCATTACGGAGGGGATTCGACACGTAGGCCACCATGCAGGGCCCATTGTTCCTATGCCTCCAAGTGAGGGCATCCCCGGGAGGAAGGATGAGGCGAAGGAGACAGAGGGCGGCCTGCCCAAGGAGCCATGACAGTACAGAGAGCAGGGTCCTTACAGTTTAGTTTGATAGAGACTTCCCCCGACAGGCGAGGACAACGAACTCGCTCCCCCACAGCAGGACGGCAACGAGCCCAGTAGCCAAGCCCTAACGGTCCCAGGCAGGTGATCCGAGCCCCAAAGGTCTCTGACTGGTTTTCCCGAAATGTCCCCAGCAGAGGAGCAGAGACCGGCAATCGACCTACCAGAGGAGGAAGTAGTTTTCCTCAGAGCATATCATCCTGCCATGCACCGCCGAGACACCCGCTGACACTTCTACCCTGAAAGAGACCACCAGATGAAAGATGACATGAATGGATAATGGAGATGAAATGGAGGTACAGGAAAATTGGTGAATGTAATTAATCTACCCAGCATTCGCTTAGCGAACCGGGAAAACCCCCGATAAAACCTATGGGTCAGGTAGGTCGGCCAGAGGAATCAAACCCGGGCCTCCCGAATGCGGGCCCACAGACGAAACCGCCTGAGCATCCCGCTCGGTACTGAGTATTATAATATTGAATTTATAGTATGTGTGGTTCTGAGGAAAGCCTTAAATATAAATGTAAATAAAAACAAAACTATTTAGCAAGCAAACTAATATAAAATTCTTATTTGGAACTGCCGCCAACCTGATTATTTTCTTTTTTACATTAATATGTGAGGAAAGCAGTACCGTGATGACAATATTGTGAAATGTTGCTAAGAGGTTGGTAGCAGAGAGCGGTGACCAGTGGGAAATGAAGGCGTTCTATTCTGGATTGAGTTTGCGGTCCCTGGGCGCCTAGACGCTTCAATCTGCAAGATGTAGCGCTGTGTCCTATCGAGGTCTTGCCAATTTGTTTCGCTCTAGATTACGTGGGAGACAGCAGCCGCTCTAGAAAACTGTGATTGGCTCTTCTCCCCAAGTGTTTGCACTGCAGTCACAGTGCTGTTCAAACTTGCATGTCAATTTAAATGTTGAGGGAAACAGGGAGCACATCTAAAACCAATGCTATTTCCCTTTAAGACTCAGTTTATTTTTGTTGTAAATAAACTTACCTTATATACATAGCCATTTATGCTGGCAATTTTAATAATGGAAGTTGCATTGAAAAACGTGTAACCAACTCGTTTCCTCTACTTCCTCCACCAATTATCTGATAGGGAGAGAAGGTATTATGATACGTTTTGCGACCACCTTATTTCTTATAACATACTGAGAAAAGATTCGTCCTTACATATGTTGTGTGTGATGTATGTGTGAACAAAAAGACTGATCAGTATCAAACTTAAAATCTAAGTCAGCACCTTCCAGGCATACAAGACGAAGATCTATATATAATTCCACAACTAGCCTTTACATGGCAAATATTGATTTTCCCAAAAATAACTCTAGCAATTTTATTTAATATTCCATATGTTAAAGATATTATATATCGAATCCTCTGAAAATAGTTTCTGAAAGTCTCTAAAGTCCTCTTCTTTCTGAATAAGTTTTGCATAATTGGTACACCGTAAGAGATAGAACAGAGCTCACTCTGGATACTATTTAAGTGCACAGATTATATCAAATTTACCGTTAACGTTCTCGTGATACTGCTTACTATTGCTTTCAATTTTAAAACAATTGTACATTTCTTAAAAATAAGGTAATTTTCGGTTTGGTTGTGTTCATGTAAAGAGAAGAGAAATTCAAAGTCATTATCTATATAGCACCCAACTCTTAAAATAAAACTTTATTTTAAGACCCTTTTAGTACCACATGCTTATTGTACCCTCAAGGAAACATATATAATAACCATTTCTATGATTTTTTTTTCTCCGTTAACATGAATTATATAGAAGAATAAGCACTTGTAAAAGTTATTTATTAAAGAATGAAATGAGAAAATCAGGTAGCATCCGTTATGTGTTAATACGTTCACATTAGGGAAAGGAAGTATTACATCTGTTCAAAAATTTGATAGCATTATTTCACCGAAAATTGAGGCCCCTTGAATCCGAAAAGCATGATTATAAAAGGAGTTTGGCACATTTGTGTGTGTGTGTGTGTGTGTGTGTGTGTGTGTGTGTGTGTGTGTGTGTACGTGCGCGCGCGCGCAAGCGCAGAGATTGTTTTCGCTAGTGAATAGTGAGAAATGAGACCTTGGTTATATGCCAAACTAGAGTTTTATAATTAGAAGGACACTATATATAGCTTTACAAATGGTTCTTTTTTTATATAATCATGTTTTAATATATACTTCCGTAAATAACGCACAACAAATATCGCACTACAAATAAAATGAGCGCAAACTGATGGCAGTAAATGCTGTTTTCCACCCTAATAAAGCCAAAATTGAAAACAAGCAATGGAAATGAGAGTTTGAAAGTGTTTCAGCATTATATCTTACTGGTTAAAACGGATTTGAAGATAATGTGTAAGGTTAAGACATGGTTCGTAAGATTTTAAAGTCCAGTTTTCAGAAACTCAAAATGCTCTTTATTTCCGTAGAAAGGCTCTTGTACATTTCTGATATCAGCAGAATGACGTAACACATACTAACGCAATCTTCCAGGCTGTCTGCACACTGCTCACTAGCAACTTCTGTCATTACGGCTTCCTGCCCGACTGCTGAACTCGTCCAGTGCACTCACTTTTCACTAATCGTTGGTTCTCGCAGATTGGGAAAGTTTCTCGACAACTCACGAAGCCTCACGGTCTTTCACGACGGCAGGCGAAGGAGAGAGAACTGTTGAGACGTCTCTCCGGCTCTTTCCCCGCTTCCGTCACCCCGCCGGCGCGTGTCTAGGCGCTCATCGGCTCCATGGGCGTGGCTTGTGCACCATCTCTCTCTTTCACTCCCTACTTGCGTCTCTCTCTCTCGCCACATAATAAGCGGCTCGCGACAATATCTATGAAGGGAATCAAACAACTTGAAATTTCAGATAGGATAAGGCAGCTAGAAATGAATATGAACAACACACAAAGTACAACATAGAACGATGGCTGCATACCAAAACTGATTATGAATCTCCAAGAAGTGATGCAGATCGAAGAAAAGTTGTGACAGGAGTACTTTCTAGCACCCACTCCCACTAACCTTTAAATTAAAAAAATATATATATTCGTTATTTCTAATTTTCTCAAAAACAGATCTAAAAATGTTGCGCATAATGGTATATTTTCAACAAGAAAAAAAATGTGTTTCTTCAATCTTTTAGGAATCGCCTATGAAGCCCGCGTCATTCGAATGGATTTTATATAATACTGTGACTTTGTGGGTTCGTGAAATGAAAAGTCCAATTTCACCACTCAAAAATGTTCTTTATTTCCACAGACTTACAGTTAAACACTTGCCAATTACACAAAATTACGTAATGCACACAATTACGATTCACCAGTTCGTCCGTTACCGTTCCGATGCACGTACACAATTACGTAAATTCTTCCGTTGCACAGTCTTCTCTTCCACTAACACGGCGCTACTTCACTAGCACGTCAAGCACTGACTGTCTGACTCACTCCTCTTGCCCGACGTGCTGCCTATATAGGGCCAGCGGGTCGATCTGGAAGGTTCTAGATCAGATGAAATATCCCGTAAGCTCGAGAACACAGGTGGAACAAAAAGAGACGGTGCAGTGATGTTTTTCTCCGAGCCACCCCCTGTCACCACTATAAGACAAACGAGGGGGGGCGTGGCTAAGGCCGACCTCCCATGCTTGTCCGCTCTCAGCTGGTTCTATAGGGTGCTCCAACGCTCGGGCGACACTGCTCCCTCCTCAAAGCTGGTCGTCCCGAACAGCACCATCGTAGCGTGCCAGGCGATCCAGGTGTACCACCAACATCTTCCCTCGGGGAACCTTCTGGATGCGGTAGACCACGTCGTTAATCCTCTTCAGCACCCGGTACGGTCCTTGCCATGGCTGCTGGAGTTTCGGGGAGCGTCCCTTGGTCCGGGTAGGACGGTACAACCAGATCAGGTCACCTTGCTGGAACCCTTGGCTGTTGGCTTGCCTGTCATACCTGGTCTTCATGCAGTCGCTCGCCTTCTGGATGTTCTGGCGAGCCATCTCGTGCATGTCGTGGAGATGGTCCACCAAGTTCTCCACATACTCGGTTGCTGGCTGTTTCGCTTCCGGAGGGCTTCCAAAAGCCAGGTCACAAGGGAGGCGTAACTCTCGGCCGAACGTTAATCTGGCTGGCGTCATCCCAGTTGTGTCGTGTGTAGACGAGCGGTAGGCCAGCAAGAACAGTGGTACCTTGACGTCCCAGTCTCGCTGATGGCTGGCCACGACCTTCCTCAGGTGTTCCTCTAAGGTTTTGATGTACCTTTCGACCATGCCATCCGACTTGGGATGTAGAGGCGTCGTGCGGGTCTTGTTCACCCCAAGCCTTTGTAGTGCCTCCTTCATTAAGTTGAACTCAAAGTTGGTTCCCTGGTCACTGTGTAGCTCTAACGGCACCCCAAATCGACAGAACACTTGCTCCACGAGGCAGTCTGTGATTGTCTTTGCCTCTTGGTTTGGGATGGCATACACCTCCGGCCACTTGGTGAAGTATTCCACGACCACCATTAGGTAATTGTTGCCTCGGTCAGAAACCGGGAACGGTCCAGCAATGTCAACGGCGATCCGTTCGAATGGCGCTCCGACGTTGTACTGCTACATGCGACCCCGGCTCCTAGTCTGGGGGCCACGACTCGCCGCGCACACGTGACACTGACGGCACCATCTCTCAGGATTTTCTCGGAGTCTCAGCCAGTAGTAGCGCTGCCGAAGTTTGTCGATCGTTCGGTTCGCTCCCAGGTGTCCTCCCGAAGTACCGGCGTGCACTTCCTCCAGGACTTCCGGGACCTTACTCCGGGGAAGTACCAACTGCTCTCTCTGTGTCTTCCCATCGGGTGACTCCCATACCCGGAACAGCACGCCCTCTCTGGTCTTCAACGAGTCCCATTGGGCCCAATATGACTTGTAGGTGGCGCTCCTCGGTGCGATGTCCTCCCAGGTTGGTCTCGTCCCTGCCTCCACTTCCCTCAAGAGTGACCCCAAGTCTGCGTCCGCCAGCTGCTCCCTCCTCAGGCCTGCGCTATCCCAGCCATCCGCAGGCACTGCCGTGACTACTCGGACTGCTGCGGCACGCTCCTTCTCCTCCACTCTCGTACACTGGCCGCACTCTTCTGGACAGGGTCTTCGGGACATGGCGTCAGCGTTACCGTGGCTCTTCCCTCTACGATGTTCCGAGGTGAAGTCGTACTCCTGCAGCCTCTGGACCCAACGTGCTGTCTGGCCTTCCAGGTTCTTAAAGCTCAATAGCCAGGTTAGGGCGGAATGGTTAGTCCTCAGGTGGAATGGCTGACCATACAGGTACTTATGGAAGTGCTCCAATGTCTTTACTACCGCCAGTAACTCCCATCGGGTGACGCAGTAGTTCTTCTCTGCCTTGGATAGCGTCTTGCTGTAGTAGGCTATCACCCGCTCATGGCCGTCCTGGATCTGCGATAGGACACCTCCAATGCAATGGTCGCTGGCGCCGGTGTCCTCAATGAAGGCGCCACCCAGTTGTCGGAAACCCAAATTTTGAGCACTGCACAGGGTTTCCTTCAGGTGCTGGAAAGCGTTTTCGGCGTCCTCCGTCCACACATAAGGCTGGTGTACCTCTGTCAGGCGGGTGAGGGGTTTGGCGATGTTGGAGAACCCCTTTATGAAGCGGCGGTAATAACTGCACAGCCCCAGGAAACTGCGCAGCTCTTTCTTATCCCTTGGGCGAGGCCAATCTCTCACGGCCTTTGTCTTCTCCGGGTCTGTGGCCACTCCGGTTGCTGAGACTATGTGGCCCAAGTAGTTAACATCCTTGCGGAAGAGCTGGCACTTCTTCGCGTTAAGCTTCAAGTTGGTCGCCTGCAGTCTCTGTAGCACCTTACTCAAATTCTCGAGGTGATCTTCAAAAGTCTTCCCGACGATGATGATGTCGTCCAGGTATAGCAGGCAGGCTTCGTAAGTCCTCTCATCACTGACTCCATGAGGCGTTGGAAGGTAGCTGGTGCGTTGCAGAGGCCAAAGGGCATAACCGTGAACTGCCAGAGCCCTTGGCCCGCCGAAAATGCGGTCTTCTCCTTGTCTCTCGGGTCTAGAGCTACCTGCCACTAGCCCGACTTCAGGTCCAGGGTCGAGAACCACTGTGCTCCAGCTAGCGTGTCCAGGGTGTCGTCAATCCGGGGTAAGGGAAAACAGTCCTTCCGGGTGACAGCGTTCAGCTTTCTGTAGTCTACGCAGAAGCGCAGCTCGCCGTTCTTCTTCGTCACCAAGACTACAGGGGAACACCAAGGGCTATCAGACTCTTCAATCACTCCCCTGGATCTCATGTCCTCCAGCATGTCTCGTACCGCCCCTTGCTTCGCCAGCGGAATGCGTCTATGTGGTTGCCGAATAGGCCGGGCGTCCCCGGTTTCGATGCGGTGAAGCACTTTGTCCGTGCGGCCGTAGTCACTATCACCTTGGCTGAAGACGCGCTGATACCGTCTTAGCAGTTGTTGAACCTTCTCGAATTGTTCTGCGGTCAGGTGGTCGGCCGCCCTCTCCACTAAGCCTTCTAGCCGGGGCCCCATGTGTTGCTTCGGCGCCGGCTCCTGTGTCTCGTCGATAGCTGTTACGCTCACCACGGGCTCGCACGTTCCCAACTCCGTCCCGGCCTGGACGTCGTGATCGGCGTCCGTTGGGTTTAGCAGTCTCACTGGCACCTCCTCTTGGCCTGGCAGCAATGCCCTGGCTACACACAGTCCGTGTACAGGCGTCTTCTGGTCAAGCACCATGTTCCTGGTTCTCTGGCCCTCCAGTCGCGCCGTCCCCACCACCTCGTTCTCGCGGGGACAACCACGTCTTCGTCCAAGACGACTCTGCAAATTCCAAGACGCTCCTCGGGTTGACGGAGTATAACCTCTTCTCCGTTAAGCCGCAGGACCTTCTTGCCGACGTCAACCGTCGCCTCATAGCTCCTGAGGGCATCCAGTCCCAGGATCACCTCCTCAGCAACCTTCGCGACGAACACCCACAGACGCACGGCACTCCGTCCCAAGTTCAGCTCCAGCAGGGCCTCCTTCTCCACAGGCAAGGTGTCGCCCGATGCCGTGACAAGCTGGTATGGTCGGCTCGGTTTCCTTGTCGGCAAACCCTTCGCCACGTCAGGTCTGATAATGGTCACGGCCGCCCCGGTGTCCACCAGCACGCGGCACGGCTTTCCTCTTACCCAACCGTCCGCGATGAGGCTGTCATCCATACGCCGGCTGACGGCGCGCAGTGTCACTCGAGGGGCTTGTGGTGATGGCGCCGACGTGCCCCTCTCCACGACGGCCCTTACTCGTTTTCCGGCTGCTCTTCCTGGTGTGGGCAGTCTCTCTGCAGGTGTCCGAGCTGTCCACACCCCCAACACAGACCACTAGGTGTTCGCCGGCGTCCCTCAGCTGGTCTTCTGTCTCCGGCGTAGCAGACACTCCTCGTTCTCGATTTCGGGATAGATGTTACTTTGGCCACCTCCATCCTTAATGCCGCTGTCAGCGCCTCGTGTATGGTTTTATATTCGCCGAGCATTAGGCGCTGACGAATCTCCATGTCCCGTACCCCGTCGACAAAATTGTAGGCGGCTTCCCGGGATACGAACTCCAGTGGCAGGTCAACCAAGGCCTTGCTAGCCAGCTGCTCGATCGCTATGGCGAACTCCTGCAGCGTCTCCCCCGGCTGCTGCGACCTTGCCTTTAGCTGGCTGCGGTATGCTGCGGCTAAGCGGTGCTTCCCGAAGCGATTCTCCAGGGCCTCCCAGATGTCCTTGGGCGCCGCCGTCGTCTGCACCGCGTTTAGGACTTCCGCGGCTCGTCCCTGCAGGCTGGCTATTAACTGTGTGGCCTCCTCCTGTAACCATCTGTTGTGCTTGGCCACTGTGTCGAATTGGCGGCGGAAGACCTCAAATGTCGACGCGCCGTCATATTTCGGAGGTTTGACGCGCGGCGATGTTATTTTGCGTCCCGGTGCGTCGGCCTTCAAATCCTTCAACCTCCTGCCGACGACGTCCTCCACCATGGCGCTCAGGGACTTGGCGCTGTTGTCGGCCTTTCCTTCCAACTCATTAACGCGACTCGCGAGGTCTCCGACGCGTTCGTCCACTTGGCCGATCCGCTTGCCGAGTCCCGTGACGTCCTCCCTCACGCCGGCCAACTGTTCCTCAAATTTGGCGGCGAGGGCCTCGTTCGCAACCTTCATTTCTTCCATCTTCTCCGTGAGGTTATCGTTAGCCGTCTTCATTTCTTCCAACTTTGCGGCCAGGTTGTTATTTGCCGCTTCTGTTTTTGTTGTTAATTCGGCCTTCATTTCATCCGTCTTCCCGGTGATGTTGTCGTTGGCCGTCTTCATTTGTTTCAGTTCCGCGGCCAGGTTGTCATTTGTAGTCTCCAGCTTCGCAGCCAGGCTGTTATTTGCCGCTTCTGTTTTTGCAGCGAGGTTTCATTTGCCGTCTTCATTTCTTTCAGTTCCGCTAAAATCTTTTCTAATGCTGCCTCCATTGTGTTACGTCGCACTCCTGACACCAATTGTGACTTTGTGGGTTCGTGAAATGAAAAGTCCAATTTCACCACTCAAAAATGTTCTTTATTTCCACAGACTTACAGTTAAACACTTGCCAATTACACAAAATTACGTAATGTACACAATTACGATTCACCAGTTCGTCCGTTACCGTTCCGATGCACGTATACAATTACGTAAATTCTTCCGTTGCACAGTCTTCTCTTCCACTAACACGGCGCTACTTCACTAGCACGTCAAGCACTGACTGTCTGACTCACTCCTCTTGCCCGACGTGCTGCTTATATAGGGCCAGCGGGTCGATCTGGAAGGTTCTAGATCAGATGAAATATCCCGTAAGCTCGAGAACACAGGTGGAACAGAAAGCGACAGCGCAGTGATGTTTTTTCTCCGAGCCACCCCCTGTCACCACTATAAGACAAACGAGGGGGGGCGTGGCTAAGGCCGACCTCCCCTGCTTGTCCGCTCTCAGCTGGTTCTATAGGGTGTTCCAACGCTCGGTTGACAATACTGTATAAACTAAAAGAGGTAGAAAAAGCTCCTCCAATAAAGCACTTGTCTTTAACACGCGAGCTTCATTACAAATTACTTTTTAAATCCTCGGCGTTTCCTAGTTATCAGTTAATATTGCTTTAAATGATTCCATTCTTATGTAATTTTATTAAGTAATATCGCTATTAACTTTTTTTAGGTAATTTACATCCTCCAACGTTAACTCATATCGGAAGATGGATGAAATGGGTGAAATGATGCTCAAATGAGTCTGGGGTCCATGGAGATCAGAGTTACCTGACATTCGTCTATTAGGATAAGGGAAAACCCCGGAACAAACCTTATCCAGGTAACTCACCCTATCCTATTCACTTGTTTACCCAGGATCATGCAAACAGTATGAAATCGTATAAAGTTTCAAACATCTATCAATTAGACTTCTTATATCCAACTTGTCCCTGCAAAAAACTGTATAAGCAAAATTACCTCAATTAACGATGAAGAGAGCAGAAAAATTAGCATTCATAAAGACACTTTGGGTGTTGTTCCCAACAATTGGGTTGAAAACTTCATAGTGATGTAACATAGCATTTTTTTTTTAATTTTTGACAAAAATTGAAATAATTTGATTCTTGAATAGCTATTAGATTTCAGCGTCGCATTTTTCACAATCATATCGCAATGGCGATAAATTATATAAGTAGTTACACTGTTTTATATAGCTTTTATTTGGCACTGTCTGTCATATTATAATTAGTTACCTTAAATTACTAAAATAAGACAATGTATTATGTTGTTACAGATTGCGATTCTGTGCTTCCAAGCGATGAGCTCAAGCAATACCTCCTTCGAAATATTAAAAGCTTCTCAAATAAAAAACTTCTCACTATAGGCGATTGCACACTATACTTCTGCAGATATTTTACCATAACTGTCTTTAGAGAACTGATATGAAGTAATCCAATTTATATGTGCAAGTTATGTAGTTACTTTATTACTAAGGAATCAATGGTTTCGATTCAAGTGACACATTTCATAGCAATTGAACCGGAAAAATAGATGGCTGAAATGATGCTCAAATGCGTCCAGGGTCCATGGAGCTTAGAGCTACCTGACATTCGTCTTTAAGGATAAGGGAAAACCCCGGAAAAACCTTATCCAGGTAGGTCACCCTGACCGAGATACGAACTCGGGACCTGTTGAACGTGAGGCAGACCCGCTACCATCTAAATTAGGGTGGAACAGCTTTCTCTTTACATCTCAGTTTATTCCGCCTTTATGATGAGACATTAAAACGAATAGAGTGCCAGGATTGTTTATAACATTTTTGAACAGTTTGTATCTGTTTTAATGCAATTTAGATTTCATATAATTTATATAACTAGCATTTGAAAGCGTATATACCTTACTATTGTTATATCAACCATATGAACATATGTAATATCTAAGCTGATAGATAGATAGTTTTATTCACCTTAGGAATATACAATATTCATGGCTTCGTCAAATTTGTACCCATAAGAATAGTACATTTCTTATGAGTAATACAATTATGAATAACACAATCATAGTTAAATAATACAATAGAGTAGTATAGAATTGAGAGAATCAGCACAGTGTAGATAAGATGTTGAACTCTCCTCTGTGTTAATATATGAGTGATGTAGAATGCTCATTGATTTAGAACTCTCCTATATGAAAATCGAGTTGTAAAAGAAGGGGAGTGTTGGCGTAGTGCCGTTCTCCCCTGTGCAGTGAGATGTTTTTGAGGGTTGGGATGATGATGATGATGATGATGATGATTGTGTGTGTGTGTGTGTGTGTGTGTGATGTGTAATGTGTGATGGGTGGGATGGGTAACGGGGGGGTTCCGGGGATGTTTGAATTAAATGTGAATTCTTTTCGATGTGTGTGTGTGCTTGAACTCTCATGTATGAATATCGAAGTCTAGGGTTCGATATTGTGATGGGGCGGGGTGGGTAACGGGGGTTCCGGGGATGTTTGAATTAAATGTATTGATAGTAATTCTTCGATGACTGTGCTTGAACTCTCATGTATGAATATCGAGTCTAGGGTTTGATATCTATTACGTTCAGTGCTTCGATGTCTGTGCTTGAACTCTCATGTATGAATATCGAGTGTAGGGTTTGATATCTATTACGTTTAGTGTATGATATATGATGTAGTATCGTTAATCTTTAGATAAAAGAATATCGAGAGAATGATTAGGTATGTTTACTGGGAGAGATTTATGAAAATAAATGTAATAAGACATTCTGGTAAGGGGTGTTCCCTATGCAGAATCTCTCCTTGAGCTATTGTATCCAAGAGCGATGTAAAGGTTAAGAAAAGGTTAAATTCCATTCCCACATCGAGGTACGAGAAAATATAAATCTATTCCACATTGAAGTATAAGGGCGATGACGTGTTGTCATTCCTCAAGATTTGTGCATATGTGAGTAAATTCGAATTAACAGGTCTCACCCTGTCCCGCCAGCTCGGGAACGAACGTGTCCTCACTTCACACAAACCCTCCGTCCGTTAAGTACAATCGACGATAGGATGGGGAGGGGGGAGACAGGTATGATCACGTTTCATCACCCATCTGCTCACTCGGGAACGAATGCATTCTCACTTCACATCGCAACGTCAAGATGAGTGGAACAACAACACCTATCATTGAAAGTGATACCAGATTCTGGGAGAATCTACGCAATTTCGAAGATTTGCAAAAGCATTGGGTTGAGCACCACGATGAAACGTGTGATGGAAAGATGCATCAAGTGATTTGCAAGAATCCTTCCCATCATGATTCGATCACATCTTATGCTCAATGCGGAAAGAATTGTAAAGTGTACCTCGGGTAAGTAGAATTATAATTGTGTGTTAACGTGAAAGTGTTGTTATGTGTTAGATAACTAATGATAAATATGTTTATTTCAGTAAAGCCCAAAGTGAAGATGTGGCATGCCAGTCCGAACAGGATCAAGGTGAAGATGTGTGCGGTCCGTACAATGATCGTCCGTTTAAGGATATCGGTACATCGAAACCCGAGGAGGAAGTCATAGAAAAGTGAGTATAAAATAATAAGAGTTTTACGTTAACAAGTGTATTAAATATTCACGATGTTGAGACAGTTCGTGTATGTCCGCAGATCCAGTAAGAAAGGAGACAAGAAAAAGAAGAAGACGAACTGCAAACCGAGAATCGTCAAAGCCAAGAAGACGTTCGATCAAGACAGTTTCATCATAATGATGTTCGAACCCTTCACACCCTTCGCAGAAGAAGTAGAGGAGGAAGTTGCGAGTGATGGTAAATAGTGTGTGCATGAACGATAACGACATCTCCATCAGCATTGACTTTCGTGTGAACATAGGATTATACAATGAACTCCCATCACTTTACATTAAAGACACACATGACGATACGTTTGTGTATATTACAAAAGAGGATTGGGAGGTAATAATGTCAAATTTGTGTGTTTTGGATACGTATCTGAAAGATGGTAAGCATCCATGTGCACCGTACAGTGAAAATATAATATATGCATTTAATATAATGTTATGCATGAATAAGATGCAAGAAATAACGTTTGTGAATACATGTTTAAATGTGGGCAGTATAAATCTGAATAGTACTGCATTCAATGGACTTAAAAGACTAATTCCATATATTGAAAGAAATTTATATCAGTTGTATGATATTCATAAATCATTATGTTCATATGATGCAAAAAGCAGGAGTGCAAGGAAGAGGATATTGGAGATGTATGTTAAAGTCAATAAAAAGATAATTTGAATTTGTAATGTTATATTTATTACACCTATATGATAGATTGTACAACATGAGTTAGTGGTTTATAAGTGAATAATTTATCATGAATAATTAAACAGAATAATGAAGTTTGTGCAGGAAAATTTGACGATGCTTGAACTTCCAATCTGACATTCACTGCCCCCGTCACAGTATCCTCAGGTTGATGAGAGCAATCGATGACGAATAGCGGTGCATATTTCAGAAAGTCGTTCCTTTTCAAAAGAGGGTAATTCTCCTTTCCATAGTAGGATGATTGAAATTTGGAATATTGATCATACAGAGATGCAAATTTCGAATTGGCGAAATCCAAATTCATATCGTGATAGGGGTAAGATTCACTGTTGAGATAAAGTTTCAGATTGGTGATATTACAATTATCAAATAGAGAAGCATCCTTAGCGAGATGATTCAATCTATCCACTTGTGCACCGACTATGACGAAACGTGGTTTTTCAAGTTTAGTCGTGGTTGCAATGTTCCATGTGAACGCTTTAGTTTGAGGTACAGCAGGTTGAGTGTGAAGGTCCAAGGTTCGAAATGCGACGTGTAGAGGTTTATCCGATTTGACGAGTTTAAGTTTATCAACTCGTTCAGAATCTGAAAGTCGAAGTACAGGCATCCTCCATTCGAGTCTAGTTAGTTGTATGGTTGTAGGATCGTTTCCAATGATACAATTATTAGAATCCTTAGATCTAATGAGAATAAGTTCAAACTTGCTATTAAGTATGACCTCCTTGTGATCGTCGGCGAAACCCAGCAACATCGAAAGAGGAACGATAGCATTGAAGATACCATTCGATGTATTCACGATGTCTACCACACCTCCAGGATAGATCCATCCAGCATTTAGTAAACGATTCGCTTCCAGTTCATTCAGTGCAGCATAGTTACGCATCGTTGATGAAATGCCCGGATTCCTAGTTCTATCAATAGTCGTTCCATTCATATCCAGACGAATCTCATCGAATAGGAATGCCATAGCATTGTTACTCAATTTCGATGTGGCAACGGTGCCGTCGGGTTTAGTGAGAGTCCCCTCAATGTAGAGATAACTTCTACTAGGAAGCGTGTACAAATCTTCAGCTTGACATGGAATTCTAATTTCATCGTTCACATCGAGAGCTGACGTATTGTACGGTAGGAATACGTGTTCTTCCTCCTTACTGATCTTATCATCAAAGGTCGGAATCCCGGTCACGTCCAACACATCCATCATAGAACCTTGAAGCCTAAGTTAGCGAGAAATTGTCGATTAGACGATGTGATTAGCTTGCGGGTCGATGATCGAGTAGAGATCAATCTCGAGAGATGTTTTTTAATATAGCATCGTCTCTTAAAACTTATACCCATTACGACGTATGTGCAATCGTACAGTGATGGTTTCGTTCCTGAAATCTAACTTATCGCCGTTCTGGTCTACCACTCTAATGTCGAGATGATCAATGAGATTCGTATCGATGATTGGTAAATATATAGGACTTGATGGTTCCTGCGAAATATGATAACCTGGAGGTACCGATGGGAAAAATTCATACAGAGAATGACCACTTTTACCATTGATGAAAGATCCCGTTGCAAGACTACACTCGATACGTATGATGCTGACTTTGAATATGTTAACCAAATCATTAGACTCGGTCAGCACGTTTGCCGGTACCCTCTGTTTAGAGGTGAAACCGAGAAGTGAAGCAATAGATCTCTCACGACTAAAGTCGATAATATAGGGAGATTGAATTTCTGATTTCATGGTGTTATTATTAGCACGTAGAATAAAGTCGTCACCGATGTCGAGAGCATCCTTGATCAATCTGGCGATATCATCCAATTCATAAGTACCCGGTGGAATTACTATACGTTCGACTTTTCCATCGCGAACGTAATGGAATAGATTATTACTCTCGTCCACATTCGGAATTGAGTAAAAAGTCTCAAAATTCAATAGAGCTATCTCGTAATGTCCGTTAGGATCCAGATGTAATGGTGGATTTAGAAATGTAGAGAAGCTGGTATCACTACCACTCACGGTGATCGTGTAACTCATCGAGGAGAAACTGAAGGCACAAGTGACAGCAAATCACAGAATCGAATTCTTGAAATCTCGTCGTATTATATAGGAGCTTGACACCCGAAAGGTACGTTTCTATCTCTTCCGGAGGTCTCAGATCGCCGAAACTGTCAAAGTAGTAGGCAACGTCACCATCCTTACGTACAGCAACCCAATGTGTACCAGGGTTATTTGATGTATCCAGATTCACTACTATTCTCTCATAGTATCGAGGATGTGGAGGTAGTTTATCGATCATGTAGACACCTCTAAAATGTGGAATGCGTAGACGTCGTGCATACGAATCGATCTCGTTAGCACTCAGGGCTTTTTCCGGGATAAATATAGGCCTCGCCCCGAGTTTTTTGATCGAAGATATAATCCTCTACCCTTACGACGTCTCTTACGGCGAAGACCTTTGCCCTGAGCCAAAGATTCCATGCGCTCGTTGTGACGTGTTAATTCCGCAAGTTGATTTGCATCCGAACGTTTCTTATTGACAGCCGTAGCAATCTGAGCAGCACCTCCAGCTAGACCACCTGCTGCACCTAGAGCTGCTAAAAGTGGTAGCAAAGGTAAGAAACCACCTCTCTTGTTGCGACGTTTACGCATGCCAGCGCCCGCTGCCAATTTACCCTTCATAAGTGTAGTCACAAGTCGAGCTGCAAGTCGTTCGCCCAAAGAAGCGTCGGCAGACTTTACACGTCTCCAAGCTTTCTCTACCAACACCTTATCGGCTAGACGACGAGATTCTGTATCAGTACTCTCTGCGTAAGCCCGATCGTGATCGAGACACGCTGAATCTAACCCGTTCACCGGTAAGTCACCTCTCTGCAAGCGTTTATGTAGTTTCGTTCCGGGACCGCAGAAACGATAACCCGGTAAATGTGCCTCAAATGGTAATGAATTAATCAAGGAATTAAGAATTCCCGAACCTTTGCGTGCACGTGTAGAGCGCATGTCTCGCTATGAAATAAAAAAGGCAAAACGTGCGCTTTATAAGTATACGATTCCTATGACGATTGGCTAAATCCAGTAAAGACATAGATTGCCCTTATCACGAACGAAATAAAAGACAAAACTTATGCTTTATAAGTATTAGTCGCGATATGGAGATAGTAAAGCAAAAGTGTACGCTACCCATACAGGTGTTAGATTTCGAGGATGACATTCGCAAAGGACGACACGGTACGTTGTTTCCGAGTAACGTTAGAGCGCTCATACTTGGCAGTTCAAATGCTGGAAAAACGAACGTTTTACTCAACCTGCTTATTCACGAGAATGGTCTGAGATTCGAAAACCTCTACATATACTCGAAATCGTTGCAACAACCTAAATATCGATATTTACTCAGGTTACTGAAAACTATACCCGATATAGGTGTATTTACGTTCGATGATGGTGATAAAGTAATTCAAACGTCGGATGCTAGAGAAAATTCGATATTCGTATTTGATGATGTGATAAATGAAAAACAGGGTAAGATAGCTTCATATTACAGTATGGGTAGACATCGTAATGTCGATGCTATATATTTAGCACAATCATATGCTAAATTACCTAAACATTTAATTAGAGATAATGCAAATATGATTATATTCTTTAGACAGGATAATCTCAATTTAAAACATATATACGAAGATTATGTAAATACCGATATGTCCTATGATGAATTTAAGAATATGTGTAAACATATATGGGAGAGTGATGAACGATCCTTTGTTGTTATAGTACCAGAATATCCACTGAACGAGGGACGCTACCGTCACGGTTTTGATCGCTTTATCAGAATGAATAAATAGAATAATCCATCACTTAAGCAATGAGTATCGACAGGTTCGGATCCCGAAGAATCATACCCTCTAGGGGTGTGTTCAATCGATATATCATAACTAGAGATGGATCGGGAAACTATCGATTCAAGGGAAAGCGGTTGTGCAATATTCACGACCCTGAAGAAGGTGACGATGCATCGACTAAACGTTATGTGGATACGCATACGGCTGACGTCGAGAATCGAATGCAGATCTTCAGCGAGCAGACCTCGTATCAGCGTATGGGCGAGTTTGAAGCTATGCTTAGGGATCACATACAAAAATCGCTCGACATCCAATACAACAATTTAATGGAGTACTTAAGTAAATATGCATTTAAACGTGATTCCGAAAATAATGTCATTATAGATGGTATAAGAATGAAAACGCTGTTGGACCCCCTTCACGAACACGACGTTCCTAATAAAAAATATGTAGATGATAGGATTCCAATTCACGACTCTAATGAAACTCTATCATTTCGAATGAAGAGATTGAAGGATTTAGCCGATCCGATAGATGATAGTGATGCAGTCACCATGAGTTATGTTAATCATTTCTTTATACAGAAACATAATGAATTGCAAACGGGTTTAACTGAGACTATAACAAACATTGTCGATACTATTACACGGAAACAGAATGAATTACAAAGTCAGTTAACTAGAACAATCACCTCCGCTAGCGAGACTATTACTACAGCTGTAGAAAAAGAAGTGAAAGAACTAACCGCACGACAAACGGAACTTGATAATAAACTAATCACTATAAATAATGATATTCATACTATGAAAACACGAATGAGAAATGTCGTAAACACTATGTTACAACAATTGAAAGCACAACTCATAATTTCATTGCAAACACGTCCGTTTCGAGGTCCCTCTTTAAGGTATACGTTAACATCGGGACTCGAATACTATAAAGTTCCTGGAAATGGAAGTGTACTCTCGTGTTCCATCGTATCATCGGTACATCCGCATGCTGTAAATGATACATTGTTTGCAATAAACGGAAGATTAGTTGAAAGATATCCTGTAAGAGTTGAAACTGGCGATATTCTATCGTTTACAGCGCCAGTCGGACGTGCTAAAGATGGTCATATATTAAGTATAGAACTGATAGTTTCATATAAATTAGCAGTAGCTGATTAATTATACATTCATTTCGATATGGATGCTGAAGCTATAAGACTTAAGGAATCCATTGCCCGTCACAGTAGGGCAATAAGAGAAAAGTTACGTTCTCTCAAAGGAATGAAATTCGAAACGCAACGAGTCATGTCTGAAGTTCTTCAACCTGTAACCGAACCATTGAAAGTAATAGCGAAAGCACACCAAGACAACAACGACGACGAAACTACAGATGATGCTAACGGATCTGATCTCGTGTCAAAGTATCTACACAAGGTTCGAACTGCTAGTTCGAGTGACATGGACAATACTTACGGCATACGTTACGAGGATAATGAGTATAAATTGGGTAACAAGACAGTTGTGTTTAAATCTGATGGTGTTCAGATAGGAACAGAAACGTATGAACCCACAGCAGGCTTATATGAATTATTATTTAAACGTTTACCTCGCAAGACATCGTACACAGATGATGATTTAGACGTGTATTCGCAAATCTTACAGAATACTCAAGTTTACAGACACGGTTATTCAAGAGATGGACGTTTAAGAGCAAATCGAGGGTTCAAGTATCGTCATATCATTCGTGACCTTGTTAGTAATCGAACTGGATTTGGTTTACGTTGGACAGAACATGTACCGCAGAGAAAATTAGATTACGTCTACTGGAACGATCCGAATGAAATAATAAACAGATTAAGATTATTAGTTGCGTCGAGGGATGCAGGTAATTTGAATCACTCACCCGAGATAGAAGAAATTATTACAGAACTTAAAACATCAAAAATTATAGCATGATAAAACGTCGCATTGCAACCGAGTTACATGCACCAGCTAGAAGACGATTTTTACGTCGTAAGATCATAAGCAAAGGAATGAACGATTTAGTACAAATAGATCTTATGGACATGTCTAATTATGCAAGAGACAATAGGAATTATAAGTATATTCTTCTTGCATGCAATTTTTATTCCAAGATGGCTTATGCACGACCATTACATGATAAAAGTGGTATTAACGTTTCGACTGCTATGGAGGAGATATTGAATGAAATGGAATCGTTTCCGAAGAATGTTCAATCTGATAAAGGAAGGGAGTTTTACAATAAACATTTCCGCGAACTAATGAATCGTAATAATATTAATCATTACAGTACATTCACACACGTTAAGGCTGCTGCAGTGGAACGTTTAATAAGAACGATCAAACTGATTTTGCATAAGGAATTTATTGTTCAAGGCTCATATCAATGGATAAACATACTACCTAGAATTATTCATACCTACAATAATACTTACCATCGAACGATTCGTATGAAGCCTGTAGAAGTTCGTGATAATTCTCTCCTGCTCAGCGTCTACAAATATGATAGAAGTCTGCGTGAGAAGCGAAGATCTAGGCTTCATCGTGTTGGTGACTACGTGAGGATTTCTAAGCATAAAGGTGTTATGGAGAAAGGTTATCTACCAAATTGGAGTGTTGAAGTCTTTAGGATACGTACAGTGCAAAGGACACATCCATTGACCTATCTCATCGAGGATCTGGAGGGTAAACTGATTGAAGGAGCATTCTACGGTTATGAATTACAGAAAACTCAATATCCAGACACGTATTTAGTTGAAAGGATCATCAGACGTCGTGGTGATAGGATTCTGGTGAAATGGTTAGGATTTCCTACCCGTGAATGGATTAATGAGGTGGACATTGTATAAATAAAAAAACACACAACTCAATAAAGAAATATAATTTTAATGATATATTGTGTTTGATTTTTTTTTTTTTTTTGTTCACATTGATTCCTGACATCTTCTGTAACTGCTAATTCACATCTCCTTAACTTAAACATGATAATAACATTTTTATACTTTTTTAAAAATCTTCTGTAACTGCTAATTCACATCTCCTTAACTTAAACATGATAATAACATTTTTATACTTAAAAAAAAATCATACATGATTATAGTTGAATTAACATTTAATTGTAGAGATTTTAACATAACGTACATGCTAGTTCACATTGAGTATATATAAATTCACCTACCCTTAACGTAAACATGATAATTACAATTTGAAGTAATTAGTAATATACGATAAACAAACATCATACATGATTATAGCTGAAATAAGAGCCTTTGTACATGCTAGTTCACATTGATATATATAAATCTCCCCTCACCCCTTAACGGAGACATGATAATAACATTTTGATATAATTAGTAAATATATTTTAATAAAAAATCATACATGATTATAGTTGAATTAACATTTCATTGATTTCTGCTATCTAACATTTCAAAACGACATGAATAGGAAAAAATATTCCTTCACCCCTAACATAAACATAAAAAAAGCAACACGTTATCTTTCAAATGAAGTAAATATGTTATTATCATGTAATTAGTAACACACTTTACAAATATACTTGAAACTCAATTATTTCGTTTTTTGAAATACAGTAATATGTTATTATCATGTGCCTAGTAATACCTTTTAACTCAGTTGTAACACACTTTACAATTATACTTGAAACTCAATTATTTTATTTTTTGAAATACAGTAATATGTTATTATCGTGGCCTAGTAATACCTTTTAACTCAGTTGAATCTATGCTTTATTGAGAAAAGAAAAAGAAATTTACACTTGACAATTTTCTATAGCATAATGTCCCCATGCTAATGTTGAAAATGAATTATTGGGAATGTATCGTTTTGTATCGATACCACTTAAAGCTATCTTATTAGATTCAATAGTATGAACATCATGTTTATAACTTCTGAAACATGTCTGCATGCTTCGATGTATAGTGTCAGGATGTGTAATACATGAGAGATATTGTTCAAAGGTTATGAATCTCATCGAATCTTTTGTTACACCTTTTGATTTTTTAATCACTTCAGTATCATATCGATAACTATATAATTTCGATTTCAGCCCTACATATTCAGTCATCACTCTACCGGCTAGCTCATCCTTGAATAATCCTGAAATTTTCTTATTTGCTAACGGAATACCATACACATTATCCATTGGATAATTCGATGTATCGAATAAATGTATATTGGTTTTAATAAATTCATATATATCGCAGCTAGATTCAAAGAGAAAAGCATCCGTGTCCGTATAGATTAAAGTTACATCTTTCAATTTTTTCTTCAGAATTTCATAATAAAAATCATACATTTTATGTTTGGATAGATCCAGGATTGCTTGTCCTATGTATATTGGCTTATTCATCAATATTTCATCTCTGACCAATTCTATACCTATTAAATTTTCATCAAAAATCACGTACCTTATACATGTCTGTCGAGCTAACAATTTACGCGCTCGTTTCCAGCTGGTAGCTAAATGAAATGAATTATAACGTTTTACATTCTCTATAAATTTTCCATAAACACAATTATTCATTAACTTCCATAGATTTTGACCAAATTTCGTCTTATCTTCAATACGTTTACGAACGTTGAGTTCAATGTAAGGATTTATCCAGTTAGATTGTTTGTAACCTATTACTCTATGTATACGCGATGGAATCAAACCAAGTTTAACACATTGTTGAAAATTGAGATAATGTAATAAGTATTTATTTTTATCATTCAATGTTGTTAGCAATTTTGTATACTTATCACCTGGCGCGATTTCATTCAAAGGGCATAATGGCAAATCATTTTGTATATCATGAAGTTCCTGTGGATATTTAAAGTCTACTTCCAACACATATCCCACGTCAGAATCACTTGTAATAGACATAAAATCTATTGATTTAATTTCAGCATCAGTTAGCCACCTTATATCAGTGTATGGTAAGCTATTATTTTCCATTGTATAACTATATAGAGAATTGCAGTCAACGTACATTAAATAATTAGTTGGTTGAGTGTTATCATAGCTAGTCATGTATCTGTTATTCGCCTTTGCATACCGTTTGGACACAGTGCAAATTCCACCTCGTATTCCTTTTTCGAAGAAATCTAGCATAGTCTTATCTGTTAATAATGAAATCTGTACACCAGTCGTTCTTAACATTGCATCATAGGCTAACCCGGGAAGTGTGTAATACTGACACGGGTCGAGTCCGTACAAACCGATACTTAATTCACGGAAGCGTTCAAACACGTCCGTTAGTATTAATGTATCGCACTTAAGATATATATTTAAATATTCACCCAGATTTTTAACATTGAATTCATTCCATACCGTTCTAGCATGACTATAATCCTCATCGCTTACATGATCAAACTGATGTTTGGATGGTAGACTATTCTCGTATAATTTTTCTATAGAATCCACATACGTGTACGGGAAGACACCTTTACGTTTCATCAGTTGTCTATGCAAAGGATTCGTGTACATATTATTGGTATAATGAAAATCATCTGCTTCTAACATATCCGAAAGGTTACTAAGTTTTGAATCCAAAAAACGATAGCTATCCAGAAATCTTAGATATATACTCATTCCATTCGAATTTGTATATCTTTTGCTAAAGGATAAGTAATTTTCAGAAGTTTGTGCAATACAGTTGATAGGTTCCGTATCGTAACCTAGTTTCTTTACTATGAAATGAGCATCGTATTTTGACAAGCAATGAAAGAATATTGGTATGAATCCTGGCATTTTCCTATTTAAATTGCAGTGCTTATGAGCTGGGCCAACGTAACTTCCAGTCAAATGACAATGATCACGAACCTTTATACACGAGTTAAGAAATTCACGTTTGCATATGTGACATCGTGTTGCATTTTGATATTCTAGCTCATCCACATCTCTCATACTTATTTCAATTTTATTAGCATATATATTAATGACCTGATTTGCAATTAACGTTAATTCTTTAAGAAAATTTTCAATTGCATATGGACCTTCAAATGATTTGAAACGTGTTAAATTTTTATCATAACTACAGACCAAATGTAATGCAATTGCATACGCTTCATGTTTATGAATGCTACGTGTCCAGCTTTTACTCGATACATCTTGACACGAATCTACCTTACGTAAGATACATTCTATGTCTGCATAAACCACGAATGGAACTTTTAGACATTTCGAATATGCGTTAAATTCAACGAGATCAGTTTTACCAGCCTCGGGCATTCTGATAATTTTATTCATCATACACCTCTTTTTATGGTTATTTAAACGTGATTCTGATGTGAAATACAAGTTACAATTGTTACATAACCATTTTCGCCCATTATGTTTAGTTAGCTGCTTTCCTAGCAAACGTGACAAGTCTGTTATCAGACAATAATGTCTTTTATACATTAAAAGATTAACATGATGTGATTTTATCTCTCTTGGTTGATATAAGAGAATAATCGATTTATTTTCAACACCGTATATCGTTATTGAAATATTTGAATTTTGATTCTCGAATTTTTCTACATCTTTCAATGATACGGGGAATGTTATTTTCTCAAAGTTAAATTCGTTACGAAAATCATATCTTTTATAGGAGGTGGGTCGATTCTTGTTACGTTCTACTGGGTATTTGGATGCTAACAGACAGTATGCAAAGCAATATTTATCAGTATTACGAATGTTAATAACAGCTCTCTTCGATTTTATAAAGTCGGGTAATTCAGTATACATCCCTGCATTCAATGAATCGTATTGTGTCACATATATTGTTAATTTCTCAATACTGTATAAAGCTTTTGAACTGGTACGCGATTCAAAATTATCCATATGATCTAGTATAGGTTGTACAATCTTCTCTTCATACCATATAGATTTATCTGTAGATTGCAATATCACCTCAAGTTTACTGTTAAAGTTAAATGTATGAATATTATCGCTCTCTTGTGATATTATGACATATTGACAGGATAAACAGGATCCTATCTTAAGACCTGATTTATACATGTTTAAGCCCTTATCAATTTCATTCAAAATTAAAGGTTTGCATTCTGCTAAGAATATAACGGGGTCAAGTATATTAACACAGTTGTGAATTTCGTAGGTAGTTAATCGTTTTTTGAAAGCGGACTCACTGTGAATACATCGTAATCGTTCAGCCTGGGTCACGTTCGAACAGGTTTCCTCTTGCTGAATCGAGGGTTGTCCAGTGGCAGTATCGGAGCATCTTGTCGTCGTTTCTGAAAAAAGCAATTACAACATTCGATTAACTTTACATACGGGAACATTGATTTACATGTATGTAAGGTGGTAACAGAAATAACATACATGTTAATAACTTTTACATGTATGAATCTCAATTTTACGTAAACTCTATACTTTACGTAGAACGTAACATGCATGTAACTTTTACATATGAAAATAGTTACATAATGATTATGTATTTTACAATTATTGCTATCATCACGTAACTACAATATTCAGATAGTATGTAACTGTTTTACGTAATGCTCTCTCCCTTACATAAATGATAAAAACACACAACGTAAACCATATAGATGTAAAATACCGTAAGTGAACTACGATATTCACATGTACGTTTTACTCATATAAATTAACGTTCTTTTTTCACCTACAACGTTACTTTTACGTGTAACAAACAAACGTAACTAACATGCATGTGAAATAACGTAACTGAACTACGATATTCACATGTACGTAATTATTACACATGAAAATTAACCCTACAACGTTCACTCTCAATTACTAATACTACATGACGTGCGATAATTAACACTTTAAGTTCTAATACAACATGTACGTACATGCAAGTAACTACATTCAATTACTAATACTACATGACGTGCGATAATTAACACTTTAAGTTCTAATACAACATGTACGATTTCACATTTACATGCAAGTAACTACATTATCACTTTTTTTTATGAAATTTTATTCAATAATTGTACTCACCTTTTGACGACATTACGGGCTGCTTAAAAAAGACAATTTATGTCGTTTGAAACCACTTTCTAGTGTTTCCTCGCCATGGTATTGGAGTATGCAGTCACCACGATTTAGTAGATCTTTCTGCGCTGCGGTCATATGTTTGAATCTCTCCGGGAGGAAGACTTGGAAATCTGATGTTTCGACGACGACCCGTTCACCATATCTGGTCTTCACGGTTTTGACGGATCGAATGATGTGTTGAACGGACTGATCTAATTCACGTAGTTTCTTTGTGGGAAGATGTGTTCCACCTTCAGCTAGTTGATTTAGCTGTAGCATCTCATGATCTGAAACATACATATAAGCACACACGAATCAGTATTACTTCAACATTCTTCGTAAACAGAGATAAAAAATGAAGTACAATATACAACTTTTCTATCTTACCTGTAGGATCCATATTTCCAGAGAATCGACTGCCTCCTCACTCATCCGTGCCGCGGTATTTATTAACAGTTGCTCCGCCCCCCCTCCGTCGGGGAGAGGTGTTACTGTCTACATATTACGCTATATGTTTAAAGTAGTTGTGACTACGTTATAAGTTAGAAGGTAATACTAGTAACTTTATTATCATAGTTTAAACTTTATATAGATTCATCATTTTTTACACCCCCTCCAACCGTATCTCTCCTTCCCAAACACCATGTTGCGTGCGCACACTAACTGTGATTCGTTCCCTACATCTTGGAGGGGGGGATATAATTACACATTTCTTTACACACACATACTTGTACAAAATATATTTTTCTGAACATTTGATTTTTTTTACATTTGGTATACTAACACATTCATAGTATTGTTTCATCATTCATACAAATATATAGATTCATTCGTTTAATTTTAAAATATATTCTTTTTTTTTCCTAACGTTATTTGACAAAGTTAGACTTCGCTACAGCAATAAGAATGTTTTGATCACCCCTGTCACCAGTCTGGAGAGATTAACTCTTTTTTTCTCTGACCCACATACCAAAAGGGATGACGTTCAGTGGAGTATTCGTAATACTGAGGGGAGATTTTCTAGACAATTTTTTATATGGAGGGTGATATCTTACCATGGATAGTTAGGATATCTACACTATAGATCCCTAGTTGCGTATATATATTATCATATTGATTGATCAGTTTTGTATTACTCATATATACTTAAAGATGAGATACTTTTCTCTCGTTATCTTAATCATTTTTAAATAGATGGTTAGTGCTTTTATTTTATTTTCGATGTTATGTTCCACTTTTATCATGCTTAGAGGGAATATTCTTTTTAGGTTATCGTGCTTAGAGGGTGCGTTCCTTTATCATGAAACCCCTTTCAAACAGCTTTACATTTGCATTCTTATACTTTTCTCTCAATATTTTTTTATCATTCTTAAAGAGATGGGTAGTGCTTTTATTTTTATTTGCATTTGCTATGTACCACTTTTATCATGCTTAGAGGGGACATTTCTTTGTCATGCGACCCTCTCACATAGATTTACATTTCCATTCTTATACTTCATCAATGTGGAATAGATTTATATTTTCTCGTACCTCGATGTGGGAATGGAATTTAACCTTTTCTTAACCTTTACATCGCTCTTGGATACAATAGCTCAAAGAGAGATTCTGCATAGGGAACACCCCTTACCAGAATGTCTTATTACATTTATTTTCATAAATCTCTCCCAGTAAACATACCTAATCATTCTCTCGATATTCTTTTATCTAAAGATTAACGATACTACATCATATATCATACACTAAACGTAATAGATATCAAACCCTACACTCGATATTCATACATGAGAGTTCAAGCACAGACATCGAAGCACTGAACGTAATAGATATCAAACCCTAGACTCGATATTCATACATGAGAGTTCAAGCACAGTCATCGAAGAATTACTATCAATACATTTAATTCAAACATCCCCGGAACCCCCGTTACCCACCCCGCCCCATCACAATATCGAACCCTAGACTTCGATATTCATACATGAGAGTTCAAGCACACACACACACATCGAAAAGAATTCACATTTAATTCAAACATCCCCGGAACCCCCCCGTTACCCATCCCACCCATCACACATTACACATCACACACACACACACACACACACACACACACACACACACACACACACAATCATCATCATCATCATCATCATCATCCCAACCCTCAAAAACATCTCACTGCACAGGGGAGAACGGCACTACGCCAACACTCCCCTTCTTTTACAACTCGATTTTCATATAGGAGAGTTCTAAATCAATGAGCATTCTACATCACTCATATATTAACACAGAGGAGAGTTCAACATCTTATCTACACTGTGCTGATTCTCTCAATTCTATACTACTCAATAGTAGTTAAATAATACAATAGTGATTAAGGTAATGCAGTAGTAATTAACAGAATGATAATACAAATAGTAATTAAGAATAATGCAACTTAGGTCACATAATAGTTTAATGTATTACATTTTTAAGAAGTAAGCTGTAAGAGACATAATTTTTACCAAAAAAAAATCAATATTTACTTTATTATTTAATTTTACTTCTTAGAAACTCATCTGTTGTCTGTGACATTACTTTTAGTAGGATATTTTTTACAGCTTTTCTGAATATTACAAGTATCACCTCCGAAGTTGCACAGGTATTTATTCACAAACATCATTTTAGGAAGCATTGATATGTTGATCATGTTTTAAGTATTCTTCCACTGAATAATAGCAACCTTCTCTTAAAAATGATTTTACAGTCAGTTTAAACCTTTTTTCCCATGTTATACTTTTAATGCCATCGGGTAGTTTGTTATATAATAATACTGCTTTATGTTCGAAGCTATGTGTGAATAAAGTTGCATTGTGGCTTATAATGCGTAGATCTGATTTACTTCTTGTATTATGTGTATGTATCTGCGAATTTGTTTCAAATTGAGCAAGTACAATTCTTGATTGGCTTCTAATTCTTGACTGAAAACTGTCGGTGAATTAAAAACTTGTTCAAAAGAAATCTGAAACTATGAATAGTAATGTTCTCTAGATTGTTCTGTATAGTGTTTAAAAATGTGTAGTGTTTAACGCCCGCTTTTACTACATACGGCACCGCAGGCGATGACACTGATGATACTTGAGGTGAAGATGGAGCGCCGGTGGAATGAGATGGCGGGGGAAACCGGAGGTCCTGGAGAAAACCCGCCCCAACGCAGTGTTGTCCACCACAAATCTCACTTTGCGGTCGCCTGGGATCGAACCTGGGCCGCCTTGGTGAGAGCCAAGCGGTCTAACCACTGCGCCACGGCGTGGCCAATTGTTCTCTGAGAATGTTTTTTCGTTCATACTAAATTTGCCTTATGCTACAAAGTTCTGTATCTGGGATATCGAATATAGAGTCGTGTGAATGGAACCGTACATGTGCATCAAATTTGATAAGCATATAACGTACGCTTGCGTTTATAAGGAAATGCTAAAGCAGTTCTGCCATACCCACTCTCTAAACCCCTTTCCTTCACTCCTAAACCAGAATATGACAGTGTTCAATAGTTTCAGCCAAAGTTCAGCTGGAACTCCGACGTCACAATAATGACGAAAATATGAGAATAATTACATATTACTATTTGAGAAAGGTAGAAGTATTTGAAAACGTTAATAAATAATAAAGAATATATATATATAAATGTTTATCTGCACAAAAATGAGATGTGCCTAAATTAGAACTATATGTTGTATGTAGTAAGCTTTTGTGTATCTTACGGTTCATCCGTGATTCAAAATTCGTCCGCATCAAAGACTATTCCCATAGAATTCAAGATAGGTATTTCGTTTGTCATGAAAACATTTTAAATGTGTTATTTCAATCAAACCCTGTATGTTCCAAGTTGCCAAATTCATTGTCCTTTTTCGTAGCCAAAGCTACTTGTCTCTTTTTGCAGGAAACGTACAATGATTTTTATGGTACGGGTTGTCAGCCCTTTGCCAACCTCCGCACTTGGAGGACCTGACCAGAGCATCATTAGTCGGTTTCCAGGACTCTTATTGAGCCTTCTCGGCTACAGTAGCGGTCACGGGGTCTAGTCCCCACCGCAAGTGAATGATGTGATGATTAAATGTGTCGAACAACTTAAGTACCTAGGATCTATAATAGATAAGAATGTCAGTTGTGAAAAAGATATTATCAATAGGGTAAATAGTGCAAGGAAGGCGATTAGAAGTTTGAACAGTCTTTTATGGAATAGGAATCTGACTACAAAGACTAAACAACAAATTTTAAAAACAATAATAGAAAGTATACTTACATATGGGTCCGAAAGTTGGACAATAAGTGGAAGAATGCAGGAAAGAATATTAGTGACAGAAATGGATGGACTTCGAAGAAGTATGAGGATATCAACATGAGGATTCAACATGTCAAACACTTACATTAGACATCAAATGGACGCACTGGAAACTGTTATAGACAGAATGTCCAGTAGAGCTCTACAATGGTATGGACATGTACAACGGATGCCGGAAGAACGGTGGCCCAAAAAGGTCCTAAAGTGGGAATACCTGGCAAAAGAAAGCGGGGAAGAGCCAGAAAAACGTGACACGAGGAAATACATGGTCATATGAAGAAGAGCGGACTGAAAGAAGGACTTTCTGGAAACAGGAACAAAGGGTTACCTGCTGTAAAGTGGAAAACCTAAAAATAAATACATTTCAATCAAAATGTTAGATCCATTTGCCTTATAAAGGATCGTTTAAGATGGAGAAGTTTGTTATAATTGTTTGAATCGTGTACGTGAAAGACGGTAAACTGAAATACCAAGAATGATATTTATCTGACTTTTAATCTTTAGTTATGCTCTATACAGTCATATAGACACACAAGAACCTTTTTACAGAATTTCCTTTTGATTCGTTAGACCTCAAACTTCATATAGATTTTTTGGATGAAATGAATGCCTGGTCTATTATTACGTGCATTGCTGATCAAAAAGTTGAGTCATTCCAATGGACTGATAAAATTGTTTCAATATATAGATTGATTGTTGAGAAGAGTTTTCAGAAGTAATAGTTACTCCAATAATAATTTTACTTCAGAAGCGAGAAGGCAAGGAAACTGAACAGCCCATGAAATGCTAAGACAAGCTATTTATACCTAGGTAAAATTAGCTGAAGCGAAAATATAACAATAAATATTGTAAAATAAGTATTAATACTTAATTAATTCTGTGTTCATACTTTAAATTATGTTTACCGTTTTCTTTTTTAAATTGTTATTTCTTTGCATTCAACTTAATGATAAAATCAGAATGGAGTGAATTTCTGCCGAGGTCAGATATAGATAGACTGTGTAAACCCTAGTGAATCAAAATAACTACAAATAAAACGAGCAAAGTTAGAATACCTTTTAATTTCTGTTGCACCAATTATTATTCTACCGTTAAGGTTAAAGAATGAATACCCCGCCCTCTGGAAATGGTTCCACCTCTCACTAGAGCAGATAGAAATGATAAAATTTCGACCTTTTGCTGCTCTATATTTTAAGACCTAGCTAAGTTACACGCCCCTGTACATTTTTGCTGTTCATCATACTTTATCTGAACCAGATGAATTTCCTTCGCTTGGTATGAAAGAAGCGTGTGCCTCACGTTTAAATCACTTTGTGGGGCGTTACAGGTCCCAAGTTTATCACCTGCCCTTTGTATGCACCACGCTACCAGAACAATTCGTCTCCATCTTCGCCGGACACACTTCTGTCATCCTGTACGTCGAATCAAACAGGTGAACTAAATCAAATTCTCTAAATCTCACAGTGTGACTGCATTAAAAATGTGTCTATTGCTTCTCTACAGTTTTTGCACACTGCCCATAAGGCACAAGAAAAGAATGTGATGTTACATTCACATGCTTTATTCAGTCATCCTTCAACAAACTATTCTTACGGTATCCTGAGCTTTCTTTCCATGACTATAGAACAAAGGGGAAATTCTAATCTGCAATTCTAAATGTAGGGTGTATTTAACAATTTAAAGAATTTTTAGAAATGGTTTATTACAAAAATAACATATTGTCATGGAGTGCCAAACAGCGACATCAACGATTTTGTGCAGTAAACAGTTGTCTATCTCTTATGGTTACAACTTATGCAAAATCTATTTTAAATAGACATCGCAGGAGCTCATATGCATTTGAATAAAAATTTGGAGACACATTGCATTTGTTATGCAAGTTCTTAAACTTATGGCTAGAACTTGTTCTTTGTGAAGTTTCCAACTTTACTATTTAATAGAGCCTTAATTTTTTCATTTATAAATTGCACACAACATATCAATATTTTCTTGTATATGATTTCCTGGATTCAAATTAGACAAAAAATAATATAAGAATAGTTCGTTCAAGAATGGCACAGAACGTTATATGAATGTAACTCAGACAGATGAATTATTGCATTCTTCTTCCGCTGTTGTATCTCCAGCTCTCACATTTGCTGCCTCCCAGTGAGGCAATATTGCCAGTATTTTCATGCAAAAATGAAATATTTTCCAATATTAAGAATATATAAAGTATGGAAGGAGCTCTTACAGGAAACATAAACAAAGGGATTTGTTGTGCTCACATGTGACCAAATTTACCAGAACTAAATCAAACAGCTCATGACGCCACGTGCTCTATTTGCAGGAGAACTGGCAACACAGAAGAAAATTCAAGGCGGACACATGAGGAGGATGCTTGTAATTGGTGCTAGCAGACAACTGCTGCACAAATCAACCCAGAACTGCAAATCTTGCCAGATTTTTTCTATTATCTTTCGGATTATGTTTTGTATGTAGCAAAGCTTTAAGCAACAACAATAAACTATATTAAAACGTCACAATAAATCAAATGAGAGTGCCAATGTATCTGTTACAATGAATCAACATTGCTCCCTTTACTTCAGAAATTCACAGCGTTGCTATTACCTACCCTTTCTTCACCTTCAGGAAAGGTCGGGGTCGGAGAGAAGCGGCGAAACTATAATATTCCGTCTGTAAAATCTTCCGAGCGTGGTGCTGACAGGCTCTACACAGCCCGAAAGCTTTTGCTGCATACCCACCCAAAAATAGGTTTAACCATAGAAAAGATACTTTTCAGGGTTTTATAGGATGATGTATTGTGAAGAAAGAGCTTTATGAGGTAGCTGTTTCACTCATCTGTGAGGATAACCGGTTGCAATAAGGTAGACAAAATCACACCACACACAGACACACACACCACACACAGACACACACACATACACACAAACGTATGCTCAGACATATATTTCATTAAAGTGTATAATTTATGTACAGCACATTGCTCTGGCGTAGTTGAGATGTTCCATTTATTGGTTTGCTTTTTAAAACACTTATAATTATTTTAAATGTTTGGTTTTCCTTTTTTCTTTTCCTTCCCCTTTTTCTTTCCTTCTTTTCTTTATTTCCTGCATTCTTCCTTCATTTTTCTTTCTTTTCTTCTTTTCCTTTTTTCTTTATATATTTGTTTTAATGCGAAAGTTCAAAACCATTACTTGGCAATCCGCTTTTGAAAGATTGGGCTGTATATGGTTTGTAAGGTGTATGTACAAGCGAAAGCAGAGAAGATCATGTAAGTGCAACATTCAGGATTTTAAGATGTTTATTTAAATTTTAGGTACCTAAGGATGTTTACTGCAGTAGTTAAAATAATTTATTTTTTAAATTGCAGGTAAGAAAAGATACTGACAGGAGACTGAAATTTGGTAGATACCTTCAGAGTAAGTCCACTGCAGAATACTACACGTGCTTTAACTTGTAAGTACCTGCTTCCTTGTAGTTATTAAATCCATTTCCTAAACGCTTTCGAAAGTTAGTTCTTAAAATAAATTGTCACTTACGTTTAGAAACTCTTCTGTTGGAAACATATACATTGATTTAGCAAGTAAAGAACTAGTGACGCTTGACTCTCACCAAGGAGCCGCATGTAAGATTCGTGGTGGAGAAGAAGGCAAAGCTGCGGGTTTTCTCCGGGATATCCGGCTTCCCCCCGCCAGCAGTCCACCAGATGCTCCATTATCATCTTTCCCTTCATCCATTTCGCCTTCATATTGCCAGCTATTTCTCTCACTCTCATACCAGGCATCGTGCTGATCACCATCCTTGTGTGCTTTATGTGATGTAAAGTTTCGGTTCCTCAACGGCTTAAAGGATAGAGGAAGCAGAAGCTCAACACCAAGAAAGTGGTAAAACTAGAAAAGCTAAAGATGAAGTAAAGTAATGGTCGATGTGTCTTCTTCTGTAATTTGAGACTTTTTTCTTTCCTTGGGCACTTAATTTGAATATTAGTAAATCAAGTTATTAAACAGGATTTTTAGACTAAGAAATATGATGCACAAGAATAATTTGATTTTAGAAACATAATTACTGGCTAAATCAAAATATTATTCTACTAAACTTGCAGTATGTTTTGTGAAGAAGGGTGAACATTGAAATTAATTTCGGATAAAAGAGTTTTGATTTGGATTACTAACATTAATATTCTTCAAATACAAAAAAGTACAAATAAAATCTTGAATAGGGTTTCATAACTGTAACAGAAGCGAAATGGAAACCTGTCTTCGTTCATCATTTCGAGAGAAAATAAACTACCAAAATAAAAACCCCGCCTAATTGGTCATACCGAAAATTGAAATCGAACACGCCAGTTCACGGCTATATAAAGGAACATAATATAACGAGGAACAAGACACCATGAAATTTCCAGTTGGACATATTAGCTGTACGGATGTGGCATCTGGTTCTGTAAAAACAGTACAAACATCATATTCAGCAAATGAGGGTTCTCTCTTATTTGAGCAAGGGAACGCGTATAAATAGTGTTGCCAACGCAATAAATACAATAGTTAGCCAGCAGCAGGATTTCATTTTGGCGGAGTGTTTGCATTATTGAACAAATAATTATTCAGGGAAATATCATCCAACTCCGATAGGGAAAGCATTCGGATAGGTCGCGATTTACCCGACATTTACTTCTGAACCTTTAGTAGTTCATCAGAGCAAATTTTAAGATTTGAATGCATTTCTAGAAAATGAGATAGTTGGTAAGGTATATGCAACAAGCCTCGTATACTGTGACCTACGAAGATAAAATTGTGATTATTACACCCCGAGATGAAGGAATGAACTGAAGGAATCACAGTAGGCTACAGGCACACAGGCTGCAGATATGTGCGGAAATTGCTATGAATTCCAGTCTCAAAACCTCCCAAATGTGAGTAGGGCAATGAACAACCGCTCCACCGAGCATCTATCTAGTATTTACGGGGAGTGTCCTTACCTATAAGCAACGTCGACCACAAAAACTAGAAACGCATATGTAAGGTGAAAAGGAAATGGGATTAAAGATAAATCACAGAAGGTAAATCGTAGTAGATAACAGAAAAACCACAAAGAATCCAAGATCCATCGACGGTAATCAAACCAGGACATTCGAAATGCGAGCCCCACACATTAACTGAAAGCCCGGCAAAGGAGTTATAAGTAAACTATTCACAATTCATTTTCAAAATAAGTGATAAAATCAACGTCGTTCACATAAATGATAGTCACTCCATATATGGGTTATCTTTACGAATTCCAAATTATTCATAGTGAAATATGCAAATGGCAGTATGATTAAATTAAAACTTTCAATATTACGTTCTGCTACACCTGATGATAAGCTTGCTAGCTCTGCTGAATGTTGACAGCATTCCTAATGGTTTTCTGAAAATAGTTTTGGACACTAAAGATCTCTATGAATTCGTGCTTAACTTTCAGAAACACTTGTAATGCTATAATGTTGTTAACTTATATATTTTCTTGTCTTTGTTTTCAGTTATCTGTATTTAATGTAAATTGTTTTCATAATTAATGTTATTAATGCATATATTTTATATGTTTGATTGTAATCCTGTGTATTGAATGTAAATGTTTATATATGTTACTAATTGTATTATTTTGTAAAAATGGTCGCGATATGACCCAGGAAGTTAAAGCGACCTTAAGTAAATAAATAAAAAAATTGTAATGTTCCAATTTGAAAACAAAAACAAAATAGTCTTTCAACAAGATTGTCCTATCTTTAACATGTGATAGCTGCCTTTGTTATTGAGTTACAGCAGTCATGTTTTCATGTGGTTACAGTTGTTACTGACAAATAGCCATGGAATGTGTCGCCATAATATCAGCAACGTTACGCAACCTTGAAGCACTGTGTGGTCTAGCCTGGTCTCGAGCAAGAGTCTTATCTTAGGGTATGCGTGGGTATGCAGGAGTAAGGATGACAGCGGAATCCAAGTTTAGGACTTGTATAATAACTGATTCTTCTTCTTTTTATAATATTCACGTAAATGCGATGTTTTCAACCAATGTACATTAACCAATATTAATATACGGAGTTATGTATATGAAACATATACTACGTGATAACACGTGATTTCTTCTGTATGGCAAGAAATATACATCCTCCAGGGACGTCTTTCTTCCTGGGCGATCGGTCCAGTTTTGTGTGAAACTCCTCTAAAGAAATATGTTATTGACAGACCAGAATTCCTTAAACATTCTGACCTTTTGTTAATGGTCAGTAGTGCCCCTTCGGAGATTAGGTTCCAAGAAAGGTTCACACATATGTCACAAATGCCGACCATCTGGACCTCCTCCGAAGCTGACTTCTCTCATAGCTAACTGCTCAATCGTCATTCTGTTTCATATTTAACGAATATATCAAATTTTCATATCTAACCTATTATTCTTCTTAATTTATTGAATCCATAGTTTCAGTATCAAACGCTACAGCATTAAAAATGGATTACCTGTTCACCAAACCTTCCGCGTATTGGTCCCTTTAAGGGACTATTTTTGGCCTCAATTGGATGTTGTGGATCTCATAAATATCTGCTTCCAGCAAGATGCTGCTACGTGTCATATTGCTCTCAAAAAAAATCGATAATTTGAAGGAGTACAGAGGTTTCATTATTTCCCGTGGGGGTGATGTTAACTGGCCTCCGAGATCATATGATTGGACGCTGTTGGATTATTTTTTGTGGGGTTATGTTAAATTTAGAGTTTATGCCAACAAACGAGAAACAGTAAATGATCTTAGGAATAACATCACGCTTGTTATTCGTAAATTTGGGCCAAATTTACGTTCTTCTATCATTGAAAATTGGTCAACCGTATACGTGCAACCCATCGAAGTCGCGGCGGTCACTTTACTGATATACTCCTTCATACGTAATGAATTAATTATGTTCCAAAACAACAAGTAAACCTCTATATTTTACAGAACGTGTTTTATTTAAGATCAAAGATAGGACACTTTGGTTGAAAGACTCATTATGCTTCCCAGATAACGCAAACACCGAAAGGTTTGCCTAAACATGTCAGTAAAGGGGAAGCCATACAAGCAGAGAGGAGATATTGCTAAAGGTACACCCGAGTTTAAAAACCAACACCTAACTAATGTAACTGGTCCTACACCTCGATGCTAAAGCACTTGCTCAATGAGGTGAGTTACTGGGTTCGATTCCTGGGCTCAGCAGAGCTTTCTGTGTAGGATAATGATTGTCGGTCACCAAAAGAATACGTATAAGGGCCAAATCATATTAATTATCTGTTTTAAGGCGTATCAACATCTCACAGCTATTTTATAAACAACCATAATACAACAATTTGTTCTTCACACTTAACAACACTAAATTCTATTATGTTTTGATTGCAATACAGCATAATAAATATAATGAGTATAACAGAATAACATTTCTTCAGATACTGATCATTATCATTTCGTTATCATGTCGGTGTTCCCTTCGTGTGTATACATTGCGGTTGTTACCTATTTGGCTCTAAGACCTGACTCCAACAACAAACAGACGGCCAAGGGACCTTATCGGAGCGGAACCACGAGAAAAAGCACGCAGATAGCAGCATGGCTCAATGAAGCTTCGCTTGTACTGTACAAGGCAACCCTTCTGTGTAAGGAAACATAAAACTACAAAGGACAGTTTTAGAAGGCCACCTGGCATATGATAGTGAATGTGTACATTTTATTTGACAAAAAAATATTGTATTTATCAAACCACTAGTACCGTTTTTGAGAAACTTAAAAGTAGAGAACTGCAGGGTAATAAACTGGTAAGCTAAATAATTTCTTGCTTCGGCCAATTGGATAAAACATCAACGGCACAGCAGATGCACACTTCACGACGCTCCGAGCACCCAATCCAGGACATCCTTGGCAGAACATACCATAAACATGCCGTTTACTACATAATGATTCCAAGACTTCGTACATGAATATATCTGCAAAGGGAATAGTGCTCAATTGATGCAAAGGACTTTACCAGTTCTGCCAGCAAGAAAAGAAATCCATATGTCAGTGACGTGTACATGGTATCCTCTGGCCTAAGCGTTCCTTTTTTTTCGTGGCAATAGAAATAAATCCACAAAGGTATTATAAATCGTGGAATTCCTTAACGAGATTAATGAATTTCATTAACAATTTGTAATCTTTGAAGTACACTCCAATCGTTCAAGGAAAATAAATTATGAATTGAACTCATAATTCCCTTTAAGCTATAACTTGAGTTGTGAATGCTTCCGTTTATTTTCTATGATTGCGAAAAACTGAATCTAGATAAAATTAAATCATGTTACGCATTTTTCCTGCTTTTCTAAAAAGCACTCTCGCAAAAGCAAGAATATGCAAAATTCAATCAAAATAAAGAAAACTTTAGAAGCTACTCCCAAATAAAGTTAAGATATTCTTATTCCTTTTCATTACAATATCTTAAACATATGATTATTTTAATAAAATTATTTGAGGCATTCTTCAGAAAATAAATTATCGAAAATTTTTATAATAAAGTTGGGGGAACTTTTTGAAAATTATCATGACGTATCCTTGGAAGTAGCTCAACTTAAATTCCAAGTTTAATATTTAACCAACTTTTTTTAGATATTCTCTTCACAATCAAGCAGGCACGCTGGATGGAATACAAAACCTACTCTACCTACTATAAACATGTATTACAGAAAACAAAATACACTGAATACTTGAAGAATGAAATCAATAACAAGGATCTTTTCCTGCAATAACTACAGCTAAGTTTTAGAGCTTTCTAATAGTTTAGTCTCCACTGTATAAACAATAAAGAATGTTTCGAAAATAGCTTAAGCCATAAAATATTACCTGATGCAAATGGTTTGTTTTAGTGAGATTTACATTTTTGTGTAAGAAAACATCATTCTTCTGTTACTGTTTATAAATTATGTAAAACTCAATCTTAAGGAAGCGGATTTAGGAGATTATTCACAAGAAATTCAAAATATATATTTCATTTGTCATCAAAATATTTCAAACTTGTGCTAGCAAAAATCGCCAGTCATTCCAGAGAAAATAAAAATCAACGAACATCTTTTCCACATAAAGGACAATTTTGTTGAAAATCTTCCTATGGGTCCTTAAAAGATGCAGAACATAATGTAGATTCTGGTTACTACGTGCTACCAAAGTATTTTAACTATCATAATTATACATACATTGTTGATATTTAATTGAAAAATCATTCAAATTAAAGGGGATAGAACTTTGCTGCGAGAAGTGAAATACAAAATAAAAATGCAGAGAATATAAACTGCAACATTTTAATAAAAATATGACATCAAGTAAAATAGTTATGTATTGACACAGGTATGTGTATAAATAATCAGAAAAATGTACAAATTATACGTTTTAAAACTATTAACCGCAGAATAAATAGAAATTACAAAGTCTGTTCACAACAGAACCAAAGTTACCTGCTGTCAGTTCTTTAATGAAACATAAAGTAAATTCCGTCCAGAAAGGCACTTCCATTGCACAAAGGATACAGTTACGCTAAATCAGTATACATCTGCTATCTGTTGATCAAATTACAAAACTTATAGGGTCACCATTATCACTTCTCTGTGATAGAAACGGTTGAACTTGTTACCACGGAGATAACTGGATAATTGCATTAGTTCGGATGGGAATCGGCCCGGAAACCGCGCTAGGTTCACTGTACATATGCCCCAAAATGGGGCATCCACGAGGATGAATGATGAGGCGAGATGAGACATAGGGAGGCTGTCCCAAGGAGTCACGACAGTGCAGAGGGCAGTGCCCCTAAATTTCACTGACATGGAACATTCCCCGGCGGCCCAAGGCAACGGACATCCCACCTTACTGTTTCAGAGAGGAATACCTCCTGTCAGAGGGTCAATTTGTTCACTCAGAGCATAATATCCTGCCATGAACCGCCCAGACTCCCTCAAACACTTCTTTCCCGAAAGAGACCACTAGATGAAAGATGATGTGGAATGATAATGGAGATGAAATGGAGGGACAGGAAATTAGGTGAATGTAATTATCCTACCCAGCATTCGCCTGGTGACCCATGAAACCTCCGAAAAATACGCATGAATCAGGTAGGTCGGACACGCGAATCGAACCCAGATCTGCAGAATGTGGGCCACAGATGAAACCGCCTGAGCCATCCTGCGAAGTTTAGAATATAATCTGTTTTTCATTCCTTTTTATGATTTTCAAAGAGAAATACAGTGGTCCTCAAAACATGTATTCAGGATGAAAGTTTGGTATAAAAGTTTTAGGTGAAATGTACTTCCTGCACTTACTATATGTAAGCATTAGAGAAAGTACTCGTCCGATATGACTTAACGTTGGAGGACGTAAATTAAAAAAAAATAGAGAAAGTGCAACAGAATAAAACAGTTGAAAGCAAGATAGTTCAAGGTGATGTGTGCGCATCTAACTCTGACATTTTAGTCTTCAGTTTGGGTAATTTATTAATTCATAACTTTTTAAGTTACACATCTATAACATCATAACTCATTTGCAGCACACTATAATAAATTTCCCCATGTTGCGTAGTGGAGAAAGTTGCTAATATCCCCAGTATATTAGGAAACAGTCCAGAAAATGCTCCAAGGTGATTTGGTTGAAGGGTTCTCGTAGTCGTTCCCATCCTGTTCAACTCCTTGATTCTCAGAAATACTTGAGACAGAAAAAGTTTACAAAAGAGAGATAGAGAAGCATATCTGACTACTTTAAACAAAATATATCATTTTCTAGATTTTTAGCCGCTCTAACCATTGAGCTACTATGGCCAACGTGCCGATATGGCATTGAATTCTCCAACTAACTCGTAGATGGTTAGAGCGGCTGGACGGAGGCCAGAAGATCCGTGCTTCAAATCCCGGCTATGGCATTGAATTCTTCAGTCTGATTCTACCATTCCATACTTTGCCTACACACGTCTAGTGTAAAAGAACAATTAATTTCCTTGATTCATAATGTACATAAAGTGGGAAACGAATAAGATCCTATAAGCACAGTATACTAATAAGGAATACCTATGAACTGCAAATAGAAAGAGAAAGGCATACGACGCTATTAATCCGATTTTTTTTTATTACTTTCCTTTTTGCTCATTTCATGGAGCGACGTTCTCAGTCTTTTACACATTCCGTGCCTTTTAATACGTCATTCCACATGTCCACGCAGTGCTGATAAACACGCCGCAGGACGATACTGGACATCCTGTACAAGCTCTGGTGAATGCTGCATCGTATTTATCACAACGCCTACTTCGTGAATAGTCTACGCATGTATTTTGTTTTAGGGAGAATCTTTGTTCTCGGTTTTAATTGTACGCTGCACGTTGTACGTATTAATTTAGCATTGAGTGTAGCATTTCATATTTTTGCTATTTCGGTATGCGTTTGGCACATTTTTGTCCCCTTCCATTCTCCGAATTTTGAGTCTCGCACTACAGTAAGTATTCGTGATAAGCCGTTTTTCTCCCATTCCATTCAACCTCTCTTGGGGAATTTGCTGAAACCTTGTTTTCAGAAAAAAGGAGGATATATAGGTGTCAGGAGGAGGAATAATATGTAAGATATTGATAGACATGAACACCAATATTGAGGAATAGGTATAGAATGAAAACAGGTACAAGAATTGAAACAAAAGTATGGCATGTAACATTCACACTATTTTCTTTACTCATTTATTTATATATAACTTCTGCATATTTATCCTAGGAAAGCTTATTTTTCTAATTCAGATTGATCCAGATAAGCAGGTCGCTTTCTGATGGCTTCGTAATTCTATAATATAACGATAGATACTCGTAAGTGAAAAATGACTTTGGATTAATCATACATTAATGAAGCTTTTAAACAAATAACCATAGATTTTTTGGATATTTCGATAAAAGTTTCGAACACTCATCAAGTATTCGAACCCACCACACACTTCATTGGCTGTACTAGAGTTTGTTGCTATACCGCTACCACCCAATAAGGATCGATTCATATAAATCTTAAGCCAATCACAGAGATCAGAGTAGAGCAATCAGGTGATTCGAGCTGGTTTCGCTTCACGGTTGTGAACTTCTAGTTGTAATGTTAGATAAAATGAACCATACATGGTAACGAAAGTACAAATACCAAAACTATCATTTCTGTAACAACAGGAAAAACCTACGATTATGAGTTTTATATGTGGACCACTCTAGATACTGGGATGTAGCACTAACAGCAAAGGCAGCTTAATTTCAACTCCCAATCCAGATAACTGAGAGGCACCTACGCCGTCTATCATTACATACCTACCATTGCTTCATGCAAAGATATGCAGGCGTTGTTAAACATATCGCAATTTTTAGGTTTATCCGGTTAAGATAATATTATACTGGCACAGTTCATATACCAACAGAGGAGCAAATGAGAAAAGTGACAGAAAGTTCGGAATCGGCAGTGTTGAATATACTACATAGTCTAAAGTACATATTATCGAGACCCCCTCTGCAATCGAAGCAGTGCACCGCACGTTTAAACGATGTGACCCCTGGGAGAGAGTAATGTGGGAAGAGATTAGAATGGTGACCAGATCAGCGTAATGGCGTGTGCAAGCACGAATAGGTCCCTAACGTTTCCAGTTCGAAAGCATCCGATGACGCTCAACGGTTAACTCTAAAAAATAGCAGAGACGATGAGTGTTAACAAGATCTACATTTCTTCTCTAGTAAGATTTTGGTTACCTGCTGCCATCCGTCAGTTACACAAAAATTTGAAAATTCAAGATATATATTCATCATTTTCCATATAAGTATCTTAAATATACATTGTTTTAATTCTTAGAGCCATTTTTGAGAAAATCGACTTTATGTTGAATGTCCCTGGAAGATCTTCAAATCAAATATCGAGTTTTGTATTTAACTAACTTTGCATTTTTGAATTAATGATGTTTTCTCTCTCTTTCACACAGGTACACACATGGAGCTTATTCTAAAACTGCTTTACTTTAAGATTCAAGGGACTGCAAGACATATATTTACGGTAAATTTTTTACGTCCATTTCTTGAATGAAAGTAGTAGAGAATAATAAATGCGCATATGTCAATAGAATTGGCGAATCTACATCGGAGGATCAAACAGAGGCTTGGCTGCAACACCAATGGGAATGTAAAATGAAATGCATCTATACTAATTAATTCAGATAGCGAGTTTTAAAAAGCAATAATTGTCAAGAATTTATAATAATGAAAACACCAAGAAAATGAAGACTAGTTGTCGTTTACAACAATTTGCTCAACTTTTACATATGTATTAAATACGATTAACTATATGCAAATTTCAAATGCTAATTTTCTCACTGGTATTTATTTAATGTAATCCGTAACATCGACATAGATGGCATCACAGAACACTGAAAACGCATTTGTATTACTTTTGCAAACAAAACCTTAATGCGATTTTTGTTTTATTCCAGATAGCATGAATCTAATTTGATAATCAAAATGTGTGGTGTGTTTCTCCTGGGTTCCTAAAATATATAATCTTTTTACTACCTCCTGTGCAGTTATTTGCAAACACCCCATATGTTTGGCACGAACTTTGTAGTTTATTCTATTTCTGTGTGTTTCTCATGTTTAGGAGAAAAACAACTTGCTACGTTATTACTGATGCAATTCTCTTTTAGCAATGTTTTGAAGTTTTTCGCAAGAAGCGCATGTAGGTATATCTCTTGATATTATACATTGTTTACATCCACTACTGGCATGTCTCTTGTGTCCTGGTTCCATTCCCGAGAGACATAATACCCAGTATCGCAATTGGAATATATTTACAGCAGCTCCCTAGTTGATTGCTATCATACATAGTGTCATGGAAATGTAAACAAAATAAAGGATTATATTAATTCACTGCTAGGCCAAACTTCGGTAATAGAGTAACGTTTCTTTTTTTGTAATCCTCGTCCTCTCAGACGTGTTCACATGTTTATTATTATTTTTCTTTTACTTTCTCTGCCAGAGTATGTAGTAAGTAAATAACAAGTAAGATGACTTCGCAGTCGCGTATAGAGGTCCCAGGTTTGATTCCTGTCGACAGCCTACTCATATCTTAGGTGTTCGCAGTTTTCCCTGGTCGGTAGGAGAATGTTAAGGTGGTCTCTCATCTACCACCATTTCCTTTCCATCATCTCCCTTTTATTCCGTTCATTTCCTTTCAGGTGCGCTACTATATTTCGTGGCAATGGCAGTGCAGGACAGATGGGGTGGATGGTTGCTCAAAGGAAATAGGACTCTTCATGAACACTTACAGAGCTGTGGAAAAATCTGTCATGGTCCTCTCTTTATGTAGCTCCAATAGTGGGTACGGGTCTTCGAGCCGTGGGAATATTTAGAAACTTCCATGCATCATTGTGGTCTGTCTACTTGCGGCTTGTATTCACCGTGGTTCCTTCACTTACTCCCTTCCTCCTAGAATTGTGGGTAAAGAGTTAAATTAACTCCCACATCTGTTGTAAACAATTGACTTTTTAGTCAACTTGAGTTTAAAGATTGGCCTGCAGATAAAGGAAATCAGTGAAGAAATCCTGCTATGATACCAAGGATAGCTCCTACTGATAAAACATAAAGAGTAGGCACAGTGGAATGAAAGTCCTCGTGTTACTTACAACCTATACATAGAGAAGTGTACATACATAACGAAGCCTAAAACTCGATGTATTCTTTGGAACTACGTGACTTAAGGCATCCTGAATAAAAGCATCCATGTGTATTAACAAGTCTATGTTTACAGCGAGGGTTTAGTAATTACCGAATTTGGCATTTGTCTATGCTCAGCATCCACCTAGGTTATCACTCGAATATGCTAAATGTAATGCTGCACTCCAAAATAATTTTTACTTTAAGAAGTTTTTTTTTTTTTTTTACAATTGTTAAAATATCTATATAAACACCTTTTGCGTTAGTATGAGTTTCTCCACACCAGCTTTAACCAGTTTTATTAAAATGTCATATATTTAAGATATTTACATTAGAAATAAAATGCTTAAGTATTAGACATTTTCTGTCATTGCTCTTCATTTGGAATGATTTGTATTAACTAGAGCACATAAGAGATAATAGGAACATTGTTGCATAAAAATGTACTTTCTACTAAATATTAGTAAAAATAAGTTCTTCATGGATATACTTTAAAGATATTCGTAGTTAGTGGCTTGATTCTCACTTTTTTCATATGTGGGAAACCATTATTATTAATATTATTATTACTATTTTTTATGTTTTATTTATTATTATTTATTATTACTACTATAGTATTAATATTATTATTGTTATTGTTATTATTAACATCATCACCATCATTATCATTACCATCATTATGAATGATAAGATCATTTAAAATGCTTAAACCTATGAGATGTCACCGCTTAACAAAAGCTTAACCAAGATCTGGACAGTAGTATCATAAAATATAATGAAGTAAATTACTGCAATAACCGATACATAAAGTACAAAATGAGGAAGGTGATTAAACTAAAGCCTCTTGAATATGATCTAACTTGTTTTTTTTCAATTCAAGAAGTTACAATAAAGAATTGTCAAATACAGAAACATATTTAAGACATGGCAATGCCAGGACAAGGTATGACTATATCATAAAGGGGTATTTATTTGTCCTTCTATTAAACTTAACCCCTTTAGAATACATTGATAATAAATAACGCTCAAGGTATATATAAACTCCCTATATAACAATTTCCGATAGAGCTTGCTCCGTAGCGCCATGCGAGGAATCCCGGGTTCGATTCCCGGCTGGGGGTGGGGATTTTTCTGCAACCAAGATGTTTCCCCATCTTCCCCAGAGTCTAGAAGTATAAATGAGAGTGGGAATGTGTGCGTGATCTAATGATTAAAACCCAACGAATATGAGATAACACCTTCGATATGTTCTAAAGGAGAACGACCGCCGATATGGCCATTGAAGTTAAAGGCCATAAATGGAACAAATAAAAAAAATTGCAATGAAATATTGTTGATAATGTATGTAGCGCTTTTGCTATAATATCATATTCTACTTAACCTACAACAATAACATGAATTGGAAGTTAACTGTACATAATATTTGCATTCATCTGTGCGTTTCACAAATCTGCCTAGCTATTTTCTATATGTGCTCGTCTTCAACTTTTGGTGATCTATGGAGCCCACAACATACCAATGAAAACAATGTAGCATATTTGACCGTTTAGGGCATCACCTTATTTGCTTTGAATAGTTTTTAAAGGTTTTAAAAATATTGGAAGCAACTTAACACAACATCAAGCTTAAGACTAAGCAATATTGTACCTAAATCGATTCTACTATATAACAGTGAAACCTGGTTTCTCAGGCAAGAAGAAAAGAAAAGGATGGAAACTTCAAAAACGGGATTTATGAGACGGTCGCTACACCTAAACCTGAGGGATAAAGCGAGAAGTACAAAGATAAGAACAGCACTGGACATAAAAACATGAATGCTTAAAGCATTATACTGCATCAAAGAGCTAACAAAACCATGTTAAAAGATTGGACCTTGACCTTCTACCACAGCAAGCTTTCTGTTGTAACTCAGATGGAGAGTTAAAACAGTCCGAGAAGCATGGAGAAAGGTCATTTCAAGATTACAATACATACCTTTGATTAAAATGGAATAATCTCAAGCTTTCTTGAGGAAAATTAATACAAAAACTAATATAACCATTAATTGACCACTATTAGTTATAATTAATGGATATCAATTGTCTAATAGTGGTCCGAACTATAGAGATCGGGCCTTAAAGTACTTACAGCATAGTAAGTCGCCATTAAGGCAGTTGCCTCATGTGTTTGTGAGAACTAATGGTTTACCGGAAAAACACGCATCTGTTATAGAATTTAAAGCCATGCTGGCATGTTGGTCATAGTAGCTCAATGGTTAAGATGGACTGAACAGAAACCAGAAGATCCGTGGTTCAAATCCTAGCTATGGCATTGAATTTTTCAGTCTGATTCTCCTTTCCATAGTGCGTCCTACACACGGCTAGTGTGAAATAACAATTAATTTTCAGTTATTAAATGGTTTGCGCCATTTTGACATAATTAATTGAGTTAAACTGTTGTTCGCTAATTGTTTGATTTTTCTGTGGAGCTGTTTGTTGACTGCAAAAGGGCATAATGAAATGTTTGTGTGTGTGTGTGTGTGTGTGTGTGTGTGTGTGTGTGTGTGTGTGTGTGTGTGTGTGTGTGTGTGTGTGTGTGTGTGTGTGTGTGTGTTTGTTGAACAGATCGATATGCATTATTTGTACGGCCTTGCTGATGAGAGTGAGAATGTATTGCGAGTACGTCAACTTTTTGCAGAAAGGTACAGTGATAGGCAGTTAACTTTGCTCATAAGCACTCTCAAGAATCCACCAACGTTCCAAAGAGATTTATTCATTTGAAAAATAGTGTTTGAGATTTTGGAAGACCCATAGAAGTACGAAGTATTGGTCGTGAAGGACACATTGCAACAAGAGAAGAATATGGTCATATGACTTCCAAATTTCGCAAGAAGATCATCTGGGTCCTTATCACCTCAGCGGTGCAGGGATTTAACATGTCAAACTTTGAGTTGCGAAAATGTCTTGAGTTGAACTTCTTAGCGTGCACCTTACCCACTGATAAGCCTGGGTTTGCCCATGACGTGTTCCTTAAATGACATAATATTCCTAACCAGGTCTAGAAAAACTCTCAGTAAGTACAACAGGAAAGACATCTACAGAGGTTTTGCCTAATTTTTCTGGAATGATTCATGGACACCTTATCGAACCCAAATTCATTCCCCCCCCCCCTAAAACATAAACATTACTACAGTTTTACAGAAGATGTTTAATTGACGATGTGCGTCTGGACCTCATCCAATGAATGTGACTTTCACAGCTCATTTCAGTCAAATAGTATGTAATTTCTTGAATGTTAAGCTCCTACACAATTGCATTGGTCGAAGGGGTTTCATTACTGGCTTACTTGATCCCCTGATTTGATACAAATGGGAGAGAGTGTGTAAGGGAGTGTGTGGAGGAAAGTGTGAATGAGTGAGCGAGTGACTGAGGGAGGGAGTGAATGAGGGAGTGAGTGAGTAATGGAGAGAGGGAGAGAGGGAGTGAGTGAGGGAGGAAGTGAGGGAGAGAGGGAGTGAGTGAGGGAGGTAGTGAGGCTGTCGACAGCTAGATCATTTGGCCCCTGCATGCAATGGATTTCTTCCTCTGGGGGTATTTAAACTATTAGTTGAGAGAAGTGGACCTGCACTTGGATTTGACCATATATGCCGCACCAGGAATTTGAAAAGCAGCGAATTTAGAGTTCGGACATGCATAGAAGCCAATTCGAATAACCTTTGTGCCATCCAACTTAGTCTTCTAACTCAACAATAATGACTTTCAGATCCATTTTCTTATGGTCTTGTTTCACTGCTTTGAAGTCACAGTGGGTCACCTCCGAAACATTTGATACAAATATACATTTTCGGTGGTAAGTATCAAAAAATTGTAATAAAATATTATTTTTCAGTTTTCATTTAAAACAATAAAATTAATGTGATACCAACAGCAACCTGAACTATTTTGAGAGGCTGAAAAGCAGCAGTTTAAATTGTGCGCAAAATTATTCAAACAATTGTGCCCCAAATAACTATTTACTATTACAGTGGTCCTCCTTTCTTCAATCGTTTGCAATGCTTTTCACATCGAGCAGATGTGACCTTTTTCTATGTTTTGTTGCATATAAAGTGTAAATTAGAACGCATCTGTGTGCACATCAAAGCCCCATTACGTTCGTTTGATGGTGAAGGGTTGCTTCGCTTGTAAACATGAAACGCGCTCTAGTGTTATGTGATTAAACGAAGTATAGTACAACGAAATATTATAGTTCAGAGAATTTCCTGGATTAATATATAACTTCCCATTTAATTTGTATATGCATGTTTAGGGTGTTCTTCAGTATATCTGCAGCATAGACTGAGAAGTATTTTAAGGGGATAGTGGAATCTATAAGTAGCATAAGTGTTAATGGAGCCTATAAGTTGAAAATCTTGATATGTTACAATGGCGCTATTATTCTCTAGTGTGCATTTATCACAGTTAAAGTTGAATATATTGAATGTATTATATACGAAAGCTGTACCCCTAGTCTTCCTTACATATTCAGAAGTTATTGTGTACTCGTTTGCTCTTTAGAATGTTTCGCATTTGTTAAGGGACTAACCAAGGATTTTTGATGAAAAAATTAAGATTAAAATGTGTATCGAATAAATTATAACTTTGTAAATGAAAGTTATTCGAGATTACACATTTATCCAAGATTTAGAAACGACGGTACTATCAAATTTTTCTGGTTATTCATTTCAGCTTTCAATAAATAGTATCACAATAGAATAATTAAAACTTATACATCATTTAAGAAGCAGTTAAGATTCCTCCTGGAAAGGCATTTGAAAATTAAGTTCTGTAAATGAGCTGAAGTATCAATTTTTCATAAAGTCATTATCTTAAATGCAACCAAACCAACATTAATTCAGAGAAAAGAAAAGGAATCAAAGAAAAGAAAAAAAGTATTTAGCTAATCAAGCTATATCTATTAATTAATAAGTTCATATAAAGAATAAAACTATAATTCCTAACAAATTTAACAAACAGTTAACAAACAAATAGTTAAATGTGCAGTTTCAAAATACTCCATCTCTCCCTTTTTTCCTCCCTCTCTTCCTGTCCTCTTTAAGTTCAGTTAGTGTCCGGTCATCGCCCCAAAGCGCCGCTGTTGTGTTGCCTGCTGTGCTGCAACAGGCTGCAGGGAATTTTCTCCTACTGGGAGGCCTGGCAAGAGTTATACACGTCTCTTGGGGTCCATAGAGACCAATAAGGCAATTGTTTGATGAAGGAGTATTGGTTCTGGTCTCACAAGTGGCATCCCAGTTTTGGGGGCTTCTTTCAGCGGAAGTAGAGGATGGTTTAAGAGACCATTACTTGCATTTCAGTCATCTGATGATTCAGATATATTTGAAATTCAATTTAGTTACCGTAAAGATATGATTCCCTAGCAGCGCAAATTTCAAACTTCTCAGGCTGTCTTCTGCAGCAATAAATAACATTTTTTCTGACATACACACCACCGCTTTGCCTCTGTACCCGAACCAATCGAGTCTAAACGTTACACCAGTTAGCGGCGCAAGAATGAAAACGACTACGAATGCCCCGGACGTCGCACCTCACCGGCACTCCAACACAACGCCACTGGGGAATCATGCCTAAAGACGTCCACGTCAATCGGCTATAGAGAGTTAGAGGTTCTTAAATATCTAGTTATAATGTTGCAGTTGGTCCAGTACGTGCGACGGGCAACAGAACTTTATAAAAGCGATTAAAGTTAAGGATGCAATTTTCATTCACTTGGAAAGTATTGTGACTAGGTGGATTACGTAGAATCAAAAGTCTGGTTTGTAGAAATCTATAACACTCTTTACTGCAGCAAAAAGACGTGAAATTGACAGTCAACTATCTTCAAGGTCGACTTGGTGCTCCGCCGCACGTAAACAACTGAAAGAAATCACTGCGCTACACTTCAAACGTCCACTGTCGCAATAACCATCACCGAACTCCTTGCGGGTTATTATATCCCCTGTCATTGTTTCTAGAAACCGGATACCTTACAATAACATTCATGGTGGCAAGAGAAAGACAGAAAATTCGGGATCCTCTCTCTCTGTCTCTTTCTTTCTCTTGCAAGCGTCCAGCTCTCCTGCCCACGCGCCCGGCTCCCGCTTGTTCCTGCAGCACAACAATGTCATCAGTGACGTTATGCACATATACTTATACCCTCAGTCACATAACCTTAAAATGTCCTTGGAAACGATTAATATGAGGGTGGTCTAAAAAGCTCTCGGCCTGATAGTGAAAAACGACAATTCATACTTGCAAAGTAGTTCTTATTTTCAACATATCTCCTCTAATATCAATACATTTTGTCGGTATCTCCTCTCTGTAGTGTTCCTCTTGAAGTGCTGCAAAATACCCAATTGCTTCTTCATTGGACAAAAAGCTACTACCAGCGGGGAATTTTATCAAATTTAGGAAGTCCGAGAGAGCCAAATCTGGGGCATATGGTGGATATTCCAACACTTCTTATTACAGATCTTTCAATTTCTCCATTGCCAAAACACTTTTGTGGGCAGGTGCATTTTCCCGGAAAGCGAGTTTCTTTTAACTCTTTTAATTTTTTTAACCCCGGTCACGAATGCTTGCATTCAGTTAGGTTAGAAGTTGAGAGTAGTATTCTCCAATAAGGGTTTTACCTTCTTCAAGATAGTTAATGCCAGAGGTTCTACTCCCATTACTCCTGGACCCGTAGGACCAAGGACCCGGGCCTCCTTCGACCAGGGAGTTACCGAGCTGTCCCGAAAGGGCGCCCGGCGCCTAAGTGGGGCTTTCCATAGGGCAAGACCTAGAGACTAACAAGCCCCCACCCCATCTGGTCCTGTGGACTCAAGACGGGATGGAAGTGGATACGCCATTTACGCGCGCCAACACCAACATAGGAAGGTTACCGATATGACCTCGCTGGGGCTGCCTGGTGATCAAGCACACCTTCTACTAGCTATGCTGGCAGGTAAGTGGGAATATTAATGGCTTCCCTCAACCCCGTCCGGAGACGTACCCGATCTCCCACGGGTATCGGGAACCACTGTCCCCTCGAGTCCAACCCAATCCGAACAACTCCCTATCAGAAAGGGGCTCGAATGTTCGGCCCGAGGTTCCTCTAGTAACTTCTGAAGTACCACGAGTGCTAGGGGTCCGCAGCACCCGCACCACGGCAGCTGAAGGGGACGGATCCCCTCCCCTACGGGAACCTTCTTCTAGATAGTCAATCAACAAAATTCCTTTGGCATCGCAAAACACTGACGCCAAGATCTTTCCTGCGAATGACAATGTGGAGCTGAAGAACCTGCTTCTGTCCACTGCCTCGACTGATGCTTGGATTCGGGGTGTAGTGGTGAATCCATGTTTAATCACTCTGACGTATCGCGCTAAAAGTCACTTCTGTTCTTCTGTTCAAGCACTTTTCAGAAAGTGTCGTGCAAATGGTTTGTTATTCACAGTGAGGATATGTGGCACCCATGTTGCGCAAAGCTTTTTCATGTTTAATTCCTGATGCTAGATGCTACCAATCCGTTCCTTTGAAATTCCAAGAGCATTAGCAATTTCACACATAAACGCTAAATGAACATTATATCTCGTCTGGAACAAGAAATATCGATCGCTTGCATTTCGAAAGCAATTCTAGGTCAACAGTTGTCCGAGGTTAGGCTATTTAGTACCTCAGATCACAGCTCACACAACTCCGATGCTCGAATTTCTCCATCTCCAAAGCAATACGCACTTCCACTGCTTCAAATAACTGCCTACAGTCAACTGTCGCTTGGAATGACTTGTAATTTTACATAGGGTCCATTAACATGTGTACCAAGGTAAGGGGGAAAAATCATGTATCTAATGCCGCGATCTCTGGCTGAGGCCGAGAACTTTTCAATCAGCGGATTTCATTACCAGTTAACAACGTCTAATATCATGCTCCATCAAACAATTTAATAGTTTAGAATAAATAATTTAAAGTGTAGAGCCTACAATCTATCATTTTTATAAGTATTTCTTTTGTTGCCATAATATTTCATTCCATTAAAGAGTATATACCAAATTTCTCTGTAATTTAACCATTTGAGTTCTACTCAAACCAGAAAAAGAAATTTAAGATAAACATACTGGCGGGTGCGGTGGTGTGTGTGTCTGTGTGTGTGTGTGTATGTGTCTGTGTGTGTGTGTGTGTGTGTGTGTGTGTGTGTGTGTGTGTGTGTGTGTGTGTGTGTGTGTGTGTGTGTGTGTGTGTGTGTGTGTGTCTTATTTGTATTAAGCTTCTTAAAGTTCCTTAGATTTCTTCTTAATTCCTAATAACAACTCTCTGAAATTAATACTGTAATATTTTTAAGGAGCTGTTTCTTTTTAAACACTTCAAGCATTTACTTTTCTTTTTGTTTCTTCCCTTTACATTCTGATAAAATGTAGATTCTATCTGCTTATATGTGAATATAAGAGAACTGCTTCTTCTCTTCTGCGCAAAAACATTTCAATCTCCAAACTTCCATTTTAAACCATCCAACACGTTCTCTTTGATTCCTATTATATTTCAAAACACAGAAAACATTTTTGTTTTGTATGTGTGAGGTTGGGGTGTATTTCATAGATAAGACACAAAACTATTAAGAGCATACAAATGTAGAAGTTCCAAATTTTGCATTAATCAACATTTTAATTGATACTGCAAGTAAAACACAAAATAATTAGAAAGGATCACTACAATATACGAGTTAGTCCTCCGGTTATTCATTGTTTAATGAATTAGTTTAATTGTAAGCAAAACTTCTTCAAAAATAAAAATAAAAATTTTACTGATTTAAATATTTATTTTAATCCTAACAAATGAAAACAAAATTTGAAACGTATTCTTATTGATGTTTCAGCTTTTGTAAACCAACCTTAATGTGAAACCAACAAATAAAATTATGATATTTTATGCTTATATCTTTTGTTATAATTTTTATCGACAAAAGTTGAAGGAAACACAAAAAAATGCTTTTTATACAATAAGAAAGAAAAAAGGCTTTTGTTGATTATCCCTCTTCATATTGAGGTAGGGTTTCATTAACATGACTTTCACAGCTCACTGCGTATTCTCCATTAGTTTGATGTTCTTCTTCTGTAATTGGAAATATTTATAAGATGTAAAGGTGTATAAAAATATGAGCTGTATAAACTATTCGTGCAGATTCTTATTCCTCTATCTCATCTTAATTGAGATTAAAATTTTGCCAAAATTATCTTATAATTTTCATTTACATATGTAAGTGCAAGGGAGGCATGTGATTCCAGTAGACTTTAAGCGAGAGTAAAATTACTTCCCCTCTAGAAGAAATCTATGCTACAATCTGTATGGAAGGGGAGAAAGAGAGAGACAGTGGCACATTAAAGGGACGCTCTTAGGTTGCTGGCTGATGGAAGAAAATTAAAGTTGAAGCTATTTCACTCCACGCAACGTGTGAGTCACATTTGGAAGTTCTGGCTTCGCATCCTGTCCACCCCCACTCTGATTTTTTATCATCATTTACTTTCTAGAATGTTCCTTTCATTCAATATCATTCCCAATATTCACTGCGACATGCGCCGGATAAATGGCGCGGAAATTACACAAAGGATTGGGTACTACAAGGCTGTTTGTTCGACGATCGTTCATCCCCTCTTTAGATAGCTCCACATTTTTTAACTCTTACTTTTACGGATTTACAGATGTATCTATAGCTGTCTTCGTCACTTCATTCCTTCCTATGGTATCTGCAATACATCGCAGTGCCTGTGTCTTAAGTATCAAACTTGGTATTAGACTGATTTTTCGAATTTACTGTCCCTACCATTTACAGTAAGTAGGATGAATATTAAAAATATTCTCGGGAAAAAAGCCAGGTGAAAAGACGATTAAAGATCCAAGTTTCGGGAACGTGCATCGCTCTCATCTTTAGGATATTTATATTTATATTCAATCGTGATGCTGGATTTCAGTTCCTCTCCTGTTGGAAACCAGCCTTAAAATGGAAATCAATCGGCTTAAGAAGCACAGATCTATACATCTTGATCATCAAATTTAAGTAGTTACGTTTCTTTGACCTAATTAGTTTTCCACACTCACGCCATCTCTGACCTCGCATTTAATTTGCTGCAAACAGTCTTTTGTTCAGGAATGTGAGTGTTGGTAGTGTTTTGTCGTTGTTGATTTTCTGTGTTATCTCTATTTAGTGTTTATAACATTTCTTATGAATATCCTGATGATGGCAGCTATGTATTTTCCCGAAATGTCGATTTCTAGTCGTCTTTTCACCTGGCTTGTTTCCCGAGAGTATCTTGAATATTTTCGTCAACAGAAAAGCTTCAGGTCTTACTTTAGGGTAAATATTGTATTGCACTCAAAAGTTACATATTGATATTCCATTGGAAATACTCATTTTGAGAAAGATAGACTCCGACTGAAAAATTCAATGCCATAGCCGGGATTTGAACCACGGATCTTCTGGTTGCCGTCCAGCCGCTCTAACCCTTGAGCTTATATGGCCAACGTGCCGACATGACATTAAATTCTTCAACTGACTCATGTTTTTCCCGGTATATTTAATGTCATGTCGGCACGTTGGCTATAGTAGCTCAAGGGTTAGAGCGGCTGGACGGCAACCAGAAGATCCGTGGTTCAAATCCTGGCTATGGCATTGAATTTTTCAGTCTGTCTCTATCTTTCCATACTTTAGCCTACACACGACCAGTGTAAAAGAACAATTAATTTTTGTTGTTATTATTATTGTTATTGTTGTTATTATTATATCTTAAAAATACCCGCAGAAAAAATTGGGCCTTTTCAGTCTTTCGCTCAATATTCACTTCTTTGAATCTTTAATGTAGCCAGGTACGGTTTTCCAAAATAAACCCCACTTCTGTGCACAATTCTTAAATTGAAGAGATTTGTTGGTGATTACATTACCAACATTAGTTGGTACATGTTCTGTTGCAATTCCTGTTGCAACATTTGTTCATACATTTGCTACAAATACTCTGTATTCTGTCCCATTATGGAAGGTCAGCTCGTCGCTGCCCATGCGTACAATAACCCGAAGCTACGTCAATTACGCTTCATCCCAATTAATACAGTCCCCATTCTGCGGTGTAGATAAGTTGCCGGTGAGGTCGGCTGTGGTGATGATGACAACTACGGTGGCCTGAGGTCGTCAAAATAGCTCGTACACTCCCACCAAACTTTGTGTGAATCATGTTGGCCAGAGGCACGTTGCAGTGCTGATGGGCTTTGTAGGTCTTTAATGATATTGTAAAACCCGCCCAAATGTTCGAACGTCCCTTCGTTCCTGGTAGCATTATAATATTTAATTAAGAAATAAAAACGCATAAAATGACCTTATATTCATTTCATTACACCTTTAGAATTATTAAATACACTAACAGCATGGAATCTCTTAATACATGTAGAGTGACAAATGTTGTACTGAAACTCCAAAAACAATAAATAAATAGATCATATAAGAAGTCCGCAAGGTGAACAGGTATTGACATTTACGTGACCAGAAACTCGTACTGGAAGTTAAACATGGTCTCAGTAATACCGAAGCAATTGAGATGTTCGTAGACATATCCTCTCAATATTGGAAAAATTGTGGATTGAAAAGTGATAAAACATGTTATATTCACACAGGATCAATTTCTTTCCATGATATAATTTATTTTAAGGTTTTTATGTTTATATTCCATTGTCGTAAATTAGCATTTTCTGTTGTCTCATTACCATTGTCTTTAAACATGTTATGTTTTTTTTTTCTTCTGAGTATCATATTAGGTGGAAGAATAATACTTTTGCTGTCTACAATTACACTTGCATCCTTTAAATAATGTTTTAAATTTATTTATACTTTTTCCACACACATTCTAGAAAGTAAATGATGATAAAAAATCAGAGGGGGGTGGACAGGATGCGAAGCGGGAACTTCCAAATGTGACTCACACGTTGCGTGGAGTGAAATAGCTTCAACTTTCATTTTCTTCCATCAACCAGCAACCTAAGTTAATTCGCCTGTTTTGAGTGTTCTTGGTGGCACCTCGTAAATACCCGTAGTTGTATCATTTTAGAACAATAGTAGCTAATTATATAATTAGCCTAAACGTGGGTCTTCTCGCTGAAAAATATACGAACAAAACAAAAATTACCGTGTGCCTTCCCAGATCCATCTTTGTATCGACGGACAGCTTTTCAGTAGACAGTTGGCAGTGATATTTGAAATGAGTGCCGAATGGTCAATGCCGAGGGCACTTCACTTGTTAGTGGTGACTGTGAAGTTCAGTAAGTGTGATTTGATTCAACGGATCAATTGTGTTTTGTTCTCAATGTTTACAACAAAAACAACAATAATATAATAATATTATAATAATATTACAATAATATAATAATATTACAATAACGTAATAATATAACAACAAGAATGATAAGAATAATAATAAAGGTTAATGATAATAATAATGATAATAATACCCTGTATGGCATTGCCATTTAATATCGTAGACCACAATTTGTACGCCATTCTGATTTTAAATGAGAAGGCATTAAACAGATGTTCAACGTGACACATGCGGTATAATTGTTCACTCGCATGCAAAGTCAAAATAAATGTGTTCCGTTATTTCATTAAACAGCAGGTTCTATGATGATAAATTGGTAAAATTCATCAAATGTATAATTATAAATCGATGTTTCATTGATAAATGTTGTGATCATCTCGTCAGGTCAACTTCCATGTTATAGAACCTTTCTGTAGAAATCTCATGAGACAAAAGTGTATTGTACTGTTTTCTACTTACTTTGATCCAAAGGTTTACTGACAACTGGGATTAGCTATTCATGGATCATTGTGATGTGATGTGTATGTCGCAACGTCATTGAACATATCAATGTAAGCAAACGGGGCGATGATTGCACATTCCACTGTGGGAGAAAGGAGCTCGGAAGCTGGAGACCGCTCCACCGCGCACGGAGATTTGCAGAGAGCGTCGTTTTTCCCTGCCATGCAACATCGAGGCTCACATCAACAATTTTAACACAATTGTTAAAGATAACGTGAAATAGATGAACAAGAATCGAGCTTTCACCTCCTGAATGCGATTGAATTTACGTAGCATGAAAGCCATACAGCAAGGCAAATATCGTTAAAGCTCAACTCAATAAGCACTAAAAAGTTTAATATGCAAGGAAATAGGCGTAACAAGACTCAGTAGTATAGGCGTTTAATGATAAGCACCTATTCATTTACCTGTTTGAAATATATTCTTATATAGAGAACAGTACAGATATGTCATATATCAAACATGTGTACCATATACCATATATTAGATTGTCCCGTAAGTAAGGTTGGTATTTTGATTTTGGTGATTCGGAAAATGAATTTGGGCTTATTTAGTTTGGCAATACTATTTACAGGATTTCATGGCTAGTTTTGTGTACAGTGCGAGAATGTATCAGTCTTCAGTTGTTAAACAATACAAAATGGGGATAAAGTTAGAATTTAGAATCCTTCTAAAATGCTATTGGAAACAAGATTATAAAGCCGCTGCCACAGCTCGAAGAATATGTGAAGTGGAAGGAGGTGTCGTTAGTGAGCGTGTGGCACAACGATAGTTCCAACGTTTCAACAATGGAGACGAAAACAGTAAAGATTTACCACGTTCTGAAAGACCTAAAGAATGAAATATTGAGGACACATGCCAATATTTGCGAGAAACCCAGCAGAAAAATTCCCATAGGCTTTCAGAAGAACTTGCTGCATAAAAAGATATTATACATCACCAGATTATGATATTTGGAATATCATTCAGAAGCTGTAGTTCTTTACCTTATGAACTGACACCTCAACAGGCTGAACTTAAGGTGTATATCTGTCGTCAGCTTATCCGTAATCCCATTTTCCAGGAGAATTGTGACTTGAGATGAAAAATGTATATATTACCGTAACCCTGATGTCTCAAAACAGTGGCTTGACCCCGCCAACCTCCTAAAGTCACTGTTAAGATAATCAGTTCAGACCCAAGGTAATGTGTGTCTGGTGGAATTCTGAAGGTGTGATTCATTTGGAGTTTGTTCCAAAGACGTATTCTCAACAACTGGAACGAGTTTGTGACATTTTGAGATGGATATACCCAGCATTAGTTAACTGAAGTAGAGTTCTATTGCATCAGGACAATACAATACCCCATACTACACGAACAACTATGTAAAAATTCAAGAATTGGGAGGAATCGAAGTGCTACCACACCTAGCATACATCCCTGATCTTGCATGAACAGATTATCATATTCTTCGATTCATGGACCATTTTCTATTTGGAAGAAATTGTGACAATATTGAAGCAGTGCAAGTGGATGTCACCGAATTCTGCGGATCAAAGACCAGAGACTGGTACCATTGTGGGCTAATAAACCTTTCTGAACGATGGATCAAAATCATATAATCTAATGTTGTATACTTTAAAATTTTGTTAAATGTTTTGTGTGTATGTGTATGTGTGTGTGTGTGTGTGTGTGTGTGTGTGTGTGTGTGTGTGTGTGTGTGTGTGTAATTTACGTCCTCCAACATTTAGTCATATCGGACGATGAATGAAAATGGGTAAAATGATGCTCAAAGCGTCCGGGGTCCATGGAGCTTAGAGTTACCCGACATTCGTCTTTCATGATAAGGGAAACCCCGGAAAAACCTTATCCAGGTAACTCACCCTGACCGTGATTCGAACTTGGGACCTCTTGAGCATGAGGAAGACATGCTACCATCTACGCTACCGAGGTGGGCTGTTAATTGCTTGTCAGAACATGTTCCAAATAACTGTTTTTCTTTAAAAGCGACATTACTTACGAGACAGAATTAATGTTAAATCCATTCTTAATGGAGTGTAAACTATTAACGTTATTTCTAAGTTGCACTTCACAATTACGATGGCAAAGTCCCTTATAACATAACACAATAACCTCTGGATACATTTTACACTTTCATCCTGGCTGTAATTATTATTGGAGCTGCTGTGTACTTACTATTAAACAGCTTGCAATTAAATGAGTCTCGTCATTTAGGACAATTGTGTAATTTTACCCATGTGGCAAGCAGAAAACCTAATGAATGTGATAATTCAATACTTAAATGATCTACAAGTATTTCGCAGCTCTACAGCAATGTCAAATAGTTTACCATTTACAGCCAACTTTACTGTGTTAAGTAGCTAATGTAATACATTTCAGATTATAGGAAAGGAAGGGGAGCATTACAAACTTCGTCGGGCACAGCGTCTCGCGATCAGAACACGATATGTTAATTAGAATACTAAACTTAACGACACAGTAACGAAGTAACTGCTAGTAATAAACATAATGAAATTACGGCAGACAAACACACATTATGAATGGAAACTATAAGTGTGAAACATATACTGATAAATGTAATGAATAATAAGTAAAATAGATATACAGTTTCTCTTATATTAGTTCCAGCTAGTTAAGAAAACATATCATCTGATACAATACACAGACTTAAAAGTGTTATCATTTTTATGTAATTGCTCGTATAACTTTTCTGAATATATTTTTTTTAAATTAACGTTGTCCAACATAAATCATATCGGACGATGAATAAGATCATTGAAATGGTGCTCAAACTTGGAACCTCTGGAATGTGAGACAGAACCACTACCACCACGCTAAAGACTGGGGCATCCTATCTGTAATATTATGGATTATGATAGAGGCAGTACGCCTTAGAGCATGCCTGGTGCAGACTTTAAATTATATGGTAACCACTGATGTGTTAACAGTACGCTGGCACAAGAATTTTATATCACTTTTAGGAGTACTTCTTACCATGAGAAATTTAAATTTTAACATTACAGACTCCTCCTCTCTCTTCTTCCTCATTATCCATCCTCTTCCACGTATACTCCAATCAGAAGTAGCACAATTGATTATACGTTTGGAACACCTCTTTCTCTGACACTCGAACATGACTGAAATATTGCAAAGATCTTTCTATTCCCTATGGATTCCTCAGCATTCATTCCCTTTTTACTGACATGTTTTATGTGCTGTATTCTAGTTATTCTGCGTTCCTTCACAGCCATAATCCTTTTTCAAACCTTTACGTCTTTCTCTGCCATTTAGATACCAGGCAAAGAAAATACTGCATTGCATCAAAAAGTCGAAAACGAGATTTCTCTTGAAATACATATTTTGTGGTTTTCGAGAAAAAAAAAATGAGAAATGAAAAGCACTTTTTGGAAAGGTTTCTAAAGGTTTGTGCCAGACATAGCTCAATAACGAAACTTAGGTTGAATTCCACTTGTTTACTCGTAACTTCAGCAAGAATTATATGTTGCATTAAATTATTCCAACCATACTCACCTTCATAACCGAGGGAAATAAAGAAAAAAAGCAGAGACACCGATCGACCCATGAAGTTTTAACCCGCGACGTTACCACGTGAAATATCCTGCTTGGTATAAACGTTATTGTATAAATGCTAGTGTTTCAATATAACACATATGCAATACACATATATAAAATACACACTCTTATATGAACACAACTTCATGATGTGTTTCTTCTAGTGCGGAGTTCATTAAAATCTACCTACGGTTGTAATGCCGTAAGAAAACATCTGCCGAGCAAACAATAAATATGAAAAGATCTGGCGAACCTTTTGTAGCTACATATGATGAAGTATACATACATGTGTGTGTGCGTGTGTGTGTGCGTGTGTGTGTGCAGTTCGAAGAAGCAAGATCCAACATTTTTAGTGTTTCTCCCATAAAAACTACATACGTACATACTCGCAATATTGATGATTTGAATCTAGAGCAGCTGTGTAAACCATGGCCATAGTTTCTAATCCATTTATACTTGCTATTTTCCAAACAGTCAAGACAGTTGCGAGCTTGTTAATTTAAAAGCTATACTGTATTTTTTCAGTGCTTCGCCAGCAGCCATATGGCAGTTACAAATATTCAAAGCTTGAATATGTCCTAAGTGAAATAAATGGTAATACAGTGAACAAAACCAGCAGCAAAACGAGTTGACAGTTGACAGAAGCCCAAATATGAGGCAACACGAAAGAAAACTCCATCTAAGCATAAAAATGAAAAACTATCGTATTTGCAATGGATGACGTGACTAAATTAATTAGTAATAATTTCCTAATAACTCCATTCATCTCCATAACCTCAACCTCTTAGCTAATAGAAATCCAGTCGAAGAACTACTTTTTAACATAGTGAGATCAAAATAAATAAACCCTCGCTGAGATGCTGTGTTTTTGTCTTATATCGTTCTTTTGTAAGTTTTTATGTCTTAATTATTATTTGTGCTCTAATGACAAGCATTCGACCAATTTTTTCCATATAAAGAATAGTTGGGATGGGAGAATTTTCTTGAAAATTTCCGTGTTTCTTTATAAGTTTCTGAAATTGAACACCGGTGTTTACCTGAGTTTTCATTTCTACGCTGTTCTTCATATATATATATATATATATATATATATATATATATATATATATATATATACAGTAGGCCTTTCTCTGAAAGTGTTTACATTTCTGATGAATCTCGTTATCAAACATTTGGGATACGCAGTACTTCCTAATATAAAGGCTGCACTATATTTTTTAAATGCTTGTTAAGTTGAAATATAAACACTAGCTTTACTTATGCAAGTTAAACAGATATAAGCGTTATCAAGATGTTCACCTCATCTATTTAGAGTAAATCGCTAGCTCGGCTCACTGTTTCTTGACCAAACACTGAAATTAATTTTCTGCAATTTGAAGTATTGGGCACCTGTTTTGTATTTTTCACATTTTAAGAGGGTTGTAACGAGTCCTGTGGTGTAAACGAACCATTTATTATTTGCTTGCCTTCTATGAGTTGGATAAACTGAATGATGTCTCATTGCTATTTTTACAGCCTGTTCCTGGTTTCCAGCGGGCCAAGCTATGCATAGGTAAGCAGTTTCCTCTCTGCTGGGCAGGTGAAGAAAAGTTTGTCTTATACTAACTTCCGAAAGGATGATAGGGAACCTGTCTGTTATACGTTTGAGCTGTAGTGGTTGTGACTGTTGGATTTAAATTGTTTCCAACAATAATATGCTGGAAACTGATAATGAAATAATAAAACATCACCATCATCCAGATCAGTTAAGATCATCCAGACCACTTACAGAAAATGAAAGCGTTGAAAAATTCACACTAATAGTAACGGGAATATGGAAATTTGCTGATGAACAGAAAACATATTGGAAATAAACCACGTATCTAAAAGGTGTCTACATCCTTTGTGTAGTAGACCTTGGTTGACTTGTTAATTTTGCCGATATACAAAATTATGCAAATTTTCTTCTGAATTAGGAAACTTTACTCAGGCTTTTTCAGTTAAATCAGAATATGGGCAGCGGTTTTTTCTTAAAGATCTTCTGTCATGTCCTTGAAAGATGCTGAAACTAAATACCAGGTTTGATATTCAACAGAATAATCGTTCCTGAGTTATGCAGTTCACAGACCTAAGAGCATACATGGATCTTTTTCTAAACATTTTTAAGTCAAAGATCAAATCGTATATTTGCAGTGTAATCTGCGAATCAACACTTGGGTAGAAGGTATATCCTCTCTACCTACCTTGTTGGTAGTGGAGTAAATAAAAAATAAAGTATCGGTATAATAAGTAATTCCATAAAAATAAATATATTTCTATTAAAGTGTTTGCTTTAACTAATCTACAATTTTGCATACTAAGATTTCTTCTATTCCCTAAAGCGTTCCATTTATGACTAGATTGGTTTATAATTAAAAGAACCAGAGACTATTCCCAGAAAATACAAGATAGGTCTGTCCAAATTTCACTTGTTATGAAAATAACTTGTTACCTAACCCAAATCAGTAGAATCAATTTTTTAGAAAATTGTTTTATCTATATTTCATGTAAGATGCAGTTTGGTGTGGGGATTTTTAAAACAAAGTCCTATGTGTCGCTCATTGGAAGACAGTGAATTTACGCAGTTTGATGTTTAGCAGGCGTCTCATTTTTGCATTACGTTGCTCACAGACTGCTCTATTTAAAAATGTTTCGTTTTCTTTATTTTATTATTCAGGGAACCTCAAAATGCATTTTCGTTACTATCTTGGTAACAAATTTGTTAGGTAACATAGAATCCTTTCTCTACTTGTATATAGCAGCGAAAGTTAAAATGTATTACTGCACATCTATGCAAGTTTTCTTCATTACAACTGCATCAACTAACTACGTGTCTCAGCAGATACCTTAGTAACGTTTTGCTCATAAACTGCGCAAATAACCCATTGAAATTTTCTCCTCTTAGCTTTAGCATAGAATTCATAGAAAGTAACATGTCATTCCGATATGGTTTCTAAGAAGGCTCCTTTTGCCTGCAGCATAATAGTTCGCATATAGCAAGGTATAAAAACTATTATGAATGAGAGTGTGAATGTGTGCGTGATCTAATGATTAAAACCTAAAGAATTCGAGTTAAACTCCTTCGGTATGTTCCAAAAGAGAACGGCCGCCAATATGACCATTGCAGTTAAAGGCAGTGGAACAAGTAAAAAAAAAAGCTATTATAGTACTTCATTTTATCAGTGTGCACCTATCAGGAAAGTAAAACCGATAAAAAGGAATAGAAACCTCAGTACGAAGTTTTACTTGAAGTTAAACACTTCAGATATCCATTAAAAGTAGTTCTAGAAAATATCAAACCAAACTGAGCTCTCTGAAAAAATAAAGAATGAGAAACGTTAACTTCTGCAACAAAGTAGCTACACCTTCCTTCCTCTTCTGCCTCCCATTGTGTTCACGCACGACTGTTATGTCGCTTTTTAGTTTTCCAAGCTTATTTTTAGTACTTAATGTATTAAGTTTCGTTTTACTATGTTTATATTTCATATTAGAAGTCTATGCTAGAGTGGCAAAAACGTTTCACTAAGAAAGCTTTACCTTTGTTGAGTATTGCTTAACTAAGTTTGCCATCAACTTTCTTGTCACAGAACTACCGTTTGCAAATGTCCCGGTCCTTAATTTTGAGGTCTCCAAGTGCAGCCTCTTTATGCGAAACTAGAATTACTTTGTCTCATAACATTGGGGTTTTATCCCGCGTGTGTAACTTCTTATTTTTGACAATACTATTTCTTAGGTGCTATAGCTATTATCCCGTACTGTCAACATATTGACAACCAACACCAAGATTTAAAATACTGGCGACCAAGTTTGAGGTTAAGGTATTTCAGTACCAGTACTGTAAACAATGTTATAAAGCTGTTAATGTGTCATGAAGAATTTGAGTATTCGAAGGCGAGGGTGTAGTTAGCGAAGGAGTAATATGCGATGGTTTCCAGAGTTTCGTGTCGAATAGAGACAAAAGCATTAAAGCCTTACAGCGTTTGGAAGATCGAAGATGGAACACTGAGAAGTCCACAGAGTATTGAAAGAAAATCCACAAAAGAGCACTCGTAGGTTACCAAAAAACCTAGTTCTACAAAAGTTAAGATGCATTGTCATATTAAGGTACTTAAAACCCTTCAGAATCTTAAAATTTGTATTATATGAGTTGAAACCTAATCAGGCTCAATGTAAAGTAGGTGTCTGTCATCAACTAATCCGTGTATTATTAGACTTATCAGAAGATTGTGGCGTTTGATCAAAACTAACTATATCCTCACAACCTTTATATCTAGAAAGAGTGACTTGTTACCGTTCAACCTGCAAACCCTGTAGTCAAAAAATATCTGTTCGGCGGCAAGGTTCATCAAGTTTTGAGCCAAAGTTACCCAACGTTAGCTAGTTCTCTTCCAGCAGGACAATGTGAGATCTCATACAGTTAAAAGAACAATGGTCAAAAACACAGAAATTGAATGAAGTTAAACTGCTAACACATACAGTGCCATCATATTAAAATCTATTTAGATCTTTGACCCATTTGTTACGTGGAGGAAAGTTTTAAAACATTGAAGCAGTTTAAATAGGTATTAATGGTTGTTCCCATCAAAAACAAGAAACTCATACCGTTACTATAGTAAACCTCGTTGAAAGGTGGCTCAGGAATATAGTATATGATGGTCTTTACCTTGAAGTTAGGAATAATTTGCTAACAACAATAGTATTGCTTAAAATCCGGCATTACGTACTAGATATCATCTATATTTTTCCTGTACTTAGCTGAGGCGAATTTGTTTCCGAGGTGTAGAACGATGTGTCATTAATGCAAATATTTTCGAGACAGAACCATTGTTTACCTAAACTTAGTGACTGTTGACAGCCTTTAAAGAAATTTAAAAAGACCTAGAACAGCTGAAATAATGTATCACGTAATTTTAACATGACAGACATATGATAGGGCTGGATTCTTGAAAATAAAGTGTTGTATGACTTCACATTGAGCTTTTATTCAGACTGAAAGAAATTCATATGCTTTTTTGTAGTTAAAAACAAACACAGCATGCTTAATTTTATGTGTATGTTATAGGTACTACCTGCTGTAAGAATCCATAGCAATGAATGAACAGATGAAATGGCAGATTGTAGATATGGACCTGAAGTTATAATTATTTAGGTAAAAAGTGTTGAATTATTTGTTTAGCAGATTTCCCACCTTACTCTTAGTAGTACTCACACCCCAAGATCTTATAAGTCATTGGCTTGGTTCAGTAGCCTTTCGAGGATATGACAACTTGGATCACAGTATATCCAAGATGAATAATCACTCCAATGAAGTATATGTGCAAAGAAGAATGAAATTAAATGTAGTCATGAAAGAGATGATAGGAAATACGTGGAACAAATTAGCCAGCCCAACATCTACCTACGGGCCGAGGGGAATGGCGAAACCCCCTTCGGACAGGTTGATCCATGTTTTAACTTGTAACGTTCAAAAGCGAGTCTCAAAGTTAATGTGGCGCACCTTGCGGGTTGCGATGCTAAGTCCACATAGTAATAGTAAAAAATTTATAGGTTGGTCTGCTATACTGCTATATTTGCACATTCTCTACTATGTACATAGAAGTTACTGCATTTCACGTAGAGATGCGATATGAAAATTTCACTGAGAATATATAGGTATGTTGAGGCTCAAAAAGTAGAGTTCCGTGAGCGTGTGTATATATGTGTGTGTATGTTTGTCGGTCTATGTGCGAGCCTATGCAATAATTAAACTATGATGTAGCCAATCCAGGGAAGCTGACATTGTTGCAGTGTATACTGGATTTTGTTAATCCGTCCATTTATAATTTCTGTCCAATTTGGGGGGAAATTGTAATTAATCGCAAAGACTAGAAACTGAACATCTGAAATTTTCATTAGGATGCTTTAAGTCTCCGTACGATTTGCTCCAACGAATAAGCTATTGCGGCACAATGCCTGCGTGACATTAAACTCTCTAGCTAAGTAGAGTCAAACTGAAAATTTCAATGCCATAGCCGGGATTTGAACCACGGATCTTCTACGTCCGGATGTTCTTAACTACGGACAACACGCCAGTATGACATTAAATTCTCCAAGTGGTAGCAGAGGAGTCACCCCAGCCGCGTAGGGAAGGGGTTCCGACCCCTTCAGCGAGCGCTGCGGGTCCCTAGCACTCGTGTACCACTGACGTTACCAGAAGCACCTTGAGCCGAACAATCGACTCCTCTCGAATGGAAGTTGGTATGATTGGGAAGGACTCAAGGAGGTAGTTGTTTACGCCACCCATGGTAAATTGGACATGTCTGGCCAGACCTAGACCACCCAGGCGGGGCAGAGAGTTGCCTGAAAGTTCCCTGCCGAGCTAGTATTATGGTGTGCTAGAACACTGGCGCCCCCATCGAGGTACTTCGGTAGTCTTCCCGAACGGGTTGAAGGGCCTAAGTGGTGAATCCACCTCCACCCTGTAAGGTGGGGTGCTTCTTATAGAAAAAGTGTTGGCCTATTGGAAATACCCACGGAGACATCGTTCCTCCCTGGTCATGGAATTAATCACCCCAGCGTTCTCTAGTCTCCTGGAGAAGCCAAAAAAGAGTGTTATGATGTCCAAGGGAATCGAATCAGAAAACTGGCGAGTGCAAGTCACATACGTTACCGTGGCACCAACTTGCTCGGCATCTTCAACACATTTCTGCACTAATATTTTTTTCGGAAAGATTTTTCGAACCAAGGTATCTTTTCAGTTGTGATGATGCTCATGATGATGATGATGATGATGATGATGATGATGATGATGATGATGATGATGATGATTAGTAGCTTTATATTATTGTATATAGTCTGACTGTGTTTTAAATGTACATCTCAAAAATTCGATACCTCTACAAGTTCAAAGTTCTTATGGATTATTCTTATTTCTTGTATTGTATCTCTTACCAGTTTTAATAAGCACTGTTTATTTTGTATCATATTTATAGTTATCTTAATCCATTAAAATGTTAGATGGAAATTATTTAAAATTTTAAGATTTCCTTAGCTAACCTAACGGCTAAGCGTTTAATTAACACTGCGCTATTACATGTAGCATAAAATGATGCCATGCAATAGTAGCAGAGAGAGGTTTAACGGTTTAATGTTACAGTTATTTAATAATAGAAATAATGGATATACTGATTTATAAAGCCGTTTATAAATTTATATCTGTTTTGAACATGTATTGTTCATTTGGTTTTTCAAGGATTTCGATCTCAATTTAAAGATAGCTTTTGTCGTATATGGTGGTAGAAATAAGAAACTATAAATTTTCGCTTATAATTGAACCTTATGTAAAACATGACTAATGTTCATATACATAAATTTTCATATAAAACTCTGTATGTTAAAAATGAAAGATTTATGCCAATTTTTAATCGTTTGCATCACAGAAAGCAGTTCTTTAAGAAGCAATTGTTAACCTCTAGTTCTGAACCTCTAAGAGAATATTCTTGCCTTTCACACTACTGATACAAATAAAGAGAAATACACCGACGATAGGGAGATGGAAAATAGTTGAGTAACGTTTAATGCCCGTTATTATTCCATACGGCGTCACAGGCAGCGGGCATTGATGGTACATGACATAGAGTTTGGAAAGGAAACGTGAGAAAGAAAAAACACTGCAAGTATAAGTTTATAGTTAAGAAAAATTAGGATAAACTTGATAAAAGAAAGAATACATGCAGAAAAGCCTGGTTCTGGAAGGATTTCAACTACAGGCCTCCCCGTTTACGGCTACCTGTTAGAGCAACTGGAATGAGAGATAAAGAGTAAGGAAGGAAATTTAAGTGAGATAGGGACATTACATAAAATGGAAAGAGGAGAGAGAAAGGTAGAGGTAACGAAAGACAGCGGTGGTGAAGAATCTCCGCGCTGAGAGTAGGATTCGGCTAGTTCTAGTATATAATTCTCATTCCTGCCGAAAAAGGGACTATGTTTATTCCTCGGGTGATGTTACAGAGAAATAGGACGTCACGGATGCAGGAAATCGAGATAACCAACGTTTAAACATCAAGAAAGCTTCGTGTCCACACATTGTTTGTGAAGGCGCGACCTTATCGATATAGGATAAGCAATACGCTAATGGAAGTGAGTCATAGACAGGTTAAAACAAAAGTTGAAAAACGCACAAGAAATATGTGGAATGATACAAACGCGAGGTAATATCAGTAGTGTATACTGTAGCTCTTGCAGCGGCCGGATTACACCACGAACGAAACATTATCAGCGCTACCAAATTACCAAAACCATGGCCGTTTCCGCGATGGTCGTTTCATTAAATCATATCCTCTGCATGGCAATAACTCCACGCTTCATCAAATCACTGCACTCTGTGTTCGATAATATCACCGAAGTTTATGGGAGCTAAAGCTGAAACGAAAATTTATGGATAGTTCCACATCCGCTAATGTGTGGGACAAACTCGCCATAATTCTAGCACGGTTTAGAAACTGGATAAAGTTTATACGCTTGACTCATGAGCACTTTGTGACGGACACTTCTTGTCTTCATGAGCCTGTCGCATTTACTCGGATACGCTAGAAGTTAGGTATTAAAAGAATTCTTAATTTAAAAGATCAAAGTAAATTTGTGTATGAGATAGGAGTTTCAGAACCCCCGACAATTTCTATCAAGAGAGCCAAATCCCACTCTGTATCCGACGACGATATATTTTATAATTTTCTCTCGCACAATCGTATATTTGTATATTTTAATACAGTCTCTGTGTATTTAGAACCCTTTTTGTCTATTTAATTAGAAAATGCTAAACAATTCCAGAATCGGTTCATTAAATATTTTGTTGAAGGTATATGGGAAATAAAATAAATCGAATTGATAAGCCAATATTTCTAAAAATCGGGACGATATATGCTACTATAGGTGCCACAGTATTACCATGCCATAGAGGAACAGCTGAAAAGCGACGGCACTTTAAAAATGAAGTATTCAACAGTTCAAATCAATAACAAGGAATACCGCGGAAATGACTGATGCCACAAAAATGTATTTGAAATACGTCGGTCATGCATACCTAAATCTTCTCTCTTTATTACATGCTTGGACGTACTTTTCTCTAACCCATTCCATTTTTAAATATACAGTATATTTTCTATATCTTACCTTTCAATATCGTCTAAGCCTGTTCCAATTTCTTACCAGAAACCATTAACTTTATTGTTTCTTGCTGCCCATGTTTTCGACATTCATAGTTCTTCTAATGTCTGTTCTGGTCTTATACAACCAACTTCAGTTTTCCACCATTTTCTTTCTTGTTATGCATTGTTGGAAATCCTTTATATCTTTTTCTTCTAGCTTTATTCCGAGCAGTATCTGACTGAACTTTCTATTATGTCCCTTTTCTTTCACACTCCCTGGTTCTACTTGGGTTATTCTATTTGGTATACTCCTTAGTAATCTCAGGATTATTCTCAACTATTTTATGTGTATTTCATCTACACCCTCATCTTTCTTACCAGCCTTTCTGCTGCGTGTAACATCATTCTGTATATTCTTTCTAATCACATAACTTGCATTCCAGGTCGATGCACACATTACCTAAGTTGATTGTTTCTATCTTTACTAATGCTTTTCTTTCTCTCTTAATCCCAATCCGACCGTGCCATGACCCAGTGGTTAGACCGGTTGACTCTCGCCAAGGCGTTCCAGGTGCGATCTCAGGCGATCGCAAAGAGAGCTTTGTAGTGGACAACATGTTGCTGGGGCGGGTTTTTTCCGGGATCTCCGGTTTCCTCCGCCATCTCATTCCACCAGTGCTCCATCTTAATTTCATGTATTATCAGTGTCACCGCCTGCGGTGTCGCATGTAGTAGAAGCGGGCGTTAAACACTACACTTTCATTCATTCATTCCAATCCTTCTGGCTCTAGGTAGTCAAATTATCATACTATTTCTATTTCCATTGCTTCCATGTTCCATTGGATAAAATTGGGCAAAATTCCTTCCGAATGAAGGGGGTGTTACATGGTATTTCCAGAATATTGAAGACATGCGTTTTATTTAACATGTTAAGGTCTTAAACTTACGTTAAAACGGACATTTTTGAGAAAATGAAAGATTTTCCGAGATTTTCTATGTTATAAATGGTTTGTTGTAGGAGATTTCCTTGAATATCTTCCTATCTCATCTTTGGAACATACTGAACCTAAATATGAGGATAGGTATTTAGACAAAACTTTCTCTAGAGGGGTTACACTGTTAAGACAAACACACACCAGGTTACGTGGACCTTTTTCTGAGATTTTTATGTTTGTTTTATTAGTGAAGTTTAAAAGTAAGTATTTTTGGTGTCTAAGTTTTTAGGTAGAATACTGTGTGTCCGCTTACCTTGGTAGAAAATTAATAATACTTTAATAAACTCTGATAAGTTTAATTTATATCTTTGTAAATGCATACTGGCGACCTTGCTGCACTCTTCTAGACGTGTACGATACGCTGAAACAGATATAGGAGGTTTCGGGCTTTGTATTAGATATTTCCATGTTCGAAGTTGCTGTTCATTGATGACATTGTAAATAAATGCTATACACAGAACAACTACTTCTCTTGTTAAATAAGCCTCACATTAACTTCAAGGAAAGAACATAGAAAGCTGCACTCTTTCTGGCTTTATCTTGTTTTAGATACTATGTGTCGAGTTTCCCTGGGATCCTTCTCTCCCACTTAGTCTGCTGTGATATTACTTCTTAGAATTTTTAAAACATCTTTTTCAAACAATCCTTAAGTAAACTTGGAGGTGAGACTCTGTTTTAATCTTGGATACTATTTTAAATACAATTTAGTGTATATACCAGATATTTCTAGTGTAGATTTGGTTTTTATATTTATAATGCCTTAATTTTGGGATTCAATTAATGGTTCTTTAAATAGAATGTAACTTGTGTCCTATCCATCCAAATATTGGATGAAGTGTGTGCGTGCGTGCGCGTGTGCGCGTGCGTGCGCCTGAGCGCGTGTGTGTGTGACTAAAATAGTTCTCAACAGACTCTAAACACACTGAAACATTCTAGTTTATCTTTGGTGCTTGAGCAGGAATGCTTCGAAATTTTTTTAAGGATCTTAACTTTTATGGTAACAAATTATGCTTTTGATGAACTAATTTTTTTGCTGTAGTTTATTCAAAGGTTATGATTTACTTTGGCATTCATGATTTCAAAATTTAAATCATTCTTTAAATGTTAGATATACTATTGAGGTTTTGAAGTTACCCATTTGCCTATTCATAAACTCTTTTCATAAATAGCGGTTTGATTTATACCTTTCCTTGAGGTCTTTTCGTGATTATTTTTCTTAAATTTAACGTCTTGGATTACTGTATTGAAGTGTTTCTTCTGTAGCGCAGTACACTAGAGCGAGTCAACCCTGGTCCCCAGCCACGAAAGTTCTCGTGTTCTATCACATTCATAGGAGTATGGCTTCTAAGCTCGGATATTCATCCACTGTACAATTCATTGGAACCTAGTGTGAGAAACGGGTTGCGAAGACACTTCACACCCCACGCACATATTATGTATTACTGCAATAGTACTGCTAATACTGCGCTGCTATTGCTACTATATTAAATACCAGAGATAGCAGATTCCGTGATCCTGGTACTTCAAGACTGTCAACCGCTTATCCGGATCCTACTCATTGTCAAAATATAACGCTAAGAAATACATAATTCAATTTATGATGATTTGTAACATTCCCACCCACTTTCTCTTTCACAATAGCTCCCTATTTCCTCATTATCTAGTGAGAAGGAGGCGATTTCCTCACATCTGCTCTTGGACCTTATTAGCAATATAGTAGTTACATCTTAAATTAACAGCAAGGGGTATCTCGAAAATTGTTAATTCAACAAGACATTTTATTGCGTGAAAGTGGTGTGCTTTAATACCTAATCTCTGCAGTTTTTTTTAAGAAGATTTTTCTTCTATCTCTTACGTTTAGCAGCTATCCAAAATTCATCCATAATGAAGAGTTCAGAAGCTGTTCCAGGAACGTTCAATAAAGACGTTTAATTTATAGTGAATATATCTTTAAAGTATGGCATTTTAATAAAACACATGAGTTTTTTATTTGTTTATTTTAGGTCGCATGAACATGTACGTCATGAGCGACCATTTAGATATAAAAACAAAATTTACATTGTGTTTCAATACAAACATATTGGAAAGAGCATATGAACAATAACAGTAATATTTTAATAGCAATACAGTAAACAATTTATAAATCAATGTTGGTGGTATTAGTAGGGTATCATGGGAATGGAAATATATATAGTTTTACAATGTATATATATATACATATATACATATTGTAAAACTCACAATGACATTGGTAGTTTAATGCTATGTATAAATTCAATAGTGCTGAAAACAGATGTAGAATTGTCAGTGCTTTCTTTTATTATGAAGAAACTTTCTATTTTTGTCTTTAAGTTTCTAAATATTTGCATTCAAATATATGTTTTGTTGTAAATATGTCACTACAATAGTTACACAAAGTGGCTTTACTTTTATTTAGGAGGTATTCAAGTGACAATTTCGAATTACTAATTCGTAACCGGGTATAGATTATCTTATCCTTTCTGTTATTTAGGTAGATCTGATTGTCGAAAACTGAGTTTCTGATTTCTGAAAGCCTATTGGGGCAGTTTTTTAACCATTCAGTATTCCACAACTTCTTGTTTAAGCTGCTGAGAGGTGTTTTAAGATCGGTGTGTGGCTGGTGAGTGTAGTAGCTACCTTGACTGCTTTGTCGGCTTGTTCATTGCCAATAATGCCAGTGTGGGATGGTATCCACAAAAAGATAACTTGTTTGTTGCCATGAAATATATTACAAAGCTGCTTGATTTCAATCATTGGTTCTTCATTTGCATGGCTTAGGATACTTTCAATTACACTTCACGAATCTGTACAAGTTAGGAATTTTAATTCAGTGGAATAAAACTCATGAGTTGCTTTTAAGAAAAATTATTTCTGAAACATTTTGCATTTAGTGCGTAGTTTGGAAGGGAGGACTTCCTTAAAAATGTGTGGCATCCTCGGAAGATAAACTTAAATACCAAGTAGAGTTTTAAACAGCTTTTCATTTACGAGTAACGGTGTTAACCACACACACACGCGCGCGCGCGCGTACCCTTTTTCAAAAACTATTTTGGTTTCGGGGATCCTGAAAACAGACATTTCCGGTGAAATGTCGACACAAGCTTTTAGGTGTAACACAATACTTTGTCTACTTAATAAACGGAGTAGAGAAAGTAGAAATAGATATGCAACTTGGGCCACACCGGGGCCGAACGGTTACATTGCTTGAATCTCACCAAGACCTCCTGGGTTTGATCCCAGGTGGGATTTGTGGTGGATAAAATGACACAGGAGCGGATTTTCTCTGGGACCTCCTGTTTCCGTTTCCATCATTACACAAATTGCTCCATTATAACTTTTCCTGTCACCCATAATCGACATTGTAGTATTCTTAAGAAATGGGGGATGCCAATAAATAAAAATAAGAATAGTAGATATTTCAGAAACATCTGGAGGAATTTCAACTAAACTTGGTAAACATTGACACGCAATCTGTAAAATAATTCCATAAAGAAGGGGCGGGTGACATTTAGAAACAATAAAAAATAGCTGTTTTAGTTTCGAATACATCATTTTAAGGCCGTTGAACTAAATAAGACACTCTCGGTTCCGTTTAAGCCGAGGTCAGCCTCCATTACATGGAAGGGGGCCGTGGGAAGGGATGAAAACACTGTACAAAATGATCAAGATTAATGTGCACCTCACTGAGGTGTACATATTTTCTTGCAACTAGTTTGAACATAGTTCTCATATATATTGGAATTAAATCCTGATGTTGTTATGCTTTCTTTGCGGCTCGCTATGGCAGCTACGGCGGTGCACTAATGGCGGCGAGATACAAGAGTAGGTATTACTCCTAAAAACATTCATATATTTACTGCAAAAAAACATATTTTATTCGTATATTTCTTATTTTTGGCATCTTATGGGGTATTTTCTTTCACCTTGTCTTGTTTACAGGAACGATTTACTATATTATTTGATTATGCTTACAAATCTGGGCTCTTACTAACCTACACTTACTAATCTTATATATATTATAATTATGTATACTTATTTTATGGCACATTGGTGTGCTACAGTTATTTGATTTGCATCTGAACTGAGTTCTCTGAAAAGTAATAGTATGGGGAGCTTTTTCTGTGAGTTGAGTGCAACAGGCTTTTAGCTGTCACACACTATTACGTCATAAGGATTAGCACAGCGATTACGCTCTCTATTACTGTAGTCATTATTCGAGAGCTCATCTTCGGAAAATGATGTATCGAAGTCAGTAAAGCGTGCGCTAATGGGTCTGCGTTCCTCTCCCTTCAAAAGACTGAAGCACTGTGACGAGTGTTCGTGCGGTCATTCAATTTGAAGCAAAGTTCGCATGAGTAAATTGGAATGAAGCATCCCTCGACGTTAACAAGGCCTTACAAATAATGGAATTATGGTCAATTAAGTGAATTATGTACGGTTAATTAATTAAAGCTAAAAAGGCTGCAGTTCATTCTATCTAAATCCTCTCTAAAACCACTAAGCTGCATTGACGCAAGACAGTAATTGGCAATTCTTTACAATGTTGGACAATGCCGCTGGAAAATGACTTTGTGCCCTCAAAGAGCACATCATCGCATCGAGAGTCATTTAAATTACCGTAATAATACCACCATAAAAATGCAGGACTGTAAAAATTTGTGGTATTTCAGGTCCACAAGAGACAATATAATTACTTTCAGCTTTCATTAATTAAATTTTTGTGTGCTAAGAAACCTAAAGGTCACCAGAATTTTATAAGATTTGTAAAAGATTGTCATTCTTTGTGGTCAAAATATGGAATGCTACCTTCGCAAATCGGGCGAAGGATGATGGACTTTTTCCGGTATAAAAATTCTTGGCATGGCTTCCTTCATAAGGTGATGCTTCCGTGACGCAGAGTTACGCTTAAAAAAGAACCTCAAATCCTGGTAAAGAGGCCTCTGAGCAAAATTAACTGCTTTTTACCAATAACGTTAAAGCACGATGGCGTTAAAGAGCATTCGTAAATAAGTATTCAATTTTCTTTTATTCCTAACTAAATTGCCGTCTTTTATCATAATATTTGATCATAATAAAAATCAAAGCTCCTATAATTCAGAAATTAATTGTTCTTTCACACTGGCCGTGTGTAGGCTAAAGTATGGAAAGATAAAGTCAGACTGAAAAGTTCAGTGTCATAGCCGCGATTTGAACCTCGGTTGCCGTCCAGCCGCTCTAACCCTTGAGCTACCATAGCCAACGTGCCAACATGACACTAAATTCTCCAACTGACTCGTGTTTTTCCCGGTGACCACTTAGGAGTTCTCATAAACACATGAGACAGCTGCCTCAATGGCGACTTACAATCCTGTAAGCACTTTAAGGCCCGAGCTTTATAGTTAACCACTATTAGGTCAATCAATGAAAGAAAAATTAATTTCCATTAATTGACCAATAGTGGTTAATTATAAAGCCCGGGCCTTAAAGTATTTACAATATAGTAAGTCGCCATTAAGGTAATTGTCTCATGTGTTTATGAGAACTCCTAAGTGGTCACCGGGAAAAACACGAGTCAGTTGGAGAATTTAGTGTCATGTTGGCACGTTGGCTATGGTAGCTCAAGGGTTAGAGCGGCTGGACGGCAACCAGAATATCCGTGGTTCAAATCCCGGCTATGGCATTGAATTTTTCAGTCGGACTCTATCTCCTCCTATAATTCCTTTATGCGATTATATAAGATTCTGTATGTGTTCAGTTGTGCTTTGGTTTACGATACGATACACCTGGTTGTTTATTCAGATATTAATACTTACAGTTTTAAGGATAAAAATCCTTCAATTTATGACTTAAAATATGTGTATCTCTACTTACTCGTAAATTTAAAATAGAAATGTAAAGTAAAATCCTATTTTTGTAGTGTTTAACACCGTTTACACACATACAACACCACAGGCGGTTGACACTGAGATACGTGTAATAAAATTATAATTAGTAAGGAAGCGTTACAAGCTCAAGTTAAGGGTACCTTCTCATCTTTTAACAATTAGAAACACCAAGGAAAATCTGAAAGAAATTCATTTTTGAACAACGTTGTTTCCTGCTATAGAAACAGCTAGTTTTCTTCTTTTTTTAAGAACCGTATTACTCTTTCAGAGCAAGGAACTTCAAAATGTGTATTCAAAGTAAAACCTTCATATGAATTTGTGCATGACTTTTCTAACATTAATGTGTCTCAGAGAAAGTCAGAATAGACTCTAACAGGTAAATATTTGTCAAATTAAAAGAAATTTGTTGAGAAATAAATACTTGTTAATCTTGTTGAAACTTGTGCAGCAGTATTCACTATCTGTTTTCTGTCTTTCAATAGCAATATATTTTGAGTAGTGTTTCTGGCTCGTCCTTTCTTGTTGAAATGAAAAATACCTTACCCTTGTTACAGTTGTACAATCTGTAGAAACAAAAACTAACTGCGAAATTTTTTGTCACCTAAGATGATAACTATTCAAATTTCAAATTTGTTCATAGAGCATCTCTTTTTAGGAAAATTCCTCAGAACGTGCACTGCATTGCATATTATTCTGATAAAAATGTATTTTTATACACATCGGAATATCAGGATTTCAAAGACAGAAAAATATTGATTGGAGCATTTCATTTCAGAGTGCGTACTGTCCGGGAGTAATGGATTTGGTCGGTTTTCCTCAAGTCTTTTACAAGGGAAGCACCCCAACTGCACAAGGGGTTAATGGACACATTTTGGTCGATAAAAACTGGTAAGTCATTCCGCTAGCTTTCGCAGGATGACGTGCAACATGAACTCGCACATGCCGATCTGCTACGCACTTCTAATCTGGTTATCTGATACGTATATCCGATATTCACGTTACGTATCGTACTAACCAAGCAAGATACTTGACAGGAACGCGTGAACCTTGCATTTGAGTCCCAGATTCGATTCCCGCCAAACGCCCGCTCTGGACTTCAATTTTCCTGGTCAGCAGGCAAATTCTGGAGGGGCTTCCCATGATTTCCTTTTCATAATTTATCTTTCATTCCGTTTCCTTCTGATTTTTCGTATGCTCCTAGGTTTCGTGGCGCTTGGTAGTGCCTAGAGGCCTGAATGATGGACGTCATTTTATCTCCATCTCTATCACCATAATATGAATATGAAACAGTGGTCTGACACACCAGTTCGGTACAGTAAAAAGCTACACGACTGATGCATTTTCGCGTTCATGTTTACACATAGTGAAAAGCCAGCCCGTCCTCGGTCAGCATTTGTTTCAAGCTTGGCGAACCAAACTAGGGCATAACAGAATACAAGTTCATTATACAATCTTATCCTATAATTTGTGCGTTGCTTCCACGACTAATAGTTTATTCCTGGACAGTTCTTCCAGTCTACGAAATACAATTTATATTTTAGTTAATTGATGGAAATTAATCATTTCTCCACACTAGCCGTATATGGGCTAAGATATTTGATGGATAGAGTCAACATGAAAAATTCAATTCCATGGCCGGGATTTGAACCACGGATCTCCTGGTTTCCGTCCAGTCGCTCTTAACCTTTGAGCTACCATGGTCAACGCACCGTCCTGACATTAAATTCTCCAGTCGACTCATATATTTCCCCGGTAGACCACTAGGGGCTCTCGCATGCGAGATACACCGTTTGTGGCGACTTACTATTGTAAGTACTTAAGTCCCAGGCTTCATCACTTAACTCTTATTATTTTAGTTAATTGATGGAAATTAATCATTTCTCCACACTAGCCGTATATGGGCTAAGATATTTGATGGATAGAGTCAACATGAAAAATTCAATTCCATGGCCGGGATTTGAACCACGGATCTCCTGGTTTCCGTCCAGTCGCTCTTAACCTTTGAGCTACCATGGTCAACGCACCGTCCTGACATTAAATTCTCCAGTCGACTCATATATTTCCCCGGTAGACCACTAGGGGCTCTCGCATGCGAGATACACCGTTCGTGGCGACTTACTATTGTAAGTACTTAAGTCCCAGGCTTCATCACTTAACTCTTATTATTTTAGTTAATTGATGGAAATTAATCATTTCTCCACACTAGCCGTATATGGGCTAAGATATGTGATGGATAGAGTCAACATGAAAAATTCAATGCCATGGCCGGAATTTGAACCACGGATCTCCTGGTTTCCGTCCAGTCGCTCTTAACCTTTGAGCTACCATGGTCAACGCACCGTTCTGACATTAAATTCTCCAGTCGACTCATATATTTCCCCGGTAGACCACTAGGGGCTCTCGCATCCGAGATACACCGTTTGTGATTAATTTCCATCAATTAACTAAAATAATAAGAGTTAAGTGATGAAGCCTCGGACTTAAGTACTTACAATAGTAAGTCGCCACAAACGGTGTATCTCGGATGCGAGAGCCCCTAGTGGTCTACCGGGGAAATATATGAGTCGACTGGAGAATTTAATGTCAGGACGGTGTGTTGACCATGGTAGCTCAAACGTTAAGAGCGACTGGACGGAAACCAGGAGATCCGTGGTTCAAACCCCGGCCATGGCATTGAATTTTTCATGTTGACTCTATCCAACAATTTATATTGTCTAAACTATATGATTCAGGAGTTGCAGGAAACGTGTTTTGGGGGGAATCATTTGAGTTACAGTTCTCTTGCTGTGAAACACTCTTGTTAGTTTTTCCCAATAAGAATGGCAACTCAAAAAAAAAAAAATGTTTGTATTCCGGAATCCCAAAGGAGAAATATGCGATATGTAACATCTGACACACGAGCTTTTTCCGTATTCTTCACATTTCGCACAATACTGAGATAAGTCTAAGGTCTGCTTGTCTGTCACAACGGGAATTCTAACCGAGGGCTTATTGACATCAAAACACCCTATATACGACCAGAACCTATTAAGGCGGCATAACAGCTGAGGTAGGTTCATAATAGGTAGGCAGTTTCTTCAGCCGGAGAAAGTTCCAGCTCGCCACAGAGAGAGCCGGCACAAGCTAGTCAGGTCAAACAATCAATCACCCTGGAAGGACAGCCAGCTGACCACAGCGCCTCACATCAGCCGAACACTGTATTTCCAGAACGCTAACCCCACCACACCGCAGCCCACCGATGATTTAGCTGACTATTGCTACCTGGAAAGGCTGGAAGGAAAAAATGGAATGAAAGGAAGTGAAACGGGTGATATAAGGTAAATATCTCCCCCCCCCCCCGAAAAACTCAAGGTCAGGAAGTTCGACTGCGAATCGAACCCACGATCTCCCGAGTGTGAGCTACAGACATTACTGTCAGAGCTACCGTTCGGCAGCGCAAGATAATGAAAACGATATCTTCTTATGCGCGAAACAACTATTTAAATGACATTTATTATGCTTTTACTTGTTAAAATCTACTTCAAATTCCTTTAAATAAAGGGGGGCTTGCAAATTAATCCTACACGTTTTCTATTGAGAATATAATGTTTTGTCATCTCTTTGCTCTTATAGAGTCAGAATTATCTTTGTTCATTTACCATTAACTATGAGAATATGAGTTATAATTACGAAGATTTCAATAATAATGATATGAGCTTTGTATGCGCTTTGTATCATTAACAGTATGTTCCACCATTTCTTTAATTACATCTCCTTATGCAACGTGGTTTGTGTTTCATTATAAACTGTGTTCAATTTTAATTAAGGAACTGTCCATGTTAAATAAAGTGAAAACAAATGTATATTGCCATTTCAAATGGAAACAATGGTATTAATGAATGGCTAATAATAAAATCAATAAATGTATATGCTCGGCATTCTGGATTGACTGTCAACCAAACAAATTAAGTATTCTGCTCTTATTTGCATATTGGGACTATTCATTTTATTTAATCTTGCCAGTAAGAAGAATATCAGCTATCTTGGTAATGCTTTGTTTTGAGCCATATTATTTTCCTTTGAATAAAAACTGCAATTTCAATCCATCTATAGTTCAAACATTTCACATCTCTCTGTTTTATATACCTTTGTCTTAACTGTTTCTTTGAATTGAGGTAAATATGAAATTAAGAGATATACAGGTATTTTCGAAACGACACCGAACGAATATATGGTAGTAGTTGCTCCGCTTCTATGTGACAAATAGTTTTACCGCCAATAGAGCCGCATAATAAGACTCCAGAATGAGCCTAGTTACATGAACAACGGTGCGTGCCTCACGATATCGAAGCACGCAGGTGGGTGACACATCGTGCCGCGTGCTGTAGCTGTTTGTAAACATACCGACATGCTCCACGTTAGCTTTCTACTACTAAGACATTCTTTGGCTTATGAAACCGCAATAAAGAAGCTGTTCTTTAGTTATTTGTTTATGGGTGCTTTAGCGTGTTCCAACATTCCGTTATAACAGCCGATGACGGCAAATAAGCTGGTGGACATATACCACTTACGCCTTTTAGAGGGAAGTTAATGTTAATGAGACAGGGGATGGAAGCATTAAATGATAAAAAAAAAACAGAGAACAAATGTCAAAGAATTGTAGATAAAGTTAACCAAAACTAAATGCCTTATGCAATGAGACAAGCATTTTATTTCACTGTGTTTAATAATACTAAATAAATTATTTTTTAACTGAAAAGGAAGCTGCTGATTTTACAGTAACTGGTAGAAAGCACTGTAGAGCTAAGATCTTAGCAATATGAGCAACTTTGGCACTGTCCGAGTCATTATAGACTTTTTCACAAGTAACTGCCCATTACCCCATTATCTGAAAGCGAGACTAGGGTCACTGATAAAGAGTAAGGAGCCATGCTTTTGTTCTCGCTGCCGGTGCGTCCCAGTAACACCTTTTGAGATTCACAGCCAGTGGTTCCTACGCCGCCTAATCACAAAGTAATGTAATATTTAGTGCTGCATAAAATTATACCTAAAAGAATTTCGACGCTGCGACACCAAAATTCGGACTAGTTAAGTTATAAACTACGAAACGGCTATATTCACTCGATGTCGTTTTGAAACAGCCTGTATAATTCAGAATCTCTTAGTTTTGCATATAAAGCAGCCTTTCATTGTGTTAAAAAATACAGCCTAATTAAAATAATGACTTTTTAAATGCCAGAGCTAAGTTGTTTTCACTTACAAGGAAAGTACTTGTGCTCGAACAAACGCATGTATGCCAAAATGTAAGAGAAAATTTAAGTGTCCCTTATTCTACTAGAGACACACGCTCATCTGCAAAACACTGCAGTCGTCCGTTAGAGGCCTCTGCCTTTGCCAAGTCTCATGTTACGCCAGTCAAGACCAGTAGGGACGGTGCAGTGTGCCTCTGAAGTTCCGTTTTGTGAAATTATCCTGCTATTGCGATGGACTGAGATGAAGCTACGAAAAACTCTTCCTCGTGAAGATGGTATTGACGTAGATGATGAATCATTTGAATGTTTTCTGGTATTTATCATAGTGCATAAATATGAGCATAAGCTAGAAACAGCTACACTAACACTTAATTATGATGCTAGTGATGATAATGACGATGCAAGCGGTAGTGATACGTCAAGTACGAGAAGAGGCGATGGAAGCAGTGACAGTGAATCCCAACCCTCTCCTGAAAAGAAGGTTAAAGTTGTATCATCACGGCGTATGATGACAACTCAGTAGAGAACATATACGATGATTATCACGTAAGTGGTTTCAACACATACGCAAGCTTCTGAAAAGATACCCCAAACTGAAGACTTAAAGCAATATTCAAAACATACCGGACTTTGTAACAAAGAAACGAGAAGGAAGTATTGTTTTCAAAGGAAATCGTACACTGCAGTTCAAGATCATCAAAGAGTGTGCAATGGTGAAATTCGATGAAGCCGAGAATCTGGTTCTACCGTTTGGCATTTACAACATTAGGCATTGGACGTTGGGTTTACAAACTTTATAGCTTCACTATGAGTTATTACTAATCTGAAAAAGGAGTTTAGGATAGCATCACGCCGTATCACTGTACTCCAAACACGAAACGATAAGGATAACAATAAGATCTTATACAAAGAGCTCAAACGTCTGTTCCTGATCAACTTGCTTTTCTGCACTGTGCATTTTGCATCCATTTTCATATTGCTGAGAGCATTTTATCGGAAGTCGCCATTTGCATTTATAGCTAAGATATCTGCATTGAGTATGGCGTCTACAATGGTATTTACAGTGTTATACAATGATTGCAGAGTTTTGCAGATAAAACGACACCCACCAGCACATTGAGAGTTACGAAATGGTCCTGTAAGCAAACTTTCATACAGATATGTTTGTTCGAGCCCAAGTAGGTAATTTAATTTGATTTTAACGTTGAGATGTTATTATGTGGGAGTAAAACTTAGGCTTTAAGTAGAGCAGCAGATGGGACTACTGAGACGAACTGCTAGCCATACTTGATCATTTTCCATTTGAAACTATTAGATAAAATATAAACATGTTTTAAAATATATAGGAATATAAAGTGAACTCTGCGGAACACCTGCAATTGACCAATTCGCCTATTTGGCAAGACAGGCTCTAAATTATAAGACAATATGGTGGCGAGATTTAAAATGGCAAGTCTATTTCCAAGGCTTCCAGCTAAGATGGAAAAGAAGATATAAAGAAAGAAAATAAAATAAAAAGTGAGCTTCCTTGCTAATATACATAATCATATAATGCGTTTTAGATATGATTTCGCCACAAATTGCCTACATAGTGATCAAGTATAGGAATATCTTAGGCATTAAAGCTAATTGTAAGACGCAAGGAAACAAGGATGAACTACAATAGGTAGAGAAACTCAATATGATAAAACATATTCCAGCTTTGGTTTGGTCTTTTAGCGTTTTGGGCCGGATTCTGTCTGCCTGTCCCTTGGCCCTTTGTTTGTAGGGATTGTGGCCAACAATAACATTAACAGTACTTTCTAACTGCTTATTTAAAAATGCCAAAACGAATACACACAACTTGCATTTAGTTATTTAGCACTGGAAATCAGGATTCTATAGTTGTTATTGAAAACGTTTGCATTAAAATTTCAAAACAAGACTCAAGACTAGACTGGATTATAACGGAGAGGATTACACACTGAACCTAGAGATATGTTATTGTATGTCAGAGCCTGGAGGAAAGGATGAGATGGGAGAGCTCTTCGGCTGTGCTGGAATCCGGGCCGGCGTGACGGATTCTGAGCTGGAAACTCCTCATTTCGGCGCTAGGTTCGCCACACAACCGCACGGGATTCGACAACGGTCCGCAACAGTAAAGCAAACGGCTGCGACACTACCCATATGCGCAAATCCCCACAGGTCCATCGCTAACACTTGATAACCGAGAAATAGTGAAACGAAATTAAGGCACGTGAAGACGCAGAAAGGAAATTAACCATCCCAGGAACAATAATATATTATTGAGGTTTATTTAATATTTCGACAGCATAAAAATGCCTTATTTTAAAAGTATATTAATGGAGACTATACTTATTAGTGAAAAGCTACTTAATTCTAAGAGGCTTCTATTAATCCTCAATTGAATTTATCCTAAAATAATAACAAAAATGTCATTAACGTATGAATTTATGAATATATGTATCAGTAGTGGAAATCAACAATTTCAGTCCAATTTAATTCCATGTATGTCCCATGAATAACTTTCTGTATGTTTTCATTTCATTCATGATTATTTCCTCGGATTTCATTAGATTTTTTATTTTTGAAACATACTGTAAATGTTTAGTGCTGATAACTTTTCTTTCTCTTTGGTTACACTGTTTAACCATATGAGCGTCAGTTGTTGTGAAACACAAGAGTTCAATGCAAGTAGGTGCTGATGATGTGTCATCATGATAGGCCGGTAATTGGTCAAATCCGGCGTTCGTTGCAACATCTGGATGAAATCTGCAGAGCTCGGGTGGGTCGTATAAAGCCAGCTGCCAACCAAATCTGAACCGGTCTGTGGGAGGCGGATGTAGAGAGTTTTAAAGAAATAATTGCAATTTACATGTGCAGAAAGAACCTGGATGAGTTGCTTTGCTGTCGTCCACGCTGGTACAGCCATTCTACAGGAAAACTGAGGTGCATAAAATATGGCCCATAATGGAACGCTACTGTTTATGTTGGTACTTGAAAATCAATGACAGAATTAAATGGTTCCATATTCTTTTTCAGTGGCATTCTTGGCGTTCTTAAGATTTCTGAAAACTTAATAAGATATTGGCATACAATCACATTATTTTCCTGGCATGTCTTTCAGTCATTTTGACATTGTCAATTGATCATATTAAAAATATATTTTCTTTCTGAATATGAGAGCCAAACGTGATAAGAATTGCATAAACATAGAAAACTAAACTTCTGCTTGTCCACTCAAAATTAGCAACTCTTTAGCCTGTCTAATAAAATATTGTACACCATTTCTTCTTTCATTTTTCAATATTCTATCCTAGATATGCTTATTAATCATTTTCACAGAAATTTAATCTCTTGTGTTTTCGTCTTTCAGATAACTAGATTCTATCGTCAGTGTTTGTGGGATTGGCAAATGTTGCTGTATTGGCTTCAGTTGAACTGATCTTCGCCAAAGTTTTCGCCAAAGGAACTTTTAACATCAAAGGGAGCTACCTAAGTTACACAATATTTCCGTTTTTATTGACGGTTTTCAGTGGTAATAAAATAAATAGGATATATGAAATTCTAGATCATAATTAAACTTAGAAATTAATTATACCTACTAATGATCCAAATTATAAAGCTCGGGCCTTAAAGTACTTACAACTCATTGAGTCCCATTAATGTATTTATGAGAAATCCTAGTGGTTTACCGGAAAAATACGAGTCAGTTGGAGAATTTAATGTCATGCTGACACGTTCGCCATTGTAGTTCAATGGTTAAGAGCAGCCGGAGACCGGAAGATCTGTGGTTTATGTCCCGGATATGGCATTGAATATTTCAGTCTGACTCTACCCTTTCATGTAGTTAAAGTGTTCAGCATATATCTACCGATCCTCTCTCGCGAACAAAACTATGCCTAGGCTTTGTACTAAATGTATTATTTCACATATGAGCATTTCTGTTCTAGGTAACCCAAGGACTGGTACTATATTTGATCTCTCGGAAGTACATTATGTTTTAATTAATGCATTCGCAATATCATTCCCTGTTTGTCCAAATATACCCTTAGGCGAAATTTCACAATAAACTTGCTTGTCATCTGTATTAGAATTTGTTGGAATAAGACTAGTAAACTTTGACTTATAAAATAATACAGATGTTTTAGATTTTGGATAAGTTAAAGACATGCTGGAGCCTAAGGAACAGAGGACATTGGCCATAGTCTTTTCATTTCCCTTTTCATCATAATAAAAATTATTTATTAAACATACTCTGAATATTTTAGGTCATCTGCATTGCATAAATTATCACCATTATGAACGCTTTACGTATAGCAAATTACATGATTTGCACCAATTTGTTGCGGCTGTATAAAATTCAATATTAAAATCTTGGAATGCGTGGAAGATCTTACATTTCGTAATGAGAATATTGAAAAAGGGGAGCGCTAGGTCCAGGGAAATTGCCTACAAGGCCTTAGTGCGGCCGGTTATGGAATATGGAGTAGCATGCTGGGACCCGTATAGAGCTAACCAAATCGATCCATTAGAAAAAATACAGAAGAGGGCAATAAAATTAATTAAAAGAGGCAAGTATTTTGGGCCTATAAAAGGAGATGAGACTAAATGGGAGGAATTAAGAATTAGGCGTAAAAAACATAGGTTGGTAGCATTATTCAAAGCTAATCCTGGTGTAAAGGCATGGGTGGACGTTAGTGTAAGGTTAGATAATCCGGATTATTATGGACGAAACGATCATAGGTATAAAATTAAGGGTAGAAAATACAGAACTGACGTAGGAAAATTTTCATATATTAATAGAACCATTGAAGAATGGAATGAATTGCCTGTAGCAGTCTTTCAGGGCTGTCCCCTGTCGCTGAAGAAATTTAGAAAAAATCTAGATGGTTTATAGTTTAACTTTTAAATTATAATGGTATATAATATGTAAATAGATAAGTAATTAGATATGTTTTAAGTGACTAAAGTAAAATAATATCATGTTTGTATTGTTATTTTTAGTATTTGTAATTTGATCTGTAACGTGTTATTGTTGTAAATTCTTAACTCTGCCACCGGGTAGTACCCAATTGCAGTGAATAAATGCATACATACAATATGTGCATACATAGCCATTTATTTGCTTACACTGTCCTGCATTCTTATACCCAAATGTATCTTTGCTTTACTTGTATCGATCTACAGGAATGTGATGGCACCATAGGAAAACATTTTACATGTTCTTTTATTATGCTTCTTTTGAAAACACGCACTCTTAAAACTACACTAATACCTACGTTTTTGTGCACCAGTTATTCAAGTGTTTATTAACATTAAATAACTATTCTTCTCTGGCTTATAGAAATAAGATTCAAACAAAACAAAACATTTTACGTAGCTGCCTAATATTATTTGTTTGTTGGTATATAATATGTCTATGAAAAGCTTCACTGAGAAACTCTGTTCCTATTTCCACGTTTATTACTAACTGTTGACATTGTGTTGTTTTCTAATAGACGATGTTCTTCTAAACATCACTGCTTTTCCAAATTCAGTAAAACTACTGTCGCATGATTTTTTCTGGTAGTTACACTGGATCACTTTAATGTAGAAATACAATTAATAAACCTAAAATTTTCTCTGAAACTACAGCTCTCTTTACTGAAGTGTAATGTGTTCAGCTTCTCTCTTCAACTTGTGTTGACTTTTTTTCTCTCGTTAACATTCTTCTTCGTGTCTGGTACCTGGAAATTTTCACTAGCGCTACGTTATGTCCCTGGCACTTTCTCCGCCACAGAAATACATTTTTGTGGTTATGTAAATCTCATTATTTCCTTTTAGATCAAATATATTAGGTAAACCAAACAATTTCAAGAATACTATTCCTACTAATTTCAACAATTGCTTCTGAAAGATTCTCAGAAGGTCATATACAATACAACGGAATTACTTGTGGTTGTTTTCTATTTGCAGGAGAGTCATTAATTTAGACTGTGGGTTTTGTGGAGTTCTTTGTATAGCATGTGTCAGCACCGCAATTGGGTCTTTCTCACTTTCATCTGAATCCCAATTCATTTTGAGGAACTAAATGAACAATAAAATAAGAGGCACAGAGTTCTAAGAAGTCTGAAAACACAAGTATCCATCTTGAACAATGAAGTCGGATCACATCACTGGAGACTTATCCTTCTTTCTGAGCACGCCATCCAACTTCAAAGACGTACTCAAAAGAACAAACTTGTATACGAAAATCTAATTCTAAGAATACCAATTTAGAATATACATAAGTTATTATAACACAAACTGATTGTTTAAATACCACTGTTCTGCAGAAAGTTATCCAGCCCATAAAACTGTTTAATTTTAATAATTTCGCATGTGCATACAAAGATATAAACTGCAATATAGCAGTTCCGTTTTTAGCAACTAAAATATGTTTCCATAACGAGCAAGTAATTGAACATGGAATGCAGTTGTAATTTTCTAAAAGATGTGAAACAAATTGTGATGACCCGATATAGGCCTAGGAGCAGAACATTTGCAGTATTGTTCGATTCACACTTACATAGGAGTTCATGTGACACAGTAGAATAGAAAAAGCGTATTATCAAAAAATTGGACTTGATACAATTTGGTTCTCAGCCAAAATGTCTCTGCCAGCGTCAGCTTCTGTCAATTCTATGTACTCGACCTCTCCCAATACACGGACCAACTCACGTTCACGTTCTCACTAGCGGAATAGAACTAAAGCACAAAATGTTAGCATTAAAATAAAATATAAATGTAAAATTTGTTAAATAAACAGAAAATGTAAGAATGGTTCATCTTTCTTCTTTTAATAGAAATAAAACTTGAGTTTATAAGCTATACTAAGGTTTTCTTATTGATTTTCTTATTGTCATTCTATGGTGGCAATAATAAGAAAATGAGGTGGCACATGTCATTCGCACTCGGAAGGTTGTAGATTTCATACCCGTGGCCTACATTCCTGACTTAACGGCTTTTTCGAATGATTTCCCTGGGTCAATAGGAGAATGTTATTAAGGCATTTAAATTCCCTGAATGTCCTGTCCCTCTGTTTAACTTCATCCGTAATTTACTTCGTTTGTCATCTACTTAGCTGTTTCAGAGTTTCAAGTCGACCTCCATAAAACTGCTGCTAAGAAGTTCCGTATTCGGTTATGTAAAATAGCCTGCATGTGAGTTCAAAGTTGGTGAATCTCAAAAATGCACAATTAAATACTCAAATATAAACTCAAAGTTTGCAATTTCAATCTTTGTTTAGATGACGTTATAAAGAGAGAATAACACTTTCCGTCGTAGAAATGTAAAGAACCTGAAGCCTGTTAAGGTCTCTGAGCAAAAATAAGTAGTATTTAGTTTTAACACAGAATGGAACTGAGAAACATAGCAGGTAAAGAGGATTCACAAAACAACTCAATGTTAATTTAGTGTATGAGGTACATGCTATATACATCTGAGCCTTTCAAAGATTTCAAGCGGTATTAATTGAAGTCTGGATTCAACGTCCTGTTCTCAAAGTACGCTCATTCATTATTCCACAAACATGTATCTGTAGTATTGGACAGGCATTCAACATTATTATATTGTTTTAATGTTGCCATTAGTTTAAAAGGTATTCTTAGGTTTCATTGAAGTTTCCTTAACGGTTTGTCAGAGCGTTATGACACTGTGAAGTGACTGATAAAAATAATTGTGGTAGTGCACTTTGGCTGAGTCAGTTTAACGATTGTTTTACACATAGTAAGCCTTTCTCAACAATGCACACGTGATTCTCATTTAAGAATATTAAACATCGACGCAGCACTATTTCTAAAGCTTGTATATTATAACACCATGACTAATAAAATTATTTTAATGTACGATAATCTGAGAAAAATTCATAATTTTAAAGTGTCGGTACGATACTTTCTTATATTAAGATTCGTAACCCTGAACAACATTAAAACGTTACATTTAGGTCATGCACTATGCAAAGCGACGTATTAGCTATTTTGACCACATGATAGAACGGCAAGCTTTTTGGAAGAACGGTAATAAAGTCTAGGCAAGTATAGATTTTATTATATAAATAATTTCAGCATTCTAAATGTACGGGTAGTACATTTTTCATATTCCAAGATATTTTATGGTAGTTTAAATTATGAGATTTTTATATACATATTAATATTTCACTTTAATAAATATAGGATACAGAACGCCTCCATGTAACAAATGTCGCATAGTTAATTATCCTTATGCACGTTGAGTACGTACATACTGATTCATTAGTACATTCCTGAAACATGAGAAACAACAGATTGTAACGCGCAATTATCACGCCGAGTACATTTTTTCTTACATACTGCATGCAAGAAAAACATTAGTGTTGTTCCAACTTCTTCATAATTACCTTTATCTCTTTACATCTGTATTATTTTTACTTTATAAAGGACTTAGCGTAATTAGAGGAACTACTGTATTCCATACAAAAAGGCTATAGGAAATTTCTCTAGAAATAGATGTTTTGAAAATTAAATTGAATGTGTAGTGTTTAACGCCCGCTTTTACTACATACGGAGACACCGATGATATTACTCGACAGAGCGTTGAGGCGCATCGACCTTCAGGTTACCAGCGCTGTGATCGTCCCTTATAGGGTCTTATTTGGTCAATTAGAAGAGTGAAATATTAGTAAGTTGGTGTACAGTAAGATGCTAAACACAAATACAGCGATTGGAAGCTGTGTGTGTCTATATGATATGTTTTCCCGCCCCTGCCGATGTATGACACGTTACTGTCCAGAAGACATGAGTATATCTGAACAGAGTATTCATACACTGGACTAACCGTGTATGTGCGATAAACTATAATCTGGTTTAAGAGACCACTACTTGCATTTCAGTCATCTGATGATTTACAGGTAAACATCTCTGTATTGCAAATTTTCTTCCGATACGTCTTTTAGCTTTGTCATGTAGTACATGAGGTGAAGATGGAGCACCGGTGGAATGAGACGGCGGAGGAAGCCGGAGATCCCGGAGAAAACCCGCCCTAGCGCCGTGTTGTCAACAGAAATCTCACTTTCCGGTCACCTGGGATCGAACCTGGGCTGCCTTGGTGAGAGCCAAGTGGTCTATATAAGTTTTGAGGCTCCAAAAATAAAAAACAAAACTTAAAAGTTTCTGTGAATGTGTGTGTTTATGTGTACGTGCGTTTGGATGCAGCATAACTAAAAAAAAAAAAAAAAGTTGGTTAAATATAATAATTGATATTTCCATTCAGCTTGAATGCAAGACAATATGTTTTAGCAATTCAAAGATCCAAAACTAAGCTTTAGATATATGGAAGATTTTTCTAAAATTTTGATTCTCTGTGAAACGACTGACGATTAAAATTCCAAGATTTTTAAGATATGTTCATCAGAAATGTATTCTGATACCTTACTTTTTTGGAATAATAATTAAAGTGCTCTTTATAGTAAATGACTCCGACCTAAGCTGTATGAGGTAGACAAAATCTTACTAACCAAAAATGGTGCATCTTGTTAAGGTATACAGCTTGTGTAATATTAGAACTGCACGTTAAAGTTCAAAACAGTGCCTAAGGGTGCGAAGGACTGCCCTTAATAGTGTGTTCCATAAGTTCAACAAGCCCCCTTTGTCGGCAGGCAGTGTGTGAGTAACTGTGATTCAATAAGGATAACATTCCTGTCTTCTTGAAGTCTTGCCCTAATTATTGCTCCTGCGTGATTGTTAGGATTTCAATTATTTTTGTGATGTTATTATTCCGTATTATCTCAGCAGAGTATGTGCAACTAAATAGGGAAATAGAAAGGCGTGTCGTCATTGCTTTCCTCAATGTATCTGGTGGTTGGCACTGCCCCATAACTTCATTCCTAATTCAGTTCTACTCTACCGAAGAGAAACAATTTACGACAACGTCTTCCTAGATACTCGTTACTATTGATTTGATTTTATATTATTATGATTTTCTCCTCCTCTTATATTAAATTATTAGTATACTATACTAATTAAGTAACATTAAGTATATTAAAATGTTATATTTTTCTCTCGAATTTTATACTAAAATAAGTCTTACTTTTAAAACTTCTAAGGAAAACTACTATTTTATCTTAAACTATCCTTTGAAATTTTATATTTTTATTAAGAGTAAGAATCACTTTAAGAATTATTATTTTTTATTTTTAAATCATGCAAATACATGATTTCAAACATTTTACTGTCGCTTAAAACATACTACATTCCTCTACTTTCATTGTGCCTGCAAGTAAATATGCAATAAACCCATTTCTGCAAATCAAATAACTTGAATTAGATACAATAACAAACTTAAACTGTAGTTTTTTGGATTATACATAAAGAAATTCATGTGTATGTAACTCAACAGAAACCTTTTTATATATACTTTGTTTCAACTGCATAAATATGTATGAAGAAAAATGTCTCCAGCTCGGCCTGGTTTTCCTATATTTCCTATTGTTTAAATTTATTTAAGTAATATTAATACTGAAACTTCCTTTTCTTCCTTGCCAAGTATCGGGCTTTCTTCTGTTCCGCATCAAAAGAATTTGCTTATTTAAATTGATTCATCCATCAAGTCCACAGCCGTCCTATATACCGTCTTCCCTTTGGGGTATATAAAATTGCTTGCTTCGATAGTCTACAGATGTGCTCGTATCAGTTCTCTTGGTATTTAACTATCTCTTCCACCATACTCTTTTTTCCAGGTCCAGTTCTTATATCCTTACTTCTTTCTCTTCGTCTGGGGGATACATCTTTTAACCTCCTCAAATCTTATTTCTGAACTTTCGATTTTATTTTGTTTATTTCTTCCTCGTCCTGTTTTCGCTGCTATAAGTAGCACTAGTTTCGAAACAGCTGACATGTATATTGTGTAATTTCAGCTTGACCTCCTTTCTTATTGAGCTTCCTAAATATCTGTTAATGTTCCATTTAGCATTATATTTTTGTCTCTGTCTTGATTCAAATTGTAAAATGATAGCTCACATTCTAAGCACTTAAACTAATTGATCTATTGGATTGGATTAGACTACGGAGGGAATTCCGCACGGAGGTCAAAAATGGATCTACCTAACCTATGCCTAAGTACTTCCGGGAGGAAGTATGAGGCGAAAGGAGACAGAGGGCGGCCGTCCAAGCCGTCACGACAGTGGAAAGGGTCGGGTCACTATTATTGACCAGTTGGAAACTCCCCGGCAGGCCAATATATCCAGTATCCCATCCACTGTGGTCCTAAAACGGCCCCTAGGCCAGGCTCGAGACTTCCTACTGAAGGACGAAGTATTTACCATGAGCCTTTTATCCTGCCATGCACCGCCGAGACTCCCTCCAGCACGTCTAGCATGAAAGAGACCACCAGATAGAAATGATGTGAACTGATACTGGAGATGAAATAGTGTGACAGGAAATTCGGTGAATGTAATTAAGATACCTAGCATTCGCCTGGCGACCCGAGGGTCAAGCAGGCCGACCACAGCAACCGAACCTGACCTCCCCAATGTGCACCTCAATGGAAACGCCTGAACCATTCTGTTCGGTACTTGATCTATCACTTGATTATTTATAAAAAAAATAAGCTCTTCTGTTATGCTTTACTTTCATAGCAATTATTTTGGTCTTACTAAGTGAAATTTTCATATTAAATATTTCTGCAACTCCATTTAACTTCAGTATGTCTCCCTGAGAATCTTTTTTCGGACCCATCTAGTGTTACCTGGTCATTAGCAAACATATCGCACTTATTTATTTATTTATTTAATTGTAATTTGATGGTAGTAGGGTTTTCAAATTTCGCCATTCTTGAATAATTCATTTTACGTAACTCTCAAATAATATCGGTGATAGTTCACACCTTTGCCTAAGACTTTGAATCATTTCGAAGGGGGGGGCCTTTTATTTGACTATTTGTGTGTTATGTATTGCTTTAATTACATTCTCCAAATTGCACGGAGCATTGTAATCCTTTAATATTCTCCATAATTTCTGCCTTTCAACCTTATCATAAGCATTTTCGTAATCTACAGCAAGAAAATAGTGGTAGACTGAATTTTCTCTTTATTTCCATCAGTTGTCTTATTATGAAAATTGCATTCACACACTATCCGCCTCTTCTAAATCCACATTTTTTCTTCCTGGAGGAAATGTTCTGGTATTGGTTGTAGTTAGGACTTTATTATTTTATATATTTTACTGGCAGAGTTTATTTACGATATCCCACTATAATTAGAGCAACTTGTTGCATTTTCCTTACATATTGCTAATCTTTGCTGCATTCCAGTCCTCTGGCATATTCCAAATGTAATTCTATAATTGTTCGAATCCTTTTTTCCATCTTAAACTATCACAACTTATTAATTTCGTATTTATATTATCTATTCCCAGTGTCTTTCTATTTTTGCTTTTTTAAAGGTTCTTTTACATCTACTATTTTATCGCATTGAATACTTTTAATGCCTCTGCATCCGTTTCACAAGCTTTCTTCCCCTGTATCAGTAGGTATTAATGTAGAAAAGAATGCTTAAACCACACATTGCAGTCAGCATTCACTAAAGCACAGTATATGATACTGTTCAACTTCTTTACACTCTACCATGGTTGCTATTCACATCAATCCAACCTGAGCTATGAAAAACATCTCTATTACTATATTTTAGTAAATTTCCATCTTTAGGCTAATACGTCTAAATTAGAGCAAGGAATATCTGTTCTATGTTAATTTCTTTGTTTATGTCGTAGATTCTCAGCCATCTCTTCTAGGCAATGTTGAATAAGAAGTCATTGGGATTTTGCTCTCTTTATGAGAAACGAGAAAACACAAGACATCTGCAACACATGCACTCTAGTTGAAAGCTTCGTTAACTAGTAAGAGAAAAATTTAAATAAGTACACAAATAAAATGCAGATCAAAATAAGTTCTTTCAGTGAGGGATAATTAATATATAATGCTGAGCCTACCTGTTTCTAGTATGTTATAAGTAACTTTCCAGTGAAATGCAGTTTAATGTTAATGAAAAGAATATTTCATTCGCAAAATTAAAAAAAGGCATAGAAGATAAATATTAAACTGAATCTGAGAGTGGTGTTGTGTAATAACTTAGATTAGGGCAGAGAATTTAATTATTCACTTTATTTATAGGATTACTGGAAATTTAAAATATGTTAATTTTCTTACAGAATAAGTAGTCTAGAAGAAGTAAAGAACAATTAAAGGTATAAATAATATAGAATCTGAAAAAATAATAATTCCGTAATATTTAAATAGGGAATTCTCAGGTGGGTTCGTCTTCTCTACAATTTCTTTACGTCCCTCATTTCCTGTACCCAATACGTAATTAATTGTCATCTATTTCAGGGTTGTAACAATAGGTCATGGTGTTCAGTCGTTGAGGTTGGGCGATGGATATGCATTCTGTAAAGGTTTCTTCCAAGACGTCAGTTGAGACTGTCCAGTCAGAAGGAGACCGCTGGGGGTTAGAGGCTAGTTGGCGGGCTCTAGTGGCGTCGGTGCATTGATATTGGAAATATTAGGGACCCCGTAAATGCATGCATTTTTCGACATTCGGATCTGATCACCCTTCGTATCCCTCCCCTCAACACAAAGACGCACCTTGCAGCGCCTCGGTAGCGTGGTGGTAGAGTGTCTGCCTCAGTTCAAGAGGTCCAGAGCTCAAATCTCGGTCAGGGTGAGTTACCTGGATAAGGTTTTTTCCGGGGTTTTGCCTTATCCTTAAAAATGAATGTCGGGTAACTCTAAGCTCTATAGATCCTGGGATCATTTCATTTGAGCATCATTTCACCTATTCCATTCATCGTCCGACATGACTTAACGTTGGAGGACGTAAAATTATAAAAATAAAAATAAATATTGAAATAATGATTTAATCTATATTTAAATAAAATTCCTCCTAACCCTCAACCTAATAATCTTACAGTCCACTAGTTGTTTAGTGTCATTTCCTTCCGTGCTGGCGTTCTATTTGGAAATCCCATAACGTCACTATGTCAATCCTGGAAGCCTCATTGATATTTCGTGGGAAGAAAAGTTTTTATTTGCCGTAAAAGACGGACTCTCAAAGCTCTTAATGTAAAAAGATGCTGAATTCGACGAACGGAAATGGAACTTACGTCGTCATTATGTAACAAACCATTCAGCTGTTACAAGAATTTGCCCCCAGTGTCATATTACATGTTAAAGGCAGTCTTCTGCAAGGCGTAACTACTCCGCTGCTTGTAGGCCTGCACACAGGCTGGAAATGTTTGCTGAAGAGCTAAAATATGTCATTTCTTCTTACGTTAAAGGGAACATTTGCATATTCAGAGTGGCGACTTACGGCAATAGTGATTTTAAATTTGGTTAAGCTGGGAAAATGGAGTGGTGGTTTGGAGCGTGGTGCTCCGGTTCCCGGGCTAGAAAGGCGCATCACTTGGCCGGCCATGTGAATGTGAATTTCTCGGCCTATATGTAGGACTAGTGGTAACTCAGAAACGTGATGCACTAGAGGAGTCCAAAAAAAATAATATTCAATATTTCATTGTAAATACAAGTTTTTAGAGTCTGGAACGCAAATGAATATAGAAAAGAGCCGTTTCTTGTATGTTTGAACAAGGTAACTAAATAGAAACATGAATAAATGCCTATCAGATATGGTATTTAAATCCAGAAAAGTGGATCCGTCGAATATTAAAAATTCGTACACGGGAGATTTGTTCCTCGGCGACCACGAACTGTGACCCATGAGTTTTTTGTGGTTTCCAAGGTTGGTAGGGAATTCTCAAGTGGTTCGTCTTCTCTACAATTTCCTCACGTCCCTCATTCTTTATACTCAATGTGTAATTAATTGTCATCTATTTCAGGGTTGTAGCAATAGGCCATGGTGTTCAGTCGTTACGGTTGGGCGATGGATATGCATTCTCTAATGGTTTCTTCCATGACGTCAGTTGAGACTGTCCAGTCAGAAGGAGACCGCTGGGCGTTAGAGGCTAGTGGGTGGGCTCTAGTGGCGTCGGTGCAATGATATTGGAAATATTAGGGAAGCTGCTGGGGCCCCTCCGTGGTTATGTACAGTTTCTTTATGGGAATAAATGTAAATATCCTAAAGAAAATCTCCGTCGTAGCACATTTTTAATAAAAGGATTTCTGATCTTTTTCATAAAGGACTCTGACAGTATTGATTTAAACGTCATATGTTTGAGATTCAAAATAGAAGTAAATTGCGTATCTTAATCTATTTTTTAGAATAACCATGGCCCAGTTCAGTTTGAATGCTTTGTAAAAGTAGTCATTCCTTTATGAGAAAAGTTAAAATACTAAAATAATTATGTGAATTTTAAATGAATTTTCTAAAAATGAATAAGATGTGGACGAGAAATAATCATGCGTTTAAAGCTCTTCAAATAGCTGCAGCCCTTAAGCTCTATAGAATGCGCACAAAGTAAAAACGGTCAATTACTGGTACTTAACAACATTTAGTATATCCCGAAATAAAGTTTGTTACGTATGCTCCAAAATAAAGTTTCACAAACTCTGTTTACTTACATCATTGTCATGAAGTTACTAGGCCAGCGGTCGCGTGATATGCCCTTTTGTTTAAATTAGTACTGAAAGCTATTCAATCGATCAAAGAACTCTTGTGGGTCACCTTAAAATATTGAACAGTTCCAGGAACAAAATATCAGGAACAGAAAATAAAGTTATAACCTACGGTCGAAGGCTTGTGTTGAAGTATTTTTGTATCACCTCAGGTTCACATTCTCTTCTGATACCATACAATCGCGAAACATCTATAAACAAATGGTTTTCCTTAGTTAAATCACATATCATATATGTTTATACTCAGGGGGCTGAGACACGCGGAAACGTATGTCTATTAGAATATGATGAATGAATTAATACATACATATTTACGTATAAACACATACATAGCATACATATCTATATGTATGCATAACATACAAACATGCACGCATACATACATACCACCTATCTACAGACATATTTACCTGCTTATATAGATGCATATCTACTTACCTATATACATATATTATAAACTATATTTACGCTCTTAGGTACATAATATACTTTAAATAGCTTTATAATATTACACGCTTTTGGCATCATGTAAAATAAGAAATAATAAAGAGAAAAGGTAGGACAGAATGAATGAAAAGCAGACCTCAACAATTAGAGCATATGAAACGTAGGATACTCAGGGAAAATATGAGCCAATGGTTACTTACTAAAAATGCGAAATGGATTTTGAAGAATGATGGTACAAGAAGCTGGTTATGTCCAATAGTTGAAGTTGCTAAAAAAAATCTTTAACCCATGTAAACTAAAATAAAAGACTAAGCAATTTGTTGCAACTTTCTGTGAAAGTGGTTTCAACAGTGGTTTTCTAATTCCTTATCCTGGTCTTATACCTAAAATCATGAAGGTACCCAACTCATATTTACACATTACAAACCACGGGTATCAGTTGTTTGGTATTAGGATCAGGATTAGGATTACTAAGGAGGGAATTTGGCAATGAAACGCGTGGTTTACTGTACCTAAGCCCAAAGTGGGGCATCTCGGACGGCCGTTCAAGGATCACGACGGTGCAAAGGACAGGGTCCCAACAATTTCATCATCATCATCATCATCATCATCATCATCATCATCATCATCATCATCATCATCATCATCATCAACAACAACAACCTTCAAGATAGGCCACATAGCCTATTTCGGCTCAGAAGGGATCTTCCCAGCGTCTCCGTGGTCTTCCAACATCTCTAATACCAACTGGTTTATACTGCAACGCCTGTTTGGTGAGTCTTTCTTCTGGCATTCGAGAGAGATGATCTTGACATTTCAGTCTGTCTCCCTGAGTTTGTCATTTAAAGCAAATATTTTTAGTTGTTTTCTTATTTTTTCGCTTTTAATGTGATCTTTGAGACTACAGCCAGCTACATACATCAAACATTTCATTTCAGCCGTTTCAATTATTCTTTTATCAGTTCTGTTCAAGGTCCAGGTCTCGGCTCCGTAAGATATAATAGGCACTGCCATAGTTTTATAAAACTTTAATATGGTATCTCTTCTTGTTTTGTTTTTCAATGTTCGTTTTATAGTGCCACATATGTTTTGAAATTTATAGATCTTTTGTTTTAAATCTCTGTCACATTCATAGGAAATATCACATCCTAAGTAATTAAAATATTTAACTTGTTTTAGTATTTTGTTTTTGAGGAGTATTTTGGACCGTGTTGGGTATTTACCAATAAAAGCCATCACTTTCGTTTTCTCTGCTGAAATGATAAAATTATACTTCGACATTGTTTTGTCGAGTTGGTACAAAGCTATTTGTAATCTGTCTTCAGTATCTGCCAGAATGACCTGATCATCTGCAAACAGGACTGTATTTAAGATTGTACGACCTAACTTAAAATTTACTTTCAACTGAGCTTGCCATTCGGCAACTGCTGCGTCGATATAAATATTAAAAAGAGTTGGCGACATTGGGCAGCCCTGTCTTACACCTAGGTTGATAGTTTCTGTCTTAAAACCATTTTCCATGCTAATACAAGTCCCTTCGTACATTTTCTTTATCATTAAAATTAAATGTTGAGGATATCCGTTTTCAGCCATTATACCCCATAGCTTTTGCCGTATAACTTTGTCAAATGGTTTTACGTAATCAACAAATAATATATGGGTCTCTAAATTAAATTCTCTTCTCTTTTTTATTATTTCTTTTATTGTTAAGAGCGATCAGCACAGGATCTGCCTTGCCTGAATCCGTTCATTATTGAGTAGTGATTCAGCTATTATATTTAATCTTTCTGCTAAAAGTTTTGCTAATATTTTATAGCTTGTATTTAAGAGACTAATTCCTCTATAATTTTTCACATTCAGTTCTGTCTCCCTTTTTAAATATTGGCTTTATTACAGACATTTTCCATTCTTCTGGTATCTGTAGGCTGGACCAACAAATATTTAAAAAAATTTAGTAGTCGTATTTTAAAGTTTTTACGCATACGTTATCAATTCCACATTAATTCCATCTTTTCCTGGTGTTTTGTGATGTTTAAATGACGTCAATATAGTTTCTAATTTCTCTACTGTAATAGGGTCTACTTCTTCATATGTAGTATTTAATTGTTGCTTTTCACTCTCCATCGAATAATTCCGTAGTTATTTGAAGTATTGAAGCCACTCTTCTTCTGAAATGTTAAATAATTCTTCTGTATCTTTTTCCGATTTATTTAAGTACCTCATGATTTTATATGCTGTTGTCTGATTACCCTGTATATCATATTCTATATCTGATATTTATTTATCCCAACTTTTTCGTTGTAATTTTCTTGACTCTCTTTTAGCTATTGCACATTTTATTCTATATTCTATTAAATTCTCTTGGGTATTTGTATTTAAATATTTCAAATATGCTTCTATCTTTTCTTTTATTAAAAGTTCTATATGGTCGTTCCATATTCGTAATCTTTTAGTATTAAACTTTTTCCTTCTTCTTCCCAATGCAACCTTAATCAATATTTGTTTAAGGTCTTCCCATTCTGTATTGACATTTAAAACTATCGCTCGCTGATCTAATTTCTCATCTAGTCGTTGGCAGTATAATCTCCCTATACACTGTCTTGTTTCAGCAGGTGTACCTTAAACATTTCGTTTTTCCTTATATTCTCAGTTTTCTTTGATCTTAATTTGTTATACCATCTTTTCCATAGCTTTATTTTAGTCATTAACATAAAATGATCAGAAGAAATATCGTAGCTTCTATAAACTCTTGCATCTAATATTTGCGATGGTATTTTATTATTTACCAGTATGTAGTCTATTATGCTGCGTTGTCCTCTACTTGACCATGTGTATTTGTGCACATCTCTATGATTAAAAAACGAGTTGGTAATTTTAAGCAAAATTTCTTAGGTTTTTGACATTTTCATTGATTGTTGGTTCTCCATTGCTCCCTATTATATTGCTCACTGCTAATTGTCCTATTCTTGCGTTGTAATCTCCACCAAGAACTAGCTCGTCGTTTTTATTTAACGAATCTACATGTTTCTGCAGTATTTTATAAAATGTTTTACTCTCTTCTTTTCTGCCTTCTTCAGGGGCATACAAACTTATAATAGTCACATAGCCTCTTGATGTTTTTATTCTGATGTTCTTAACACAAGTGTAACTGTGGATTGTCGTTCTATGTTTTATGTATTAATATAGCAGTTTCTGCTCTTGCCCTTGTATCTCGTGAGACCCCAGAATAAAATAGTAGATACTGATTCAGTTCCTTAGAACCTTGCATTTTTTCTTTGTTTCTGATAGCAAAGCTATGTCTATATTGGCTCTTAAAAGTTCTTTTTCTAATTCTAGTTCTTTATTTGTTATTCCTCTCACATTGCAGGCCACAATGTTTAGTATTTCCACAGTACTTTTATTCATAAACCGTTTTCTTGCTTTCGTCGTCTTATTTGGATCCATCCGGCTATTCTCTTCTGAGCTGCTTGAGTAAGTACATTTTTACTTGGATGGGTTACCAGCCGGATCGCAAAACCCCCTACCAGAAGGACTAGAGTTTAGGTTCGGAGTGCCCTCTCCTAGGAGATTGCCGACTAAGGCTATGGAGTTTTCTCCTCCCCCTCTATGGTATTAACCCCAATAGTAGGATTGCTTCTTACACCAAACATGCCGTACCGAAAATTTCTTCCGCCAGGTTTGTTGTTGAAGATTTCACCCGTAACCCTAAGCAAGGGTCTGTCTTTAGGAGCTTTCTAGTTTCCAAGGCGACAGAAGACCTTCCTTGTATACAAGGTGGACCGCTTTTCCGGGCAGTCTCTCGGTTGGCTGATAGCAGTGTCAGTAGACACTGGGCGATGAGGTCGCCACATCCCTACGCCAGTTCTCAATCTTCCCCAGCAGGCAAGCACAGCCGGCATCCCATCCGTCATGGAAACGGCCCACCAGGTCGGCCCGGAGACCGGAAACCGTGCTACCGAAGAAGGAAGTGTTTACCAGAAGGATGTCACTGCCATGCAGCGCCGATACGTCTACCCTGAAAGAGACCACCACATGAGAGATGATGTGAAATGGAATGGAGAAGAAAGGACAGGAAATTCGTAGGATATAATTAACCTACCCAGCATTCACCTAGCGACCCAGTAAAACCCCCCAAAAAGTCCAGGTTCAGGTATATCAGGCACAGTAATCGAACCCGGGTCCACTGAATGCGGGCCACAGACAAAACCACCTGAGCCATCCCGCTCGGTTAAATCTAGAAGAACATCTTAAAGATAAGTAAGAAACGGAATTTAAGCGAAATATGAAAAGCACTCATGGCAACCGATCAAGAAAAGCCACGGAAAACCAAGTGTCAAGAGCTGGCTCTCGGAAGAAACCGAACCCAGTACCTCCTGAATACGAACGGAGCCAACTCGCTCGGTGAAATACTCATCTACATTAAAGATAAATTCATTCCGGAGTTATTTAGTCTCAAAGAATGTTTTATTCTAGTATAAGCGTGAATGCCAACTCGGACCGTATTGCTGAAAAGGTTTTAAAAGTAAGTTTTAATGTGGTGTGTGGAAGCGGTCCATAAAACGCACTGTCAGGTCAGTTTTTTAGGCTGTAGGTAATTTAGAAAAGGGAGCGCCACCAGCACTGCAGTAATTAATATAGCCCACTTACGTCATTAAACCTCAACATTTACCCGCGCTGGGTTCTGACTGCTGAAACGATGCGCTACATCTTCCACATCACGCTTGGGTCCTGTATACAATTTATACTAATAAAATTACCTTAAACATTTGCATTTTATATTAATATGAATATTATTGCCTCAAAATATTACTCGATACAAATGTCATTGGAAACGGAATTATAATATTTTATCTTTCATTCTCGTTTGAACCGAACACTTTCAGATATTTTCAGTAAACGACTAAAACTGCATGTACAGCAATATTTCATATTAGTAGTGCTAACTAAACTTGTCTTGTAACTCACCTACCTGCAGTGCCGGGGGTGCCTGCTTCTATTCCCAGCTGGGGTGAGGGATTTTTCTTTTCTCAAGAGAAAGTGTCCTTTTTTTGTAATTTATTCCTCCAACGATAAGTCATATCCGACGATGAATGAAATTGGTAAAATGATGCTCAAATGAGTCCGGGGTCCATGGAACTTAGAGTTACCCAAAATTCGTCTTTCAGTATAAGGGAAAACCCCGGAAGAAACTTCATTTAGGTAACTCGCCCTGACCGAGATTCGAACTCGGGACCTCTTGAACGTGAGGTAGACAGGCGGGCAGAGAGTGTCTGGAACTATGTATTAGAGTATAAATGTTTGTGTGTGTGTGTGTGTGTGTGTGTGTGTCTGTGTGCGTGCGTGTGTGATCTAATGTACAGCAGTCAAATGACGCCGCTCACACTTATTTCTGCAACATGCTCCAAAGATTGAAGGCAGCCGTTTCAACGTAAAAACTAAATGGAACAATACAAACTGTTTTAATTATATTCTTCCCTCTGAATTTTGGAACTATTGTTTATTCTTGAGAAATACCACCAAAGATATCACTGAGAAGCATAATAAAAGCTTGGTTACATCATTCATTTAGATGTAATCTGTTTTTCCGAGCGAGCTGTCTCCATAGTAATGCGCGAGGCTCTCATTCCGGGGAACCTATGTTCAAATACCGTTGACTACCAATTCTGACTTCGCTGCTTCGTGTTTTATCCACGTCTACCTAGTTCGGTAGGTGGCTTCTCTTTTACACGGCTTTACTTTATCTCATTTCTCTGTGTTCTTGTTGACTTTCAGCTTTTGTGTCATGAGGTGATACTGACAGATAGCGCAGATTCTTGCTTCAGAGATAGAATATTCTCCGCGATTACAGAACGTTACTCTCAAGGGAACTATCACTGTACTCACACCGCTAAGTATCTGAAAATTTGATAGTATAATGCCTGCTGTATGTAAATCATTGTACCAAAGATCTGCTGCGGAGTAGAACAGCAACGCCCAAAACTGAAGCCTGAAAAGTGCGGCATGCGACTACTTGCTGCTGGACATCCCTCGTCAGCTCTGTGGTGATTACGGGGGATGGCACTCTTTACGTATGCCATGTGCAGACCGCTGCCCTTCAGGAGTAAACAATGCTGTTTTATTGTTTTATTTCTGGACTCATTTTCGGTACTTCCAGTTATACTCCGTACCCGAATTTTGGAACACATGCGTCACATAGAACTGAGATGATGCCATCATATAAGTACTTAAGGAAATAAAGGTATGAGCATAGTGATAGCTCCCTTGCTAGTTTAAGGCCTCTTCCATCGCTCTTTCTCGCCTCCCTCCCTCCCTCCCTCCCTCCCTCAGTCTCTCTCTTTCTCTAAGCAGCTCCAGCAACTGTCTGGGGTCTTCAAGTCAATAAATGTGAGGAAATTTTGATATGTTTGCGACTCCTGTGGTTCTTGGGCATGAGGGGCTCTGTGCAGATCGTAGAGAGGGAGATGTCCTCATTTTAATAATCCTATAGTTTGAAAATACAGTCTCGAAATGTTTTCAGCTGCCAAAGGGAAACTACAAAACACTGAAACCTTTTGCAGTCTGTTTAACAATAGTCAGTTTCTTGTCCCCAATATGTATAAAGCACCTAACGTAAACTAAAAAGGTCCATATGTCATTTGAAAGACAATTTTGAGAGTCAAAAGATAATATGTGATACAAGGGAATGCCGAATTATGTGAATACCAGCATATTCATAAAGCGGTCCTTTTACGTTCCAGCAGTATGAAATATGTGCTATCTGTTACATCGGTCGGTGTTACCTTGTAAAAGTCAAACATTTTATACATCTGAGTGATAGTAATATCTATGAATTATGAGTATTAATATTGTTATAATTTGTGTTGAAGAGTGGTGTCCATCTACATTGAGACATTCCTGATATTTTTTATCTTCAAGAAGTTAAAGAATATGAATCCCATGTAACTGCTTTAAGAGGCTTTTGAAACATCCACTTCTGAGTAAAACCTCTTACAGATTTCTTTACGAGACCAATCAAATGATGCGTCAATTTTGTTAGTGTATTCCTCAGTTAAGAACAAATCTTTTTCGCTTCTTAGGCTTAGCGTTTAGTGAACCCCTTGACCTAAACTTTGCTAACCATATAATAATCTCAGTTTCAAATAAAGGCCACGAATTTTCTACACACTCGATAAACAGAAAACAGTAACTGGAAGTTGACATTCATAGTCGATCATTCACTGTTAGATACTTGCGGAAAAATTTCGAAGTTACTGTAGCGCAAATCATACTTACACGCGATTGTGGTCAGTCATTAAAGAATCGCTCGGTATATCATCTTGTCCTGACACGATGTTACTGGTATAAAAGGCAGAAACTACTGAAAAGCACCTTCTTAAAACTTGCAAAGGCTTTGAAATGAGTTTTCACTTTTCTAAAAATAGTGCAGGTGTTCAGTTGAACTGAAAAGGAAGGACCTTCTTAAAACTTGCAAAAGCTGTGAAATAATTTAACACTTTTCTAAAAATAGTACAAGTGTCCAGCTGAACTGAAATATTAAAAACGTTAACTCAAAAGTTGGAATACTTGTTGGAATAATGTTATTAGTCCAAAGATGTTCTGGCCACATCTAAACATTAGTCAGTACCGAATCGTTAAATGGAACAAGCAAGTACAGCTGTGACTTAAAGCAGATAGGACATCCCCATCAACTACATGCTGTTAAGCTCTTGTAAGTGTTTAGCATTACTTGATCTTACTGATGAATATGAAGAAGTCTGTTACTTATTGCTGAAACAATACCAGTTTAAAATACAGCTATTTTCATACATTTTAAAGTTAGATAAAATGTTGAAAAGGTATTTTTGAGCGAAAATAGTAATTCATGTATTTAAAATTATTAACGATAGGCTACTGCAATTGGAGAAAACTAGCGTAAACATTCATCCAGATTTCAAAAAGAAGAACGGAAAAAAATTCGAATTAGCACAAATATATTAAATATCCACATGTTGCTGCAAACTAATGTTTAGCATCTAGCGAACATTCTCCATACAAAGGGCTACTTCCGCACAATAACATAGTTTACGCTTGGGCAGGAAGAGTAAATGTCCTCTTGCTTTTATCTCTATGGGAAAATCAAATCAAAAGAAATTTTGATTAAGAGGATTTTCTTGAAAATCTTCCTGTTGCACACTTAAAAAAAGAAACTAAGCTTAATAGCACATCTTGATTTTAAGCTGCTGTTGACACTCGTGGGCGGGCGAACTGTTTTCTACAGGGCAATATTTTCATTGAAGGAACCTTAAAATGTGTTTTTAACCCATGACGCGGCAGCCCCTATAGGGCCAGGGCCTGCCAACGCTACTGACGGCCTCACGCCCGCATACGCACGGTAGAGGTGGGCGATCATCCAACCTATACGGGGAGGAGATGTGGTTAGCAACTCAGCACCCCCAATCGAAAAGTTGGCTTTCTTAAGTTCCTCAATTTCCTCACGATGCTGAGCGTGCACCGGTCCTATACCCGGACTAAAAATCCGCAACCCCAGGGGTGGGGTCGAAACTAGGCCGCATTCCGTGGCAGGGAACCAAAGAATGATGCCTTAGCCCACTACGCCACGGCGCAGGACCTTAAAATGTGTACTTCTGGTAAAACTAAGCATCGAAATTTTGGGTGAAATTTAATAGGTACTTCCTATACTTCCTATAAACCGTAGTTTGATAAATTGCAGAACAGATCACGCGTATGCTGTTATATTTTATTACACCAGGAGAGGGATCTGTTTTTACTCCACCCCCCAATTCTTACTTCCGTGATAGTAACGTGCACATAATAAGTAATAGCTCTGTCATAAGTTGTGTTGAAAATGGGTCCATTTGCATTTAGACATTCTTGACATCTTCGGAAGAAATTTCCACTCACACGGAAAGTTGTTCTTGCATAATTTTCATAATTTCTGATCCTGTACAGTCCTTAAGTGCATCTACGGTGTGCGGATTGTTCTTATTAACCTTATGTTTACGGTTCTTACTATGCATTGCACATAGAGCGTGACGTTTTCAGTAGATAATTCATTTGTTATACACAGGTTGTAACTTGTGTTGAAGTTACATGACAAAGCGACTGGATGATTAACAGGCTATACACAGATATGATTATCGCCTGCTTGTACTTTATTGCACAAGTATCCTTAGTATAAGCATCGCATTACCAATTCTAGATGTTTTCAATTCCTTTTAATGAAATATAGATTAATATAAATTAGTTTAATTGTTAGTGTGCACAGTCTTCTTTGTTTTGTTCAATTTCCTTAAATGTTAAATAAAAAGCTAATTTTACTTTGTTTATTGTCATTATATGTAATGATAAGCATACGAAACTTGTTGAGTCTATACTTAAATCGTACTGCACGATTTTTTATACTAACATTGTGCAACATAATACACAAACGTTTATTTTGAAACATTTTCTAGCTAGCTGAAATGCCCGATGTTGCCCTTGATTTGACATTTACTACCGCTACAACTTTCAGACTTATATTGCACTCGTCCAAAATAAAGTAATTGCATTTTGTTCTCCCTTTCTCACCAATGCTGGTGTTAGGAGTCGCTCGGGATCCCTCAAAGCGAGGGAGCTGAATTACTTGTATTTGACCTGAGATACCAGGGTTGAGGGGTCGGCCCAACGCTTAGGATGATGAAAAGATGAATCATGAAGCAATTTATGGAAAGATGGTGGGGGAAACCGGAAGACCCGGAGGAAACCCACCCCAGCGCCAAGTTGTCCATCACAAATCCCACTTTGCGGTCGCCTGGGATCGAACCCGGGCCGCATAGGAATTGCAAATTATATGCAATTATTATTCTATTCCACATTATTTATTTGATTGTATGTTCATATAGAATCCGCTTGTGCTGTCGCAGATTACTTGAACTCTATGATTGTTATCCCATTAAAACATAAAATGGGTAAAGAGAGTTCACACAATATAAATGAACTTAGACAACATTTGCCAAGACATCAGTTCAAGTTCTCAAAGAGAACTTGGAAAAATAGTGGTTGATTCCAAAAGTAAATTCCAGAAATATGTTGAAAGCAAAGACAAGATGTTCGAGCAACTTCTTTAGTGTCACAGATGAGTGCGAGCTTTTTAAAGAACATTTGAGTTTATTGGGCAGTCACTTTACCTTGCTAAACAAGGAGTGTTCCTATTAACAGGCAGACGGTAAGCGATAGGATAGGCAGGGCCCAATCCCATCTCAGCTGCGGAGACACTATATTTGGATGGTCCTTCTTACAGCTATCAGTAAACGTTACTGTTTCATTAGGATTAGGATTTTGACGGAGGGAATTCGGCACGGAGAAAAGTCGTGATCTTTGTACCTATGACCCCAAGTGGGGCACCCGCGGGAGCAATGATGAGGCGAGAAGAAACAGGGGCGGCCGTCCCAAGAAGCCACAACAGTGCAGAGGGCAGAGTCCCTACATTTTGCTTAGATGGAGACCTCCCCCGGCAGGCAAGGACAACGGACATGCCTCCTTGCTGTGGTACGCAAACGGGCCCGGCAGCCGGGCTCGAAATGGTCCCAGCAACAGGTTCGAAGACAGGCGACCGACCTGCCATGTACCGCCGAGACATCCGCCGAGTCTTCTACCCTGAAAGAGAGTACCATATGAGAGGTCATGTGAAATAATGGAGAAGAACTGTAGGGACAGGAAATTTGGGGGATGTTATTAACCTACCCAGCATTCATCTAGTGACCTGAGAAAACCTCCGAAAACCTACCCCCGCCCCAAGAGGTCGGCCCGAATGCGGGCCACAGACGATTACTATTTCATATTCAGTTACTGGTTTATTAATATTGTTCCCACCAATGTTCCACGCTAACATTCCTGTTTAATTTATTCTTTCTTTTAAATCTGTAAACGGGTGTCAGAACTATCATTTTTGCATATAGAAGTTGCCTATTTTCTTTTATCTTTAAGCATTACTCACTTCCTCATATTTTTCTTCCGGAGTTTGCTATATGTCTCAGCATTTTTAGTATGTGTGACTGTTATATTTCTCTAATTTATATATGATAGATCCAGTGTATTAAACTATGAGAATTGTTCTGATAATTAATGTCTGTCTTAATATCGATTCATTTGAGAAGAACTTCATGTTACACTTGACACATAACGCTCAAAATATCCTTATCTCCTTGTTTGATTAAAATTAAACCTTATCATCTGCAATGAAGTGCATAACATAGCTTAATCTTATCCTTAAATCTGCCCGCAATTTCTCAACTATTTTCCTTTCTAAAACTGTTACATTAAATACGTAGGATTGATAGTAACTTAACATGGATTTTAGCATTTTTGATAAATACAAAACTTCTATTTCTATACAGCATTAATAACTCTATGGAATTCTAAATCGTATTACATAGTGACTTAAATGCCTACCTAACATCTTAACTTCCTATACAATTTTGATCAAAAGGTTATATTTTACCCTGTAGCTTCCGAACGCGCATTCAAATCTTCCAGACTTTTGTCAGCTCCGATAACACTCATCTCCGTGCGCAGACCTTTGCTTGTTTGCTAAGAAAGTCTTTCGTTACACGAGCACATCTTCCTTCGTTTACAGTTTCATCTTGTTAAGGTATTCATCGCGACCATTTCACGTGATTTCTTCTCTTCCTTCATCTGCGACGCTCTCTCGTCATTTGATTGTTGGTTCATGTTTTCGCAGTTGTTCGTTCATTTTGCCACCAACTCTTTTCTTTCTAAACATTTTCTCCATGTTGATCCATTTCTGAGTACATAATACAAAAATAGACAGAGTGGATTTAAACATTTTGCAACATTGTTTTTCTTTCCCACTTTCTTTCTTTTAGGGATACCTATAGTTCAAAAAAGACCAAAACTTCTAATAGGTCATAAATATGGATTTCAACATTACCGAATATTATAAACCTTCCTTTTAAGACTTATACGGCTTTAATATTTCTTTGAAATATTAAATCATATCACACAATGACTAAAATGTCTGCCTGACATCCTATAAAATTGTGATATAAACTACATTTTACTACATTAAAATGAATCGTACCTTTTAAATAACGTCAAGCAGAAATAGTGGGTTTCTTTTAATGTTATAGTTTTTAAAGTCTCTTTTCTGGAATATATTTTGCTTCTCGTTTTCAAATTGCTGCACAACGTCTTCTTTTACTCATAAATTAATGCACTTTTATATATCTCATTATAATTAAGAGAAAAAGAAATTACAAGATTAATTTTTGTTTGAACTTTCAAATTGTAGCGTGACCTCTACCTCTTCTTGAGAGTGAAGCTTGTACAAGCGAGTTTCTCGCTCTCTGTGGTAGCAACTGTCGTCCAGGGCGGACGTATGTCCGCTGTTTATAAGACCAGGTAACCGGCCATGAAGGTCACCTAATGTATCTTTCCATTATTGTAGTAAACCTTTGTTTAAGTTGTAGTTTCTGTATTTGTAATGAACTTGACCCTTGTAGAAAACCCCAACCTCATCGCAAAGCATGTGAATCCTACCTAATGAGTTATTCCCCCGTGTAAGATCTGGCCAGGTGCTAATTATCCATTACCATCCTTGGTTAGATCGTTACAATATTCAGAGTTTATTAGAGTTTATTAGAGTTTATTGTCCAACTAACGAGAAGGATAGTTACAAATGGAGCTCCGCAATACCTTACAGTAATAAAGGTATTGAGGAACTTCATGAAAAAATATAATGGAGCATAGTATATATAATGCATATCGTGGAGCAATTTTTCAAACTGTAAAAAAGGAATAAAGTCATATCTCAAGAACTGATTTTAAAATATTCTTGACTTTAACATACTTATTATGTATTAAGTCTTATTTTTTATTAAGAGTAAAATACCAAATGAATAAAACTGAAATTGTAGATTTTGCAGATATGGTAGACGGACATCGTTAGAAACAGAAAATTTTGTAAATGTAGCTTCGAGATGATTTTGTTATTCTGCTACCATTAACTGCCATCGCTCTCGGACTTAAAGTGATTACTGAATTTGCCTCATATTGCGTTAGCTTGCGCATGTTGCTATGCTTGGCCTGTTCCACTTTTAACGCTTCCCAATTACTGGAAACAAACATCGGACGGCTCAGCGTGATTCTGATGACGCTCTAATATTAACGTGGAAACGGAGCGATGAAGTTTGAGGTTTCATAAAAGCATTCAGATATTTAGTTACATAGCAAATCCTATTTATAATCTTAATTATTTTAGAATATCATCGAAGTTTCAATTAATTAATATCAGAAAGAGCCAGCATGTTTAATACTTTAATTTATTTGAATTTTCTCTCATAACTTTCCTGTAGTTTCAAGAATATCTTTTATAGTTGCGTGTATCAAGTTTGAATTATAATTTGAAGATATTCATATATCTTTCCTTAATTCTGCACACTATTTACAGCTTACTCCTTGAATGCTTTTTTAAACATCTGGTATTAAATATAGTAAGTTGTTCTGATAATTATGTACCTCATCTTGTAGTATGTTCTTATTACTTTCTTATTTTTGGATGTTCTTTCCACCCAATTGAGTATATTGAACTTTCCTTCTTGCGCCATAATTTTTTGTTCTCAGTCTACATCTTCCTGTTTCATTGGATTTAATGTTCTTCAACCACATTAGAATTATTTTACCTTTGTTGTACATATTTGAACTTTCATAAATGTCCATACTAATATATGTCGTCCGTAAAATTCCTGCTCTCCATACTTATAAATGTATCCCGTGTTTCTCCTTGCATTTCGTGAGTTTCGCTATATCCTTGATAAATAGAGTCAAGATGAAAAATTCAATGCCATGACCGGAATTTGAACCAAGGATCTACTGGTTTCCGTCCAGTCACTCTAATCCATTGAGCTATCATGGCCAACGTGCCGTCCTGACATTAAATTCTCCATTTGACTCATATATTTCCCCGGTAGAACACTAGGGGCTCTCGCATCCGATATACACCGTTTGTGGCGACTTACTATTGTAAGTACTTAAGTCCCAGGCTTCAACATTTAGCTGGACGGAAACCAGTAGATCCGTGGTTAAAATCCCGGTCGTGGCATTTAATTTTTCATCTTGACTCTATCAAAACCCTTAGCCTATATACGGCTAGTGTGGAGAAATTATTAATTTCCATCAGTTAACTAAAATAATAAGTCACTGCGCTACCCCGGCGCCCGATTCACTTAACATTGATTTGAAGGTTTATTTAAATTGAGGGAATGATCTATTAATCAAAGCTATCAGTTAATTATTCAACAGCTATATTATGATTGATTAAAACATTAATAAAAGGCATCTTACTTTCACACTGTAATGTATTATCATTAAGTAAAGCGTTTTAAGTTCCATCGAGTAAAGAGTGACGCTTGCATTTGGGAAGGCACGGGTTCCAAACCTGTCGGACCGGCCACTGAGCAGTTATTTTTCGTGTTATTCCCGGGTCGGTAGGCGAATGTGGGGTGTTTCCCATTCTACCACACAATTCCTGTACATCATGTTGCCTGAAGTGTCATTTGTTTCAGTGGTGTAGGTCAGAAGATAGTAGTTGCAGCTGCTGCAGAAGGTAGAACTGACGCTTGGAAAAATTGGCCGCATGCTGAGTCCCGGTTTGCGGCTGGCTAAGGAACCGGCTTCTTGTTTAACGACGCTGTCAGTTGCCAGGATCATATCAGTGCAGGAGTTTTTCCTGGATTTCTTTTACATGCCAGTAATTCCACTGACTTTGGACATCCTTTTAAGCATACTCGAAACCAGTGGCTTTTGGTGAAATTGAGCACAAGACCTTGGGATCAGTAGATCAACGCCTAACCATTTGAACCATCCAGACCGACAAAGACAGGGCTAACCAAAGTGAGGATCGTACGACGTTAGAAAGTTAGCTCACATCTCCCTCCAGATCTGCTCGCCCTTTGGGTCTTCCGTCATCCCTTTCTCCCACGACTTACATAAAAAGTACGAAGGTTCCAGTTCTGCTCCAGTTGCTGGATGCTGCTTCGTCTACCCACTTCAAATTTCTAATGCTCTCGCGCAAACATTTTCCCTACTTCCCGTTTCAAGGCCCACTCTATAGTCAACAAAGATGACCTGCTTAGATGATTTATGGGTCTTTATGCTTTCAGTGCAGTTTTTTTCTCAACCTCAGTATTATGTGAATGTGTGTGCGTGTTTTCTGGCGAATAAAGCTGTTCAATACAACTGCCCTTTGAATTAATATATCTGATAGAGACGGTTCGCAGGGGAAGGTAAGACCAAATACAATGAATAATGCATCGACTCTCTCACAGGAAGGCTATCTGTATAAAGCACGAGGGGACCCAAAAATTCGATTAAGTGAAATATTTACAACAAGAAACATAACACAGCTGGGAAAGGAAAGTGGCTTTGAATTTCCTGATACTAAATTCCCGCTCTTTAAGGATACCTAATACTAAACATTCATCTCCTAAATCTATAAGCATATATTTTTCATTTGACTTTAGATATATGTTATATCCCCAATAACTCAGGAAGAAAATATTTGCAAATAACTTAACAGCATAATTGTTTTATGTTTTAAGGCACGTTGTGTCCTAGTGGATATTTCTTCTTCTTTTTCTACTTGGTTCGTCTACTTCTACTGCTGCTGTTACTACTACTAGTACTACCATAATTATATATCTCTGTTCTGATTTCACATCAATCAATGTCTCTTATGCCATCCCATGGGACATCCGTCTATTTGATTTATATTCCATCATTTGTTTAATAATTCTTTTAGATGTTATTCTCTTCAGATGTCAAAGCCAGCTTTCTCTCTATATCACTAGCTTTACTGAAATGGATTCAATGTTTAATGCATTTCTAATGTCTCAATTTCCAAACAACTTTCAACAGATCTAAGGAAACTGATTTCGGCTACTTGTAATTTATTTAAGTCTTTATTTCTTAACAACCGTATCTGACCACCATATAGCAAATGGGGAACGTCATAACGGAATAGAATTTTAATTGATATCAGTGCAAGGATTCATTCTTATTAGCTCCTTCCATCTTCAAGGTCCTTATGTCTTCCAGAGTTCCATCTTCCCTGAAAATAGTACAATAATATCTGATATGGAATTCTTCCTGATGGCTTTCTTTGTAAGTGATAATGCTACGCCATTTTCTTTTAATTTATATCTTTATTAATCATCTTTTCTTTAACTCTTCACACATGTGTATACTTTTTATTCGGCTTTGGTAGTTTGTCAATATCGCAAAAATCTATTTTGGCCACTTCTATTTGTCTTTCGTCAATTTTCAAGGGCGATGTTTCGCTTCTGTACATTAAATAGCGGATGACGGAAGTTCTATAGAATTTTGTGCATCCTTTTCTGCTTTAAGACTAATGTTCTTATAGAGCCACAGGTATATTTAGTTTTCTTTTTATTTTGTTGCAGAATTCTTTCTGATTCTTTTAATTTATGTCTACTTAATGCAATGCTGAATCTCTATCTTTTCTGTACTATCTTGTATACCAAAATAAATAAATTACTTCAGGCTTCAGGTACAACTATATATATTTTCATTTTCTAATGCATATATACGTATGTATGTATTATGCCTATGTATGTCATCTGTGAGTGTAGTTTTGCGAAGAGAGGTCCGTTTGATTGCAGGTAGGGAGGATCGTTGGTTAGTATTCTCTGCACTCCCTTAGCATCATGTTTAGCCAATAAATAATTTAGGCTATGCATTTGTCATAAAGTAGCTTTCATTTTAACAACAGAAATAGAGGAAACTTTTAAGGCTGATAAAAACAGATGTACATATGCTTGAATAAAAATTGTCAATTCCCCCCTTTTTTTCTTTTTTCTTATTTAACCGTTTTTATTAATTATTTCCGTTTATTTTCTTATCTGTTTTCCTTAGTTTCACACATATTCACTACACGCATAAGCACCCATGACCAAGGTGGGACTCGAACCGCGACCCTCTACTCGGCGGAACGCTAGCGACACAGTTCGCGTGTAATTTTAAGAAAAAATATATGAGCATAAAAAGATGAACGCAACAAAATAAAAAGCCAATTCCGAAGAAACTTTGATATCAGAAAGTTTTTGAGCAAAAGTACGAAAATAAAATAGAACTTAATGGACAGTTAATATTCTTTCTCATTAAATACGAATACGGATGATGATTATAAAAGGACCATTTTGGTCTTACTTCTTAGATAGGTGTGTCTCTCGGTCTCTCTCCAGAGGACAAATGGTACACAAATCTTCGTGGAACGGAAACTGCACCTACCTGTCGCTGATCCCTTCCTTGCCTGTCAACCCATCAACTTTCTCGCCCGTCGCTTCCTGAAATACATTCTTGGAGTTCCCTGTACTATTTTATCTTCACGAGGTTCTATGTTAGAGTAACCACAGGATTGCTCTAACCGAATTATTACTAACACTTTACTATTCTTACGTCGCGTATTTGAGTGTGCCCATAATATTTAGCACTGAATGAGATATGGCAATGGATTGTCTTATAATAAGCTGGCAAGGATGATAAAACGTCAGCTCGCCATTCAACCATACTAGTATTAGTATATAGTACTGAACGAGTTGAATACAACCCTGAACAATAAAGCACTGCTTAGTCTACACGATCTTCTTCCTCTCTGGGAAACTCCAGCACTGGGAGGCGCCTTCGAGCCTGGAACGTTAGGAACTTCCGCGCATCTTTGTGGCCTCTCTGCTTGTGACCTGTAGCCTCCTCTGGTCTCTTTGTTTCCTTGCTTCCTTGCTTCCTCTCTTCCTTCCTTCATCCTTTGGGAATGTTCTTTTCATAATCTATACCTAGTTGTAAGCAATGAACAACAGGCTAGGTCGTCCATCTTGACAGCAGTAGTAAACATGATTCATACTGAAATGCAGGAGGAAGAATTAAACAGAATAATATTGTTGAAACAATCAAACTTTTCCCATAGTAACCAGATATTTTATATGAAACAAATAAAACTGTTAATGTTGCTAAATATGATGAATGACTTATAAAAAAATATGTTGCCACTTGAAGTCATTGCCGATGACGCCACAGTCTTATAAAGTGGCTGAAAATGTTTGTTTTTCCTGTAAAATTTCCTTTTCAAAATGTTATAAATGTGACGTGTCTGAATATTCTTTAAATGTCTTGATTTTGGTTTTCTTTGAAATGTGTAGCGTTTAACGCCCGCTTTTACTACATACGGCACCGCAGGCGGTTTGATTTTATTTGCTTACTTATGAAAGACCCTATGCACAAATTGACAACTCCGTTTCGGAAAGAAGGCTACTGAGCTAGTTCTTAGACGTAAGGAAGAGTGAAAGAAGGGAAACAGAAGAAAGAGCACGCTTCTCGCAGAGCTCTCGAAAGTGATGTACTTGTAGATCATTCCCCGGAATCCTTTAAGTGAAGCGACACACTGCGGTGAGGATCTGAAGCCTTAAGCTGCTTAGCGGAGAGGAAATTGCAAGATAAAATAGGGAGAAGAAGTACGAATGACGGTGAAATAAAAATTCGGATTTAAAAGATTGGTAATCATTCCAGTTCAGGGTTTGCTCTTTGAATTACTGGTCCTATTATATTGAAAGATGGCGCTTTGATGCAAGCAATTAGTGAAAGTTGAAAGCATAGACATTTCATATACTAAATTCTGCCAGCCGTAGAAAGGAGACTGATGTAAACAAAAACAAAGCAAAAAATGCGTGTGAAATACTGTATTAGTACGCCCTGGCTGAAGGATCCGTGCTATTTAGACACGCGGACCACCTAACAGTGAACAGTTGTATTTTAGTAACAAAAAATGATACATACCTCACTCACGTGGACCTTTCATCTATAAAAGCTTTATTTTATTCAGGGAACCGCAAAAAGTATATTTAAGGTGATTTCTTGGTATCGAACGTTTGGGATATAGTACAATACCTTCCCAACTTTTGTACTAGGTACATGACAGAGATATGAGAAATAACCCAAAACAAAGGAATGCAAACACGTCGAAGCACCCAGATTCAGAAGTTGTTAAGTCAGTGTTTCTGAGAAACCCTGTTAAACACACAATAAGCAGTCTAAATATCAGTTCTGTAATAGTGCTAAAAGATTTGCGGATCAGAATATGTTAGTTCGAACATATTATGACCCTGGCATGTTGAATGGGCACCAATTTCAGAAATAAAAGTTGTCAGCGTTTTCGAGTTAGATGTTGTTAACTCACCACCCCATTAGCCGTTTGGTGGTGCAAAAACACTGTGCAAACCAAATCCTTTGATATCAGCTGTTAATACATTTTAGATTAGACATTTAGACGTTAGACATATTTAGAAATACCTCAAGTGCTCTTTCAGAAAGTTTATCTGTATTTCCCAATACCAGGGAGCTCTTTCATTCCTATTGGCAGAATGTTTGGCAATATTGACAAGTTGGATAAAGTCTTAGTCCCTTTCACGTGAAAGAAACTGATCAAAGATTCACTACAGAAGAAGCCCATTGACGTTGTCCATTTCAAATGTCCTCTGACCGATAATGGGGAACATGACGGCACTCCAGTTGTTGAAGTTTTGGACTTCAAAGATGCCCTCGATCATGTCCTTTTAAGAAGTATTCCTGAATTCACTTTAATCTGGGGTGTGTGTTTCCAAAGAGAATGTGTACCAGAAGTTCGTCACACAATGTCTTCCTTACTTTATCGTTCCCAGTCTCTTTTGAGGAGAGTAGTGAAGTTGCAAGCCTTGCACAAGGCATGTGATAGTGCGTAAAACACACCAGATAGGCTTCGGAAGATTAAGAAGGCAAAATATTACAATGTTCGTTGACTAGTGGAACATGTCACTCTGCCAGAAGGTACCACATTTTATGACGCAATGACATATGGAAGTGATGTAGAAGATGATGTAGTAGAGATGGAATAATGTTTTGATGAAATGTTGTATGTCAATCCATGAAGTGCATACTGGATTAGTCCATTGTAGAGATATTTTGGTGAAAAGAAAGTAATAGTTTATTCATGGCTACATATTATAGTATTGCATGTTGGAAAAGCTCTAACATGAACAATCAGAAGCTGTTAAATAAAGTGACTTAACAACTTTTCATCCATTTTAAATTAAAAGTTGTTAAGTCCTAATAATAAAATATCCTGTTACACATGCTACATATGTCAAACTGTGATAAACACTTCAACACAGTACTTTGTACCTCCAAACGGACCTATCACATAAAATTCTTTCATTTTTATTACCATTTTGGTATTTAAATTACTTTTGGAAACTTTGTGCATCTCTCCTGCACAATTTTGGAACAGTGATTTGGCAATTTCAGCTTCTTATCGCTTCTGTATGAAGTATGTACACAAAATATAACATTGTTAAGAAACATGTGAGAGCTGCTTTTCAATACTCATAGGCAGGAATATCCTTTGTTACCAATTCAGTTTATTATTTACATAGATAACATTATAAAGGGCTTCCTATACGAGGTAAAACAAAACACATTAAGGAAATAAAACATTTTTGAATACTAGCTTATTTAGCAACATCCTATTTGCTAGTAAGAAATACAGAACAGTAATGCAGAAGAAAGCTTATTTTCTGGACTAACTATAAAAGTGGTGTTCAAAGAAAAAGAGTAATGTCGGAGAAAGTCTGCACTATAATAAGTAATAGCATTTTTACTTTTCATTTGCTGGTCTACTTAATATCAAAATCGCTCACTAATAAAACTTTGGCAGGTAAGAAAAATATTGTAAAAAATAAATAAACCTTAAAAGACTCGCAATAAAATTCCAAATTTTATATCTAAGTTCAAGCCGTTTCCAAAGATGTAATCTGATTAAACTATAAAAGAATTCACATACTTCTACTACCATTTGAGTGGGAAAATGTTCACTATTTCGTATTTATCCTAACGACTTGAATTGAAATAATGTGTTTATATGTTCGTATCAAATTACATATATGTCTTGAATGTTCAAATGACTTCTGGGAATAACCTCTGATGCGCACTTTGTTCTGAATGACCTTTAGTATAATTGGTAAATAATGATAACCAAAAAGTTTACAAACATGAAGTGGACACAATTTATATCAAATCAGTTTATATATGTAGAATACATTATTTCCGGAATATTCCTTGTCATTGGTTTAAAATACACTTTCTTTAATGGGAACTTTGATTATCGCTTTAACCGACCGTATTCTTCTTTTGACTGAAAAGTATATGGAAATGTGTAATGAAAGTTTTGATTAAGTAGATAGACGATTAAATGTAAATATATATTTTTAGAAGGGTGAACAAAGAAATTCATTTAAGTACTACAATATATCATGCATGATTTCCTATATTTTAATGTAATATGTAAAGAAAGCAAACGTTTACTCGTATGAGGTCTAATAGTTAAATGTATTACCCGGAGTGACCAAGCTAGAAAAGGTTACCAACCAATGGACTATGTTTCACAAACAATATAAAATAAGGTAAAAATAAATGTTACATTGCCTACCCTTGATCTGTTAAGAGGCACAACTATCTAGAAGGATCAGGGTTAATGAAGAATAATGGCACCTGCAACCTTAAAACCTAACCAAACGCTCAATCCCAAAAGTATATTTTATTACATTTTTACTTATGTCTTACTCAGGGATGACAGCAAAGTAATTAAGGCACAATGGAGGTTAAATAGTGTTTTCAGGATTTCACAAACTAGAAAGGCAGATAATTTAAAAATGGCTAACCATATATTATCACTTAGAGTCTGCGGCCGTCATCCATTTTTGATATAGTAGATTTTAGAGGCAGGTGTCTAAGCCACGTTGTTTATTCCACTGCTAAGAGAAAGCAGAGATGAGGAAGAGATAAATGTCGGGTAACTCTAAGCTCTATGGACCCTGTTAAAGGGCACTGATTGAGACAGAGAGAGAGAGAGCGAGGGGGGGGGGTAAGACAGCTCTACCACTCGCTATGTTGGGCAGCGTTCCTCCCATTCCATTACGTCACAAAAACAAGTGTAGTAAACCCAGCATAGTGCAATATAGCTACCTCGTGATTGAATGTACATGTTAAACCTACGTATGTACACAGAATATGTACATATTGTCCACAATATGTCCACTGAGGTTACAAAAACCCATAGGAAGGGATGAAGACTGATACAAAGGAAGCAAGAGTCACTATCGGTTTTCTCAATTGAATTTCAAATTTGTTTTCATCAATACATTAAAGTGCAAGTTATTGTCTCTAAAATCAGGTAATAGTAAATAAATATAGCAATTAATTCTTGCAACAAGAAGCTGCCTAGAGAGGACAATGAAGTACCCGTCAACCAAACAGACCTCTAGTGTCTGCAAAGAGTATTCGTATGTTTAAGCAAGCATCCTGTCATCTGTCCGGCACGACTACACGCAATGGGACCTATTAACACACCCGAAACATGAAAAAACAGAATGGAAGGCAAGTAACGGAAAGGAATTCGTAGTAGGTGGGAAACCAGCCTACATTGATCATCCGTTCAGGGAACACCAAGGTCAGAGTGAATTGTTGACGGGAATCAAACCCGGAGCTCCTAATGAGAGATTCGCATGATACCATTGAGCCATCTCACTGGTTAGATATAAAATAAAATTTTAAAACCATTCCACTCTGGTTTGAATGGGTAAATGAGGTTTTGTACGAAATTTAGAACATCCTTTGAAGGGAAGTCACAGATGAGATAAAATTAATAGTCATCTGTTAATTTAACCTCATTTTAATACACGTGATCCTCTCCCACACAATCAATGGTTTTGTCTAAAGTTTCTCTGCAGCCATTTAGCACCAGATGCAATTGTTTTACCTATAGTGGCTTTTACATGCACCGCACACCCACTCTGCTTGTATATTATTTCATGTAATATAAAATGTTTAGTGAAGTTATGAAATATTATACCCATGTACATTGAAACAAAACAAGTCAGTTTTAATTAAACTATGTAGAATAACGACAAATTTTTAATCAAGCAGAATAAAATATGTTGGGGAATCGTTTTGACATTTACCCTCTCAGATAAATTTGAAGCCACTTCAAAATGAAATAATGAGGATAATTATTTTAAATTAAGATAAAATAGCTTAGATTTGGCTGCTCTTCGGCCAGAAATATAATATTCATTTTTCATTTCTTACTAGGCTTATATAATTAAATCTTAGTGCCTGTTTCAAGGACTAACTACTCAAGTTTCTCTTTTCGTTTCATTCTATGAACAGGTATCTATAATTTAAGATTTGTGATATGAAATGCTTTAGATATACTTCAGTGCTTCACTGACTTGCTATTTTCTGCTGTGGGACATTTGTGAATTTATAGAGATATTAATTGTAATGAAACGAACGCCAAATGAATACTTGATGGTCGAATTAAAAAGATACTGGAAGGAATCACAAAATCTAGAAATAGTGGAAATAGCGGCTGTGTTACCTTATACCTATTGTACCTGCAAGAAAATTTCTAATAAAGTTACTAAGTGACATAAAGTAGAAGAATAAATTGCTTCTAAAAATAGTTTGTATAAAAGTTAGTTCAACACAACCGATTCCAATTTTTTTATACACATAAAGGTAAAAAAATGTTTCATAATACATTTTGTCCAGGGGATACAGAAGATACTTAAATTTAGTCCTAGGAAAGCACAAGATAAGAACACAGGGGATACCCATAGAAAATTCTATTTCACATGCTAATGTATACGAAAAGAGTGATGCTGTGGCTGAGGCTGAGTGGTTAGACCGCTAGCCTCACTAAGGCGTTCGATCCCAGATGTACGATTGTGGTGGACAAAACGATGTCTGGGCGAGGATTCTCCGGGTTCTCCAGACATTTCATTCCACCAGCTGCTCCATAATCTATCATTTCATAGCTAGTTCATATTATCTATTTCTTCTCACTCGTAACAGGTGTGTGGCTAATCTCTATTTTATATATAGGTATTTTCTCGATCCAATGTCACTCTGTTCCCTAGGCTCCCATTTGTAAATCGTAGAGATGCAAGTCTTCTATACCAGAAAGATAAAATTAAAATGCACCAATAATCAGGAATATTCGAGAACCTTTCAAAGAATTTCTTGTTTGAATATTCTCGATGTACTTGCACTTGTACTCGACGTACTCCTACCCTTACATCACTTGATATAGGACATACTGATCGAATTGGATTTTCGTGTTGGTTGAAGCCAACTGGTCATTCATCAATATTAAAGTGCATTTTCAGGGATACACTTGATCTTTATGTTAGCGTGTTGCCTTCCTTCGTCTTCATGGCTTTTTAATGCCGCGTAGGAATTTGTTCGTCGTGGTATTGATGTTCCACAAGTTTGCTAGATGTTGGCATTGGATTTTTAAGAGTACCGCTCTGTAGTCCATTCTGACACTGTGTTCTAAAGGAGGGATATGTTCTTTAGCGGTAAGTCTGGGCACCATTTTTAAATCAGATAAGTGAGTATCAGTGATAAAGTGTTCTGTGTTTACAGTTGCATGAGCGATATCTTTACTTAATTTGTACAGTTCGTAATTATTTCAGTTTTTTATGGTTTTGATTTTAAGCCGCTATTTTCTTGTGTTGATTTGCGATTGACTCTTCCATTCCATTCTATTATATTCATCTGGCTAAGACGCTAATAATATGAGTGTATACAGAAGTTGAAATTACTGTTAAAATGTGTAATATTGTTGATACTGGATTAATTACATCTGTTATTGTTGTTCCTTGGAATAACAGGACATACATTGGAAAGTACGGCGTGAGGCTATAAAACGATGGGCTGACATTTTTCTCAACTTCCTTTGGTCTTGTAAATTATTACAAGTCTGGCAGCCAAGCAAATCTTGATGGTGAATTTGAAATTTTTCATAAAACTTGGAAAATTCGTTAAAAATCTTCGTAATTGCAGTGTAAGTTCATCGTGATCAGTATTTTATTCCACACTCAAACTTTTAGACTAGTTCAAAAATTAGGTGATACACGACCTACCGTTATCGAACATCAGTGACGCATGAAAGGTTCGAAATTGTTAAAAACGTACATCGCTTCAGGTTTACTGAAAGTTTGTTCTAGAAGATCTCTTTGTGCGGGATAGACGGAAGAGACGTGAAGTGTGCGAGAATCACTCATGGATCCTGCATCAAAACAACACACTGACGAGCAACGTACCTCCTTCATACTCACTAGATCTCACTTTTGTGTTCCCCAAAATCAAGTTATCATTGTACGAGACCCGATTGAGTCCCTAGAATTAGTGAAAGCATAAGCAACGAACCTGATGAACAGTCTGACAGAAGCGGTTCCTCAGCAAAGTTTCCAAAATTGGGAAGTATCCATAGAGCGATGTGAAGATCGAATATTTTGATACCCCACTCTGGTTAAAGCTATGACTAATGCTTATGTCTGCTGTATTACTCTTTCACCTACGAAATATGTGACAATGCTCGTATTTATTTTTCAAAGATTTATTTCAATTAGCTAGTAAAAATTAGAAGAATAATGTGATGTAGGAATAGTTAATAAGAGAAGATAGAGGTAGAGAAAGTCTGTGAATGTAATACAATAAATTTAGAAACAAAGATATATATATATATATATATATATATATATATATATATATATATATATATATCTGAGTGTCTCCAAACAGAGTAGCTCAAAATAAAAATTAACTTGGTGTGAAGTGTGGTTTCTCCCAAAGAATGCAAAACAAAAACAGTTAAGAAAGCTATCCCACCACAAATTAACCTTTGCAATGGAAACGTTTCCTTTTATGTTTTCGCGATTATTCTGACGAGTTTAATAAAAAAGAATCTATGTTTGAAATAATTACCTGAAAAATGGAATACATATTCTTGAATTTTCCACAGAACGTCTGTGAAGTTCTTCTTTCCGAATGAATAATTTTTGGTATAACTGAAAAACTATAAAAGTTGAAAGTTTGTTACACTAAAAATGTAAGTCCTGTGAACGCTTATATTGTACATAAAATGCTTTTGCAGAATTCACTATTTCCAAATTATGCGATATTATTGAATTTTCCGAGGCGGTTTATTTTTTCCTTCTACGTATTTAGAGCAAATAGGGAAAGTGTTGCATTCCATCGAAAAATTTGATGGCGAGATTTCAGAAGTAATATATGTTTTGAGGTCCCCTGAAACGAAAATAAGGCATTTTTAGAAAAAGATCCATGTCTCTCTCTCCCTCTCTCTCTCTCTCTGAGTGTGTGTGTGTGTGTGTGTGTGTGTGTGTGTGTGTGTGTGTGTGTGTGTGTGTGTGTGTGTGTGTGTGTGTGTGTGTGTGAACAGCTAACTCAAAAAAGAAGAATCGGTTAAATACCAAAGTAATATATCTTCTGCCTCTTGCAAGCATGCAATACGAAAAGTTTCAATAAAATCCCCCTTTCCTTCAATAGGTTACCTTTTAATAGGTAGAAAACCTACTACATTCTACACAAAAGTACCATTTCGAGATTTCATTGGAAATATACGCACGTTTTCACTTACCCTAAATTGAAATCTCTTTAGAAAAAAGATAACTTAAAAGAAAAATTTGGTAATCAGACATTAATTTCAGCATCTTTGAAGAGTTAACACAATTTTTAAGAGAATCTCCAATCCCAGATTTCCCTTTACGTTCAAACATATTTTAAATTTGTTATATTCCAAAAAGTGTTTCTAACAGTTTTGATCAAAATACCACATATCTGAGATATTTAACACTAGAAGGACCGGCGAGTATGGTCTACCGAGAAGGACCAACCCGTCAATTTGACTGGTGCAGTTTTAATTACCCTTTTTAAAATAGTAAAAAAAATGAATGCATACCAGTTTATTTGATATTATTTATACAGTTCAACAGTATATAATTTAACTTTTGTCTGAAGAATTACTTGGTAAAATGAACATTTTAAGCCTAACAATTGATCCAAATATATACGATAACCAAATGGAAATGGACAACTTCGCTTAGCAAACACATATGTTTCAACGTAAAATTTTGAATACCACAGTATATAGTAGAAAAAAACACTTATAAACCCCATTTCGCTCATTGAAAGCCGTCTGCAGCATCATAGCACGTGTATTCAGTATTGTCTAAACATGGTCCACAAACACACTTGCTGCATTTGCTACATAAATGCTTGCTCCTATTCTTCCCTCTGCATCCGCCAATTTTGCAAGTCTTCCAAATGTCGTTCTCTGGGGTACTTTGTTAGGAAGTGTACTTTGTACCCTTGTGGACTTGCATGCTGAAGGCAACTCTTCTAAGTTGTATATGCACTGACGTCTGCTTAGTTTTTCACCTGTTACTTCCTTATAGAGTACCAATGCATTAATATCTGCCAAGGCCAACACATTGAAAAAACATGCATAGGCCACCTTCTGCATCCATGTTTCACTGTGTACAGTCGAGCCATTTGATCGACGACGTCAACGCCGTACTTGGTGTTACTGTAGTACGCCACTGCTTCTATTAGCTTTTTAGGATGTTGTTTATTTATAGTAACTGTGTCATACATTGCACTCAAAAGAAGCACATTTTGGTTCTTTTCCCCTGATAGCATGTCAGAGTTATGTCACCTGACTTATAAAGTACAGTTGTGTGCAAAGGTGCTGTAGCACACTTTGATGATTGTGCTCTTCTACATTTCTTTACTGTGTCCACAACGCTTGTACTTTTACGCTTCAAACTTTCTGCAAGGCATTTGGTTGTGGAAAAACTGTCACGTGTAATATTTCTTCCTGCAAAAACAAAGTGCTGTATAAGACGCATTACAACATGCTCTGCAAGAGGAACACCAGTGAGGTGCTGATCGTCTTTACCCAGGTGAGGAAAACCATTCACCAGATACTTTGAATTTGCATCAACTGCAAGCCAAAATTTTATTCCAAATTTGTCCGGTTTATTGTTCATATATTGAATGAAAGGTCATCTAGCCTTGCAAGGAAACACTTGCTCATCCAGTGATATTTTCACTTGGAATGTAATACTGCAAGGAATTGACAATAAAACGATTCCAGGGAGGAGTAGTAGCTGCAAAACGATCTGTACTTAGTCTTTGATAACGTGTGTCCTTGTCATCACATCGCATAAACCACAAAATTTCAGCGAATTTGTCCATTGTGTTCCTGAAAAATGGTGTTCGCCAGGTATTCGACCATAACAACTTCAACGGAAAGTTTTTTGCCCCAGCACCTCGTAAATACACAAGTGGTAGCACGAATTGCGCCACTTGGGCAATAAAGCTTTCTTACTCATCGACAAAGGGTCTGCAAAGTGCCATAAACCAATCAGGAAGGAAAACAATAATAGATGAGGACAGATCCGAAGGCTATTGTTAACACTTCCGTGCCTGTCAAAATGACGGATAGTGGTCCTTCCAGTTGGAGTTGTTTGTACCAAAATTTAGAAAGGTCCAAAATCCTTAATAAATTTTTTGTGGACGTCTTTGTCATAAGTATTTATTAAAAGTCGTAGAATATGGGAAGTGTAGAAAAAAACATAAGCAAGAAATAAGTATTCTAAAGCAGCGCATCCGTCAAAATGACTGGTGCGGTCCTTCTAGTGTTAATGCTTACTATTTGGAAAGTATTATGTAAAGATAATATATTTTCCATAAAATATGATGAAGGAGTAATATATGGAGAAATGTCCCTAGAAACCGAGCGGGATGGCTCAGGCAGTTTCGACTGTGGCCCGCATTCGGAAGCCCGGGTTCGATTCTCGTGTCCCACTTTTCCCGGGTCGCCAGGCATATGCTGGGTAGGTTAATTACAACCCCCGAATTTCCTGTCCCTGCATTTCATCTCCGTTCTCATTTGATGTCATCTCTCATCTGGTGGTCTCTATCAGGGTCGAAGTATCGGCGGGTGTATCGGCACTGCATGGTAGGATGATATGCTCTCAGTAAAACTTCCTCCTCCGGCAGGACGGTCTCCCGTGCCCAGTCTGGTGGGCCCGTTCCCGGACCACAGTGGGGTGAGTTGCCGGTTGTGCTAGTCTGTCAGAGAGTTTCCTACTGGTAAAGTGTAGGTTCCTGCCCTCTGCACTGTCTTGGGACTTTGGAACGGCCACCTTCTGTTTCTTCTCACCTCATCCTTCCTTCCGAGGATACCCCACTTGGAGCATAGGCACATTAGATCAAGTCTGGTTACATTGCCTAATTCCCTTCGCAGCATAATCCAATAATCCATTAATAACGACCCAAGAAATAGGAATGTAAATGAAGTCCGTTTTATTCAATATGTTTAATGATAGAAGTAAGCTCATTAAAGCACATCGTTTATATTAAATACATTCTTTGTGGGGTGAAAATTGATCACATATTCCTCGTTATTCATGCAATGTTTTAATTATTATCATGGGAAGCCGTTATTCAATTTTTGTGTCTTAGTCATGCAAAGAGAAAGGAATGTAAAGCTAGCACATAGCGACCTGCTTTTAAAATATTCAACTATCGCTTATGCCTACTCTGTTTCTTTATGCTCATTGCATGTATAGGAAAATTTGTAGTGCAATGATTTCTACAAATGTTCATCTCGAACAATATGAAGTAGAAGAATGGTCCTTTATAAGAGTAGATTGTTGAAGAATGTGTTAGTTCTAGCATGACACGTTAGAAGCATGTAAGCATTTCTTATGTTACCGTTTTAGTTGGTGCGGTTAATCGCTAGCAGCTAATTGTTCGTGATAAATGCCTCTAGTGGGAGAAGTTTCCCTTCGCCTACGGTTATGTAGCACACTTACAGACTATAATTATTTTGTCATATGAAGTGAGACATTAGCGTATGACGTTAGGCAAATAATGTAGCTTTCACTGGTAGTCTCACTTAGGCATTGTTGAAAGGTATTGTGAAACCACAAATCAGAGAGCATAAGACATTTTCACGAGCAGACAATGTGAATTTTCGCCTGACAACATGTGTTCTAAAGACTCGATATTCCTCCCCTCCCCCTTCTCCTCCGACATGACGTAACCCACATCCACCCTCTTGTTTCCCTCCTTTTACTCCCCACCCACCCTCACTGTCGCATCGATCTCCGCACGCCTGCCAACCTCAGTCTTCAAATTTCACTAAGCTTTCGGAAACCTAAATTGCCCGAGAAAATGGTTTTACTCATTTGATTTACAGCTGAGATAAGTGTTAACTGCGCCCACTTTGTTGCCGTAATGTGGTTCGAAAAATAAGTGCCGGCCATTCACTAAATCATGGAAACAAGCTGCATATTTTCACGTCAGTAGCACAGAATGCATTAAGAAAATCCTTAGGCGTTATGTGGAAAAAGCACCTATAAACCTTTTTACTTTCTTTGCCATTTATAGTTAAGTAAAGAAAGGAATTATTGCATTCCAATCAACAAATTGGATACCGAGATTTCATAAAAAGTACACGTTTTAAGACGCCACGAATTTAAAATAAACAAACAAGTAAATTAAAACTTTTTAGAGGAAAATCTATGAGTCCATATGTAAACTCGGTTAAACATGAAACTTGCTGTTTAGTTTGAGGATCTTTCAAGTATGCGATGTGAAAACTATCAAAAACTACAAATATAGAAAACTATTAAAATCTACCCTTTATATAAAAAGAGATTGTTTTACTATCAATTTCTCAAAAAGGGCTGTTATCATATTTAAATACCATACCTTAAGATTTTGCAAAATAAATGAAATATCTGGCTTGAATTTTCTGGAAATAAATAAAATAAATACGAAATTGTCTTTATTCTGAAATCATTTTGTATATAGGTACTTAATAGGCCACAATATTTCAACAAAGTTTTGCTACATAAAAATTTTAAGTGTCATGCGTAAATTTATATCAAATGCTCATTTTATGGTTTTAATCATTTTGAAGTATTTTTATTGGTTTAAATGTTCAAACACTTACATTTTTCAAGTAATATGCCGTTATCAGTTTTCTATCGTAGCCATATAACAGCATAAAATTTCAAAGCTGTTACATAGCCATCCGCTTTTTTAGATATTTTCTTACTGTTTTAAACGTCCTGTATTTTTTTAAGTTTAACGTCTCTTAGTTGTTAGATCACACCATACGATATACTCAAATGAGCCCAAGGTCCATAGGGTATAGAGTAGGGGAAACCCCTCTTATTCAGCTAACTCACCTTAAGTGAGGCAGACACAATAACCTCTCACAACACACAGTTGGGTTATACATGCATCAGAATGACTTGCGTTTGCTCCTCTTTATCTTCTGCTCATTCATTTGCTAAAAGTCAGAGAAATTTAAGGGCATTGATCAACATTCTCTCTAGTGGCGGGAAAATGCATTGTTATTGTAACCTTGGACAATATTCTGCTAAAAATTTGGGAAGAAAGTCTGGGAGCAACATTATTTGTATGACACATATTTCAGAGAACATTTATTATCGAGATATAAATCATAACTGTGCAAAGATCTATCTGTGTAAATATCAGAGTATTTATAAACACACCAATCTATGTAATAATATAGTATAATACAACTTGTAAGTACTGAGAGTGGGGCATTTTCCATCAACGAACGTTTCCATTGCCGCGAAAGAACGCACAATGACCATTTTTTAAAAGAGGGCTCCTGACGGTTATATTTATGACATCCAAGAAAGGTAATCGTACCCACCCTTAAATTACAAAAGATAAGGTCAGAAAAACTTCGCACGAAGTCATGAAAAAATATGTATATATTTAAGATCGAGGATTAGTAAAACAGGATGGTACCATCATTCAAAGTGTCTTCACATATTTACGAGTAATAGTGGAGATAGTGTTGTCGATGTCAAGAAGACATTGATAGAATAATTATTACAATAAGCGGTAACGAATATATCGCCTGTTTGTACTGTCTTTCGTCACATTGCCCCGAGATCTCCATACCTATCTCATCAGTACTAACAGCTGCTGACCTACCCGAGGAAGAGAACCAACAAAGAAGAAATCCACCACAATATTAAACATATATAACCAATATCTATGACGTCATTTTCAAATACCTTTAAGCTTACTGCAAATAAACGAGCGAATCATGGAGTAAACGTTTTTTTTTAATTTACGTCCTCCATCGTCAAGTCACATCGGACGATGAGCAAAATGAGTGGGATGATTCTCAAATGAACTCAGGGTCCATAGCACTTAGAGTTACCCGATATTCATCTTTCAAGATAACAGAAAACTCCGGAAAAAAGATTATCTAAATAATTTGCCCTGCCCGAGACACGAACTTGGGACCTCTTGAATGTGAAGCAGATACGCTACAGTGTCGGGCACATTTTGCGTTAAAGATGCTTTTAAAATTATTATGAGCACCCAAGCCAGATGGGACAGGTTTAACTCAAAAACCTTCACAGATACATTTGCTCCATTTCAACAGATCATTCTATGAAATTTGAAAACTTTGCATTACTTAACTTTTAACAGATATTTCTGATATAAATATATAATAAACAGTCAAATATTTTTATAAAGTTCCTGAGAAATAAAAAAATACACTTTTTAATACTCTACGGAAAATCAACTAGCGATGTAGCTTTCATAATCAATTGGGTTACAAGCATATCTGAACTTGCAAACTAATTATTTCCTTAAACAAATTCAAGTGTATGGTGTTAAGCATTTTAACTAGTAAAAATTGTTTATTTTTCCTTAATATATTCATCTTCTTACGACTCCTTGGCAAAATTTTCAAAGTAATTAGCAAATTAGCAAATATGAAACACAATGAGTAATTTAAATAATATCAATCAGTGATATGAAAATAATGACGAACGTATATGCCTTTTAACAGTATTGGCTTAAAGCTGCACTCCTATATTGGCTGAAGCATTACTTGCACATCCGTTTTATAAAGCCCTAAGCTTTGTAATCATTAAATATATATTTTTCAGAATGTTCATGTTGCTCACAGCTTATTTTCCTAAATCTCTGCGAAAAAAATATTGAACATAATTGTGCTGAAAGGAATTAAACTCAACTTACTTAAGCTTCATAAATTTCTTCCAATGTTCTTTCAATGTTTTGTTCTAACTCACTAATTAACACTCAATATTTAATTGTGTATGGTACACTGAAGAAAAACTATAATTTGGACAGTAAAATAAATAAACACTTATATATCCCCTATAGCTTACTATCTTTATCACAACCTCTCAAATGAATATTTCCGTTTCTGTTTTACTTTATCTACAAAAATAAAACTTTTGGCAGCCTACGTCATGGTTTATCATCCTTAAGTTTCAAGCACGCAAGAGTGAAACAGATAAGTTTCTCTTCAGGAAGCCTTATCTTAAAACCTCTTCATACATTTTGGCTAATTGTACTGGCTGGTATTCCAGCTGTATGCTGAAGGGCACAGATTGACAAGTGAATGGAGAAGCGTGTCGTAATTTCATTACTAAAGCGTCTTTGTGAGAAATAGAGTACTCCTGGCGAAAAATATGGTCATGCTTAAGGTAACAAGTTCAGTAGCTATAATTGTTTAACATTTTATAAACTTCTAGTTTATTATAAATATGCGCAGAATAATAAAAATTGTATATATTGCTACCTAGTAATTATTACTATTCATAATATATAATGTATACTTTATATATTATACTTTATAATATCACAAAGGTGAAACCTCCCTCAGAAGCCAAACATTGTAACAGAATTGAAAGAACTGATTACGGAACTAACTCACAATAATACACGCACATGGACTAACACTCCGCATCTCACCAATATGCTGCTTCAGACAATAATGACCCTCTCGAGTTATTGGTAGTGATTCGTTAAGGAAGGAGGGAAAGGTAGAAAAAGCCGCTAACGAAAATCTTGACTTCCTAATTAATTGTTGAAGGAAAAGTAATATATATATAATTGTTTCCTAGTAATTAATATTAATTAATAAAGTCAATTTTGACATAAAGTTCATTTAAGAATACAGCAACTTCTATGTAATATATATATATTTATTTATTTATTTATTTATTTATTTATTTATTTATTTATTTATTTATTTATTTATTTATTTATTTATTTATTTATCTATCTATCTATCTATCTATCTATCTATCTATCTATCTATCTATCTATCTATCTATCTATCTATCTATCTATCTATCTATCTATCTATCTATCTATCTATCTATCTATCTATCTATCTATCTATCTATCTATCTATCTATCTATCTATCTATCTATCTATCTATCTATCTATCTATCTATCTATCTATCTATCTATCTATCTATCTATCTATCTATCTATCTATCTATCTATCTATCTATCTATCTATCTATCTATCTATCTATCTATCTATCTATCTATCTATCTATCTATCTATCTATCTATCTATCTATCTATCTATCTATCTATCTATCTATCTATCTATCTATCTATCTATCTATCTATCTATCTATCTATCTATCTATCTATCTATCTATCTATCTATCTATCTATCTATCTATCTATCTATCTATCTATCTATCTATCTATCTATCTATCTATCTATCTATCTATCTATCTATCTATCTATCTATCTATCTATCTATCTATCTATCTATCTATCTATCTATCTATCTATCTATCTATCTATCTATCTATCTATCTATCTATCTATCTATCTATCTATCTATCTATCTATCTATCTATCTATCTATCTATCTATCTATCTATCTATCTATCTATCTATCTATCTATCTATCTATCTATCTATCTATCTATCTATCTATCTATCTATCTATCTATCTATCTATCTATCTATCTATCTATCTATCTATCTATCTATCTATCTATCTATCTATCTATCTATCTATCTATCTATCTATCTATCTATCTATCTATCTATCTATCTATCTATCTATCTATCTATCTATCTATCTATCTATCTATCTATCTATCTATCTATCTATCTATCTATCTATCTATCTATCTATCTATCTATCTATCTATCTATCTATCTATCTATCTATCTATCTATCTATCTATCTATCTATCTATCTATCTATCTATCTATCTATCTATCTATCTATCTATCTATCTATCTATCTATCTATCTATCTATCTATCTATCTATCTATCTATCTATCTATCTATCTATCTATCTATCTATCTATCTATCTATCTATCTATCTATCTATCTATCTATCTATCTATCTATCTATCTATCTATCTATCTATCTATCTATCTATCTATCTATCTATCTATCTATCTATCTATCTATCTATCTATCTATCTATCTATCTATCTATCTATCTATCTATCTATCTATCTATCTATCTATCTATCTATCTATCTATCTATCTATCTATCTATCTATCTATCTATCTATCTATCTATCTATCTATCTATCTATCTATCTATCTATCTATCTATCTATCTATCTATCTATCTATCTATCTATCTATCTATCTATCTATCTATCTATCTATCTATCTATCTATCTATCTATCTATCTATCTATCTATCTATCTATCTATCTATCTATCTATCTATCTATCTATCTATCTATCTATCTATCTATCTATCTATCTATCTATCTATCTATCTATCTATCTATCTATCTATCTATCTATCTATCTATCTATCTATCTATCTATCTATCTATCTATCTATCTATCTATCTATCTATCTATCTATCTATCTATCTATCTATCTATCTATCTATCTATCTATCTATCTATCTATCTATCTATCTATCTATCTATCTATCTATCTATCTATCTATCTATCTATCTATCTATCTATCTATCTATCTATCTATCTATCTATCTATCTATCTATCTATCTATCTATCTATCTATCTATCTATCTATCTATCTATCTATCTATCTATCTATCTATCTATCTATCTATCTATCTATCTATCTATCTATCTATCTATCTATCTATCTATCTATCTATCTATCTATCTATCTATCTATCTATCTATCTATCTATCTATCTATCTATCTATCTATCTATCTATCTATCTATCTATCTATCTATCTATCTATCTATCTATCTATCTATCTATCTATCTATCTATCTATCTATCTATCTATCTATCTATCTATCTATCTATCTATCTATCTATCTATCTATCTATCTATCTATCTATCTATCTATCTATCTATCTATCTATCTATCTATCTATCTATCTATCTATCTATTTATTTATTTATTTATTTATTTATCTATTTATTTATTTATCTATTTATTTACTTATTTACGTATTTATTATTGTATATAGAGTTGTTAGAAGTTAAAGAACTTATCTCTAGGGGGCATCATTATCGACGTAAATGATGAAAGATATAATTTTGAAATAGTTTTACTTGCCTGCAAAGTTATTATCGCATACAGTAATTCCAAAAAAAGAAAACCTTAATTTTGGGTTACATTTCCATGAATTGCTCGGCTGTTCTAAATCCTATTCTAGCAAAAGCTTATTCTTCAATCTACTGTGTTAATAGAAAGAAACATTACACATTTGTTTGTACGCTAAGCAGATAGTAAGGTTTTAAAAATGTCGCTCGCTATATACTGACCTAGAAAATACTTATTCTTTGCAATGCCATGACCGAAGTGAAGTAAATAGCTATAAGGCTTATAAAAACGACAAATATTGAAAAATGCCATGCAACAGCAACCTGTATCTCGCAAATGTCTGAAGCTACGAAACATTTTTTTAAAACAATGTCGTATTTTAAGCAGCCCCTTTTATAGTACATTTTCGTCTCTCTTACCAGTTATAAGTACATAATGATACTCAATTCCTTCCCAATTTTGAATACCTTATAAGCCTTTTCATAGAAAATTCCATAAATTATTTTTCAAGTACATGTCTTCAACATAGTTACTTTAATCTAAATCGATAGGTGTTTTTTTTTTTTTTTTTTTTTTTTAACATTTCGTTGTTGGGTTATGCTGACCACTAAATAGACATTGCTTACACACCATTTTCTAAAACTGCTTTTGTGTTTCAGCAGGGTGACTTAAAGCATCTATTTTTGGTTAAATCCCTATATAGAATCTACATGTATACTGCAAGAACAGCCCATCCACGCGTAATAACAGTTTCATCTGAAGTTTTTTTCCTCTAATGTAGGATCATTTGGAATAGTTAATTCAGCGTTCTCAATCAGAGTGAAAATCCTATAGTGTAATTGACTTCGTAGGATACCAATGTCTTCATAGCCGATATTCGAATTCGGAGCAGCCTCCGAATTTAGGGGTGAGGACGTTGCTCACTATTTTGTACAAACTCTTGTATTCCATTGAAACGTGTCTAAAATGAATTCACGGTACAGATCAACAACGCGGCTGTACTCCAGCGTGTTACTCGTAATGAGTAACTGACTCTTTAATCAACTTTGTGTGATTAAATTGTTCGTGTATAAACCCTTCCTAACAAAACACAAACACTTGTAATCACCTTTATATATACATTTTATCTTCAACATACTTAGGTTTTTTTGTTTAATTTATGAATTTTTTATTACCTATTGCTGTGGTTTTCAGCATCCCATTTTATTTTGGGCGCGAAAGATGATGGACGTAAATAATTTTGCTCGGAAGTCTTATCAGACTTCAGATACTTTAAAGTGTAGTAAATCTATAACACGAGGCCACTGACTTTATTTCCATTCCCAAGGAAGTCAAGCTTAGGATTTTTAGTCCGAGAAACTTAGGAGAGTCAGGAAGTATGGTTGAACTACTTGACAGATTAAGTATTTTAAAACCACATAGAAATGCTAATATATAAATAATTTTAAAAATACGTAAAGCTGCTAGAGAGTAATAAGTTGTTTATTAACTATTCTTAAAACTATTTGTTGCTATTTCGAGAAAAATTTAAAAGTTTCGTTTCATATGATTTGAGATTTCAGCCGAAATATATCCTTTAATATATTCTGCATCCAAAAACGTATGTTTAGACGAAAAATGATGTGTGTGTGCCTGCTGGTCACTTTCTCTGTGTACTTATCGTTTAAAGCTCCATATGCCCATATTCTTTTCCGCTTCAAGAAAAGTTAGCAGTAAGGTAATATTTATTTCAATCAACCTGCGGTAGATAAGCTTTTGTAAGAATAGTTTATATAAGAGTGGAAAAAAATCATGTGATTGTAACACAATAGATTTGTTTACTAAAGCTTTAAGCATCAACTCCTTCAGGATGCTACATAATGTTTACGTGACAATGTCGCGCCACCGCTTCAGTCGCAGAGTATCGCTTGTGGCTGCTGTTACAGATAGCGAGCGCAATGCGGCCTCTGAGGCAGGGAAGCCCTCGCTGTCACTATCTTCTAAGTCTTCCTCCTCACCTTCTTTATTCATTCTTCAACAAAAGTATGTAATAAAGCGTCAGCTGTAATCTAGTTGGATGCTGTGGAAGCAAAAATCGGAAAATGAAAATCTCGTATTCAGGTGGTTCTACTCTTTCCAATTGAATGGTGACACTCCAAGCCAAAAATTGGCTACGCTCTTATAAACGTTTAGACCATCGCTTCGGTTCCCAGTTTTCCGTTTTCAACAACGAAATGTGTATGGAACTACTTTTGCAAAACTATTCTCTTATGAATTATTTCTTTGCCAGTCTGAAATAAATGGGAAATAATTACAAAACTTGTAAATGGAATGCAAAGAAAATAGACAATAGTCATTTGCTTAAAAAACCAAACCTCTGGACAAATGAAATGAAATGTGTAGTGTTTAACGCCCGCTTTTACTACATACGGCACCGCAGGCGGTGATACTGATGGTACATGAGATGAAGATGGAGCACAGGTGGAATGAAATGGCGGGGGAAACCGGAGGTCCCGGAGAAAACCTACCCCAGCGCCGTGTTGTCCACCACGAATCTCACTTTGCTGTCGCCTGGAATCGAACCCGGGCCGCCTTGGTGAGAGCCAAGCGGTATAACCACTGAGTCACGGCGCGGCCAAACCTCTGGACACTTATCAAATGGTGTTGTTAGGAAAAGCATTTGTACTATATTTTGAAAATTATTCTAACTCTATAATTTTAATATCCATTTTCATTTCTAGTATTTTACGTGCAGTAAAATAAACTCCTACACAAACATAATGTGATATTTTAGCACATATCATTATATATTATATAAAATGTCATTATTTAAATGAATATCCATAAGAAAATTTAGGATTACAACTTGTACAGCCCTTTTTCATAACTTTCGAATTTTATTCTTCAAACGTAATAGCTTGAAAAGAATAAATAAATTATTATAACAAATTTCAATGCGTATCAGTTTAATATTTAAGTAATTTTTGCTGATTAAATTGTCAACAAAATTGTCATAAAACTCTTGAAAATAGGATTTTTAACACACCATCCTTTTATAGGAAGAATGGTGAGTCATTAGTTGACAAGGAAAAAGGAATGAATCTCCGAGGATCTCCGAGACAGCGAGATGACGCCATGGTTACGTATGAAACCCGCACTCGGGATGATTGATCCTCGTCAACTGTCAACCCTAACTATGATTTTTCGTTATTTCTCCTTGTCACACTTATCACATTTCCGTTCCATATTTCATTTGGTGCTGCTATATAAATGGCGCGGATGCTTGCGTACTAGAAAAGCTGTTCTCGAATGGCATTGTGTGGACGTTGACTTCACGTTCCGGGGGGTCTTTTCACAGCGGGCTCGGAGTGTTGGTGGCAGCGCAGCGGGTCCTGACTTCAGGATGAACTCTCAGCACTTGTTAGGGACCTCCGCGCGTCTTTGTAGTCTGTCTGCCTGCGACCCGTGGCCGCCTGCGGTTCTCTCACTTCATTCCTTCCTTCTGAAGAGTGTTAGCGTGGAAGTTGTAGTGCGCGATATATACCCCTTCGTTGTTGCACTCTTTATCTTTAATGGAATCTCCGACAGAAGGCTAAAATGCAAGATCATTTCAAATAATTTATTTTACATCTGTTCTCTTATGTGTTAAAGAAATTTATAAATGTTCAGCAAGGTCTACTTATATTAGGTAGAGGAAGGGATAAGGCGATTTTACAAGAAATATTGAAATGTGGGATAAAATCCAAATTTGGTGCTCGGAGTACAACAGGTAAATTTTAATGCGTATCATCTTATCATAATCTACTCTTTACAATACAATTACAATTGTTATTTGACAAAATAACACATGTTTGAGTTATTTATATGTCAAATAAATTGCACACTTTGCAGTATCTGGGAAAATCTATGAACTTCCCTTTATTTTGATTTTGTTAATCTCGCTAATTAGGAAGCAAGAGAGGTGGACAAGAACTAAGTGGACTAATACTGTATACCTTATTTACATGCGTATTTTACATAAAATGTTCGCTTTTCGTGGCTTTAGCATTTTGTGAAATATTCCATGATGCAAGCCAAGAAGTTTCATTCTCAAACAAATTCAAAATTTTGCATATCTTTTATTTTTAACTTTTCAACCAAGTACCTAGTAGATGGAGTAAGTACTGCACTCTAAACATTCAATACCGGATTTCACTGGGATACATATTTTTAGGCTCCTTGAATAAAAAAAAAAAAAAAACAAATAATAAACAGGTATTTGGTATGCACGCATCTGTCTATGAACGGCTCAATTGGGAAAATCGGCTATCGGTGTGTTCCAAAATTGGCCGAGCGGTAGCTGAGTGGTTAGACCACTCGCTCTCATCAAAGGACGACAACTCGGCGCGGAGGTGCGTTTTCTCCGGGATCTATGATTTCCCCCGATATCTCATTCCACCGGTGTTCCGTCTTCATCTCATAATCATCAATCACCTGCTGTTCCGTGTGTAATAAAAGCGGGTGTTAAATACTAATTTCATTTCTCCCAAAATTCTGTTACGAGGAATTTTAAAAAATCCCTCCAAGGCAAATTATAATTTACATGGACATTTTTTCGAGATTTTTTATTTTGTCAAAAGGTTCAAACGATTTTGTTTAAGCATCAATATTTATGAAATTTACATGTAAACTACAGTGTGCAACTTGAATTTTCTGGGAATAGCCTATGAAGTCGTTTTTTTAATTTTATGCAACTGGAAAACATAACGGAGAAACCTAAAACATGTAAAGAAATAAAATCTTTTAACGCCCAATAGCTACTGTTTCTGAGGTAGGTACATGGTAAAACAAACACGTAAAATTTAACAAGGAATCCGCATAAAACATTAAATTTTCCCACTGGTCAATGAACTGGTTACAACAAAAGAAGCCACTATTATCCCTTTTGTTATTTCATAGCAGTAATGCCATTATTAAACATAGATACATAATAAAATAATGAATTTGTGCTATTTCTCTCTGTTTCCCTTTCTGACGTAGCACATTTAAGAAGAGTCGATAAATCTGCGGCATTTTGTTTTCTTTTTTAACGTAAATTTAGAACCAGTTCCTGATTTTTTCATAATAACAGATATAAAACTTTTCACTTTGTCTATTATGTATGGTGAATAGGGGATATATTGTAATCGATCCAAAAATTCATGTAGCAGTTTCATCGTAAGTACATGTTTTGAAGACCCCTGGATCTATAAAATGTGTTTTAAACAGTTTTGTAAGTGCCTTTTGGTGTGTATGCTTATGAACCGCCTAACTCAAAATCGAAAACTCTGTTAAATACCAAACATTGTCAGTTGGAGTTAGACTGGAACATTCAACGCCATAGCCGGGATTTAAACACGAAACTTCCTGTCCAAAATTTGGGCTACACATGGCTGGTATGAAAGAACAATTTAATTTCCATTATTGGACCTAATTGTGGTTGGACTATAAAGCCGGGACTTAAGGTACTTACGTGTTGTAAGTCGCCATTAAGAAGTTGCCTTATGTGTATATGATGATTCCTAAGTGGCTTACTGGATAATGCGAGTCAGTTGGACAATCAATGTCATTCTGGCAGGTTAGCCATGGTAGCTCAAAGGTTACAGCAACCGGACGAAGGCCTAAAGATCCGTGTTCAAATCCCGGCAATGGCATTGAATTTCTCAGACTGACTCCACCTGTCCAAAATTTGGCAATTACAGCAACCGGACGAAGACCGAAAGATCCGTGTTCAAATCCCGGCTATGGCCCTGGATATTTCAGACTGACTCCACCTGTCCAAACTTTGGCTTACACATGGCTGGTGTGAAAGAACAATTTAACTAACAAATATGATATTTACGTCCAGAATTTACTCATTATATTACTACGTGAATAGTTTTTTTTTAGAAATCCCTCATCCCGAACTGCTCTTTACAGGAAAATGATTCGAATGTGTCATTATTTTCAAAAATTGCTCTAATAATTATGATTAACGTACTTCGTATCATGAATTTACGACTTTTATCACAAATGGAAATGTCTTCTTCTTCAGCAATCCAGGGATAAGGCTCATGGCCTATTTCATCCTCACTCCATCATCTCGTCCTCGGGCGACCAGCATCTCTCCTTCCTTGAGGTTTATAACTCCACACAATGTTGCGTATTCTACCCTCGTTCATTCTTTATATATGTTTCTTCCAATTATTTATATTTTCTTCAATCTTCTCGTGCAAATAAAATATTTTCGATTCATCACGTATATCTGCCTTTCTAATTAGGTTTCTTCTTGTACAGACTTTCTCACTCCGCAGAAACCGTATTTCAGCACTCTGTATTTTACTTCTGTCCTTTTGCCTGAGTACCCTTCTATATAAATGAGGCGGTCCGCCCCGTAGCGAACCACGTTGAGCTCTCCCTTGTGCTCAACGCCTCACAATTACGGATTGGTGGCGTGCGGGGGTTAAGGACATGGAGATTGTAACAGGTTCAAGGTGACTTGTAGCTCCCGCGAGAGAACTCCCATCTGTACCTCAGGGAGTGGGTGCGTCCTGATTGGTTGTGGGTTGAATGAAGATGACACCTCGAATCTGGTAGACAGAAGTTTATTGTTGTCTTTAGACTCCTTTGCTCGCCACCGTAAGGTCGTCATCCGTACGGTTGCTGTGTTGAGCGTCAATATTGTGATGTGATGCGCAGAGGCAATAGCACTACGTAGTCGAACTAGATATATTTATCGTCTTCCCTATATATTACTCTTTGCGCTAACTCTCACTGGAGCGAGCGACTGTTAAATACTGCACTTTGTCTCGGTGCATGGCGCGGAAGTGCACTTGTTAGGTGGCGCCAAATACGTTCCGTCTCACGTAGATCATAGGACCAAAGTGTTCTTACAAGAAAAACCTACTTCCCACCATCACTTTGAATTACCCCTACTCTAGGTATTTTTGGAGTTTGAAAAATCACATGAACAAATATTAATTTTCCATTGGCTGGAAGCTATCCTCACTTACGATCAGTGTTCAGAATTTCCAGTTTAAGACCTAATATCAGAGACGCTTTCTCTAACGGCCCGCATGCTAAAATTTATGCGGAAGGATGCGTTCTGAGCGTCGGTCAAAATCTTGAAGCCTGTTGTCAGAAGCACGACTGGGATTTTAACAATGGGTTTGTTTGCGACTTTGTGGCACCAAATTTGCCTTTAGGGCAAAACAGACAATAGAGTACGGTTATTTGTTTACAGGGTTTGCAAAGGGAGTTTACTGACCTTCGCAGACTGGCCGTCTGTGGGATATATTCTAGCATTATGACATATATCTATTCTTGTATGTCATTTATTTATATTTATTCCTTTATTTATGTTAATGTCTTTCTGATATCAAGTTATATGTCATCTCAGTGTTCCTAGCTGACAGGGGCTACATCAGTAATAAAACTGGAATCGCCATTGTCTTATAAAATTTCAATTTTGTTTCCTTTCTCGTCTTATTTTGTAGAGTTTTATTTATTGTTCTACAACGTTTTTGGAATTAATTAATTTTACATTCCACACGGTTATCTCTATCTACATTTATATAACAGCCCAAGTATTTAAAATAGGAATGTATTTCTTGAATTCTTTTGAGTAGCCCGTGATGTCCTCTTCAATCTGGATAGCTTAAATCATTAGAAATACCAAGACAATGTTGTATTTTACAAAAATGTAGATATTCTTAAAAGTAGATACAAGTTTGATACCTGGAGTTACACATTTCCGAGATGTCTCTTGTTATTCGTTTGAATTTTCAAATACGAATGATATTTTACGTAGGAGGCCTTATTCATTTTCAGCAGCCATCACTTATTGACCAGCTCTTAAAAGAGTTTATTATTGCTTAAGCTTATTTTCATTATCACAGAAACGAAATATTTAATAAATCTGTTTTTACAACTGTTTAGATTTAACACGAACAGAGGGAGGTGTATGCTTTTGTAGGTACAGTTTTATGGAGAATGAGTGTACAAAGTCATGTAACAAAGGATTTTAAAGCAGTGTTTCTTGAGATACTGAAATAATGACTGACAATTACCACAATTTTCTTGACTCTAATTATTGTAAACGCAGCAGCACGCCGTATGGCATTTTTTCAACGTCGCTCTGTGTTATTTGTGCATTGCAGTTAGAAATAGCTTGTTTGCGTGCAAGTGGTGAGTGACGGTTGACTTTATGTTCTCTTAAGTAACACCGCTGAGAACTTACATCTGGAAAACATGAAGTCATATATGTTTGGAGATGATTAGTTGCCAGTGTGACCTTGAATACAGTGCATTAAGCTTCTTGAAATTGACTGAATAAAAATTCCCTTCTACGCCACAGCGTTTCTCACACAGTGAAACTTCCATAGATATAAATGTTTTAGCAGAATGTAACTGATAGTTCATATATACCAACTTAACTACACAGTGAGTCACCTAAAACTTGAACTGCAAATATCTCTGAAACAAAAACTGGATACGTTGCATTCAGATTACTTTCTTTGCAAATTCAACACAGTATTCTTCTACCTGTTTCACGTTAATCGAGATAAACATTTGTGGGAATGTTTCATTGCATATTACCTTGTAGGTACAACAGTAATAGTGGAATATGGCGGTAAATTATTTTAAGACATGGTCGCTGTGTGATAGCTTTGAAATCCCATTTTCTTTTAATAACCAAGACAAAAGGGGCTGATTTGCTGCACTCATATAACGTTCTATACTCATACAAACTATTTTACCAACACCAACTCGTCTATTTTCATGTTACCACTCCATTTTCCAAGGATTGAGTGGTCGAAGATTTTAAGTTCCTAACCCCGTCTACTCCTTATATTTCAAGACTATTCCTTACTCACTTATTTTCTCAATCATGACTAACAAGTTTGGTTAAAATTGTATGTGTCTAAGACATCGACACGAGAAATAAAATGTATTCTTTGAATTAATTGCAAATTTTGTATAACACGTGTATCACAAGAGACAGTATACAGAAAATGTAGATCTCGTTAAATCTAGAAATGTATCTATGTCAAATAGAATATTTGTAGCATTTAGCATTTCTGAGATGTCCGTTATTGGTTTTCATTTTTAAAAACTATATTTTTTTCTACCATATATGTAGTAGATGCATTGCATTCCATCCAAAATCCAAAAATTAAACATTTTTGAAATATATCAAGGTATGTTTGTCTATGTATGAATATGTGCCTCGAGCATAACTTAAAACGATAATGTCAGATGGATACCAAACGTCATATTTCAATGCAGTGTCTTTTTTTTCTACTTTTCTCAAAATAATCTTAAGGAAACTACCATCTATTCCAAACATTTGCATAATAAAATGAATATAATGCCTTGAATTGCTTATAAATAACGTATGAAGTAGTCTGCAATAGTCAAAGATATTTTTGTAATTTTGTATAACTAATGAACCACCAGAAATAAACAAAAGCTCACTGCACGAAAACGTAGACCTATGTAAAAAACACCGTTTATTTTTGTGGCATGAACTGTTTATAAAGTAATCTTGTTGTTGGTTTGAATCCTTTAGTAATTTGTCTTTTTAAATTCTGCCAACTTTGAGCTGCTTCTGGCGATATCATGCAAAGAGCAAGGGATTCCAAAGCCGTCACGTAGCAACTCGCTTTCGAAGATTCTAATGATCGCCTTAGCTTACGCTGTTTCTGTTTGCTCGGCTTTTATTTAACCATAAAAGTATGACTATTTTAACTATGTTAAATAGTTTCCACATTGGTCGTCTGTAGACTAAATAAGAATAAAAATTCGATTTTTTATGACTTCAACTTATCTGTGAGTTCGGTATGATGATGAACGCTGAATTTCCCTAATACTTAGATTTACGCATCCCAGAAAAGCTTTGAGCAGGTTTTAGTGCTTCCAACTATTGCATATTAAAAGGCAAAAGTAGTTTTCTTTTTAAATTTATTTGTGTGTGTGTTTCTTTTTTTTTTTTTTCTTCTTATTTTTTCCAAACAAACAATCGCCAGGAGGTCCCGAAAGAAATTAATGATGCATTATGTTCTCATGACATCCTCTATTCGTGTACAAATTATTATTCTTCCTGCGCTTATTCTTCTCTTACATGTTAATTGAGACAAACTTGTGTAGAAAAAGTTCGATTGCATATTTTCTTGTAGAAGCAAGGGCATTAGGAGAATATAAGGAGCTTTAGAAACACAAATTTATAAGATAGGGTGTTTATATAAATGCTTTTAAGATTCTCTTCTTCTTGCATAGCCAAAAGTGTATTTGATATAAGTTGTGAGATTCAACGAGATTTAATTCTTTGTAGTGAGGATTTGTCTATTTCTTAGCGTTTGTACAAAAGTCCAGCATAAAAACAAGTTCAGAGCATGTTCCCAGGAATATTAGATATACTTGAATTTTATCTGTCAATAAAATATATTAAAATGTAGTGTTTTAATCATAATCCTTAGCTGGTTTTAAAAAAGCAGAATTGTAAAAATATGCTACGCCAAATATCCTACTTTGGCCTGAGGAATGTTTTCTTTAAAATCTTATCGACTTCTTGGAAAGATATTAAGTAGATATCAATGTATGTTATTTAACTGATTTTTCATTTTTGAGATATTTTGTTTACAGATATGTTTTTCTAAAAATGTTTTGGAGCAAGGGTTGTAGAGCACCTCAAAACATATACATCCGGTGAAATTTGATACAGAAATGTTGGAATACTTCCTCTGCTTACAACGTATCATAATAAAATCAAAAATGTGTATGCTTATTAACTGATATAGACTATCCTTTGAAGTTATGTGGTGTTTACAAAATGACAAGAAAATCCAGTATAGATTTTGCCCATCCCGGAATCGAATACAATCGACAGAATGTGATTTACTACCTCGTGCATAAGAGAATGAATGTGTATGATGGCTGTGAGGTGTACTTTTTGTTATTTTTTCTTCTTTTGGTTTTTATCTAGCAGCGGAATGCTGTTTTGTTCATGCAACGTACGCTAGACGATGGAATTGAATACAGGTACTGCTGAATACAACAGTCATAACAAAATAAGACGAAATCTTATATAGTTGTTTTATTCACTGTGTTATTTCTCGTTCTACATACATATATACAAAGAGGAACAGTATCACGTCAGTGATGCAATATTTCCAAGATTTTCAAATCCAGATGTTACTGATATAACATTGTAACTTTGTTGCTATAACAAAAGTCATTTGAAGTTGCGGTTTTTTCTTACTATGGTGTATTTCGAAAGCAACCATTACAACATTACGTAACAAAGTAGATGCTTAACGAATCAGCGAAGCTAAATCTGATCATTTCAGTGTAATTTGATATCGGTATTATTGACTGGTAAGATAGGGATAAAGTGATAGGGATATACATAAATGTCTGTATGTTAAAATCAACGCATAATGTAAGAAGAATGTCTTTAGCTAGCCAAGTTATGTAAAGAAAAGTAATTTTAATCAGTGTAGCTTACGCAGTTGGATGTTTCGATAAACTCAGTCAACAAGGAGTGTACCTGGAACTCAATGATAACAATGCCGTCAAACGATGTTGTAAAATGCACTAGGTCAGTTCCATTGGAATTTAGCAAGCCACACATTAAAAAATGCGTTTCAGATACGATTAAAACGACATTAATGTTTAGTAATTTATGTATAAGTAGGAAGTTTGAGTGAAGAGAAAAGAAATAGGCAGAACTTATGTCGAAGGTGGGCATCTTTGTGGTTTTTCTTGAATGCCTAATAGCCGTACAGCATTAGTATTTTACTTTGATCTATCATCGGCAGTCCTTAGCATCTAAAGAGCGCGCTTGAGTAATCCATACTAGCGGTCGCCACAAAGGAACTTTCTAATTAGCACTTCAGCAACTCACAGCAACTGATGCTTCTTATTCTTACAAAAGTGTTTTAAACGTATATACACTGATACATCAGAAGTTAGAAGATAGAATGCTTCAGTAGTTAAGATTTTTGTCCTAAAATTCAGAAAGCTTAATTCTATCCTCGGCAACTTTGAGGGAAAATACCTTGGTTTACAACTGTTGCAGATTCACATCAGAAGGTGTCATGTTCCAGAAAACTTAGTTGTCCAATTTTCAAAAACTGTGTTGACAGTCTATAATGACTATGTCTTTGATGACTATGATGACATTTATTATAATATTATGCTATATACTTTCAGAAATGTATTAGAAAATATTGCAAAAGAAGACTTATAATGTGACTTAGAAAGCGGAAAACAATATTACCAGACTTTCCCTTAAAACCTCTGCAATAAACGAAATTATTGATCCTATAGATGATAAAATATGTTATGTTGTATATCGTCTTTACCGGAAAAATCTTTCATTTTTGTCAATCAATGATATCAGATAAGTACTAATAACCATAACCATATCTGTAAACATTTATTAATAAGTAGAGGTGAGAATTGCATATAAATATCTCTATGTTTTATAGAAACAGGAAATAGAGCTCTAACCTAGTATTTACCCATTTCAGTACTTGGACCCAAAGATGTGAATGTCTTCAGATGTATTTTGCGTGTTTGATATTTTGGAGATTAATCATGCATAAGGAAATTTTAGCATAATCAGGCATACAATGCAAATTATATTCACTTCAAATTGTATATTTAAATAATTTTGATTGAATACCTGAGGTTTTTTCAATTGCTATATGTCATTTTTGCTTCAGGAATATGTAATGAACATTTTAAATAAGAAAATTAAAAAGTGTTCCCTGAACGAAAGTTCGCTTCAACACTTTACCGACAGTTCCCCACAGACTGCTTGTCTTAGACTATCTTTTGAGGTCGGCTGCTGTCATCCACAGTGGCATTACGTGAATGTATGCATATTTTTATAGAGCTTTATATTCTCATTTCTATTAATTACTTTATTAATTTTAGAATTTAATTTTAATGTTATTTATTTCTTAGGTTAACATACAAAAGGAAGATTGTAAACAGGGGGAACATTGAAACTTATTTTACGATTTTGACTCTATGAGCCGTTTCTGCTATTAAAGGTTTTCAAAGTGTTTTATATCCAATCAATTTACATAGGAGGCTGGAAATGTCCTGTTCGAAAACATTTGAAAATTGCAATAACTTGGCAATATTCTAGGTTTAAAGTTTCCAAAGTTTCTGCCAGTTTGTGTCAATTTATATTTACGAAATTGAAAATGCGAATAGATAGCAGATCGTTCCCAATCTTGTGATGTAGTTTATGCTTCTCATCAAGTTCTGCCGTGTAAATAAACACTTTTCTCGCCAGATATGTTAAATGGTGGATCCCTTTAATTAAGCTAATATTAAAGATAGGGAAGCTTTTAAAACCATTATTAGATACACTTTATAGCTGGTTTAACTTTCACCCAGTCCTAAAACATACCTATGTAGGTATTGTTTTGAGTGGTACAAATACATATGCTAAAGATTGAAATGAAGGCTAGGATAAGCTTTGACAGTTATGACTTTCTCCTGGTTTTAAAGTCTGTTTTGTCCAGATCAGTCATATTGAATATAATTGAAAATAAGGCTTTTACAATAAGAATATACAGTTATATACTGTTCGTTCACTGACGCTTTAACTAGTGGGATGGGGTGCCCTTTCATGCGTTGCCGGTGATATTTGTGTGTTCACTGTCGGCATTTTAGAATTTCTATCATCCGACTTCCATTGTATGTAGCACGCGCGGCAGGAGTTTCCGCATGGGTCTACACCACCGGCCAGTAAAGTGGTACCTGATAAATAAGCCACCCCAATCCACCAGCTAAAATGTCGGTGAACGAACCTAAGAATCTTCCCAAGGAGCATAAGCGTAAAATCATTGTGTGCTTGTAGGTTATTTGTAGGATATATGTACAGAAGAAAACATTTGTAACTTGGCATAATACTTTCCTGAACACCAAGTACACAAAAAGTTACTGGGTAAAGAATACTTTGTTAATTTGTATAAAAGAATTTAAAAATAGGATTTTTGAAAGGTATAGTTAGTCTACATTTTTGCATATATTAAAAAGTTTTCTGAATTACCAGAACTATTTCTCTGACATTATTCAGCGAAATCAGAGAGAAAACAGTAATATGAGATGCAACCCCTCCCGAATAAACCACATTTCAAATATTGATTCACCTTTATTCCTTAGGAATGTCATAAAAAGGCCGTATCCACAATGAAAGGGCAAGAATACCTCTGAATGAAACTGAAGGACGCAAATTTCAAAGAGCCTTATAACCCTCACGTCTTTCATGAAAAACGGTGGGTTTCAATTGTCAAACAAGTTCTACATTCACTACCATCCGCTCCCTCCCTCCGTCCCTGCCTCCCTCCTTCCCTCCCTCCCTCATTCCCTCCCTGGCGTTCTAACTGAGAGACTGAATTGCCGAGTGCAATTTTTGATAGCTTATATAATATTACTCTACCCTGAGTTCCTTAAGTAATAAATTTCACAGGTGCTGTATATTTAAGTACACGTAAACAAAATACACGACTTGTCAGAAGGTCCGTAGCTCTTCTTTTTTTCTATATCTTTAAGAAGGAATTTGTTTTTAATTATAATCAACTGATAAAAAGTTTCCGAATGAGGCGCCAACTCCTGTGAAACTTTGTTAATTTCGAAATGAGCGGCAGACCTCTTCCTCTCGCTTGCAGCACTACGGATTCCGTAAGTCTTTTATCTTCTGACTAAAGCAATAACAGAGGAAGAGCGCAATCCCTTGTTCAAACAACCTGCATAACTGTGAGAAGAGCGCTGCATATCGGTTATCAATACGGCCCTTGTGTCGCACTCCCTATTTACACATAATGGGAAGCGAGTAAAGGAGCTTCCTGGCTTTGAGAACTCAATTTAAGAATGGACCTATAACACATCCTAGAAGTTAGCTCGTTGATAATAAGAACTACTTCAATCTCTTTGATATATATGGCTTCCCACATGTTTTCCGACAGCAGCCATAGTGCATGTGTTGTGAATAATATAACTATAATCTGTATCAAAGTAGAACAATCCTTTGCTAAACATATGGGTGTACACAGAAGAGAGACTGAGGTACATTAACAAAAGCTCTTAGGTTCTCTAGTTAAATACGAGGGTGCTCTAAAAAGTTTTCGACCTCAACATGAAGATGGTAGCACTCATAAATAAAAGCTAGTGAATTTCGTTGTTCATCTGTTGACAGTTACTCACTAAAGCTTCAGCAATTTTGGACGCTCAGTTGTTATGTTACAGTCGTTTGAGTGAGTTGATGTGAGTGTTTTTAATAAAGTGAACAAATCGAGTATCGAGGTGACATTGAATATTTGTTTTTGAAAGGAAATATGCCTACGCAAATCAAAGATGAGTTGGATTCTGTGTAAGGGAACTCTGCACCATCATTTACCACAGGGAAAGTTTGGGCAGCTGAATTTAAAACTGACCGTAAGAGCTTGGGAAACGATGAACGTTCGGGACGTCCAAAAACTGCAACTATCGCCGAAAACATCGCCAAAGTTCACCAAATGGTGCTAGACGACCGCTGAATTAAAGTGAGAGTGTTAGCAGAGGCTATGGGCATGTTAAAATAGCGTGTTTGTCACATACTAAATCAACATTTAGACATGAGAAAGCTGTCCGCGCGTTGGGTGGTGCGTTTGCTCGCGTTAGACCAAAAACGTGTTCGAATGAACATTTCCAACGCACTGTTGGCGCAGTTTAGGCGCAATAAATCCGAGTTTTGGCGCCGATTAATTACTGTAGATGAAACTTGGATACACTATTATACGCCCAAAACAAAAATAGAGTCCAAACAGTGGACTGCAAAGGGTGAATGGGCTCTAAAATAAGAAAAACCTGTTTTTTTCGGCTGGGGAAGTGAGAGCGACTGTTTCTGGGTTAGTCATGGAGTTACGTTAATCGATTATCTTCAAAAATGAAAAACCATTACAGAAGCATACTACGCATCATAACTTGATAAGCTGAAGGCAGAACTGGCAGAAAAACGGCCGCATTTTCAGAAAAAGAAAATCCTGTTTCACCATGAGAACAGCGGTTGCAATGGCGAAAATCCACGAATTACGGTATGAACTGCTGGACCATCCACTTTACTCACCAGATCTATCCCCAAGCAACTTCTTTTTGTTCCCTCATCTGTAAATTGCGCTTGGAGGATAGAGATTTTCGTCAAATGAAGAGGCAATCACCTTCACCTTCTGAACAATTGTTTTGCAGAGAAAAGTGCTGAGTACTATTTGGACGGGTTACAAAATGAAATGTGCAGTGCATAACGCCCGCTTTTACTACATACGGCACCGCAGGCGATGACACTGATGATAAATGAGATGAAGATGGAGCACCGGTAGAATGAGATGGTGGGGGAAACCGGAGATCCCGGAGAAAACTTGCCCCAGCACCGTGTTGTCCACCACAAATCTCACTTTGTGGTCGCCTGGGATCGAACCCGGACCGCCTTGGTGAGAGCCAAGTGGTCTAACCACTTAGCCACGGCGCGGACCCAAGGACGGGTTACAGAGATGAGAGCATCGCTGGGAGGGGTGTGTAGAGCTACAAGGAGACTATGTTGAAAAATAAAAAAGGAAATCTGAAAAAATGCCTTGTATCTTTATTAGGTCGGAAATTTTTCAGACCACCTATGTATATATATGAGAGTATGAGAGAGAGAGATAGAGAGAGAGAGAGAGAGAGAGAGAGAGAGAGAGAGAGAGAGAGAGAGAGAGAGAGAGAGAGAGAGAGAGAGCGGAGGGACAAACTACCTTAAAAGTGCCCTATAATCTGTTACTGAAATTGGTAAAATGTTTTCACTGATTGAAGGATGCCTGACTAGAACCTTCCAATCTGAGGAAAATTAAAATCATTAAAAATAAAATATGTAACGTTATGGTTAAATTGTAAAGGGTAGCTTGTGGTAGAGTAATTTTACTGAAAATAGGGTATACATGTAATTTATCAAGGAAATATCTTGAACATTTGGTATTTTAAGTAATTTTCTAGGAGAGTTTCCAGAAGTCCACTTTATTCTGCATATCCTTTGAATAACTAATAGAGAATTATCCTCCGCAGAACATACACATAGCGCATTAACTTTAATTCTAAATAAATAAATAAATAAATAATCGCAAGATACAGACAAGCGCTTACGCACAAAAATGGGGACCTCTTCAAAATATATTTTATGTCAAACAAAAATTTATGGAATGAACCATTTCTGACATATTCCTTGCTATTTGTTTGAATTTTCCAATATTTATATTTTTCTCAAATGAAAAGAATTATTATTTTTATCTCTTGGCTATGCAAAAAGAACGTAATTTCAAAGGCATCACATAGCGCCGGCTCTTGAAAGGCTCGCCTAAATTCCAATATTCCCTTGAATATAAAAATGGTCATTTTTGCAAACGTCTATCTCGATTTACATGAAGAAGATACAATAAACGTTTAAAAAAAGAGTTTGTACAAGAATACAGAAATTCATGTGAGTGATGCAGGTCAGATTTCTCTACGTACATTCTTATATTGTTACATTTCAAAAGTTACTTTATTGAACACTATTTAACACTACTTAGCGAGATTGGATTCGCATCTTGCGGCCGGCGAGGATGATGGGATGAGAGGAAGTCTGCAGTAAATATAGTACGTGGTCATATATTTATGTAACACATCTAACAAAAGAAACTTTAAAATAAAAGAAAAGTTAATTATTCACGTACAAGGAGATGTTGGAATTGTCTTTCTTCATTGTTCAGACATTTCTGACACTGCTTAGAAAATTTCTCTTACACTCTGAGACTTCCTCTGCGAATTGATAGCAATATTTTGATGGGTATTATCTTTAGGTTCAACTAAAATGTCTGGATTCATTTTGTAAACTTTCTCTTCTAATGTTCCATAAAAATACGAATATCACAGAGTTAAACAAAAGATATGAGTATCTTAAGGTACTTTCAGGCAGCAAAAGCACTCGTCAACGTATGGTTTTCAATGCAACATTCTGAATAAAACAGATAATAAATTAAATTAGTGGGTACTGATTAGTAGATTTCAATCTTGCCGACAGTTCTATCGATAGAGTAGTTTCCGATCGCTCAGTTTTACAACAGCGTTAGACGAATATGTTATGATGTAACAGGAATTTCATGTGTTTAGAGGTAGAGATGATTTTCTGGAAGCACCACGTTGGTAAGCCATATGTAACGATTGTTCCTCACGATGTCATGTTATGTATCAGCTTTCCTGAAGTTGGATATCGTCTCTCCTCCGCGTAGTGATGAATTAAAAATATATGTAATTTTTTTTTTAATTTTCTGGCGAAATTCTTTTTAAAGTTGATAAATTGTTGAAACTGCTATTGTAGCTCCGGTTCGCATGAGATCATATCTCTGTCGTGGTATCGGATAGTTTACGTATGGAAACTTAAGGTGAAGGAAATCAAAAGGTTGAAAGTGTTTCTTTAATATAAATTCGAAACACAATTTAAATAATATTTGTATTTTGAATCAATGTGTTCACACAATTTACAATAATACTTTTGTTACGTCGAGGAATAGTTCGAATACAGTTCAAAATCTCTGATTTGCAACCAGACTCTTGCAAAAATCCAGCACTTCAACACACGTCTATTCACGATGAAGTCCAGATACAAAAGATTATCTTCTCCTTCTCAATTATTGATTTTTACCTTATCACTATGGTCACCATTCTAGTCCACATCACTTTTCACTGTGGCCAATACATTAATTTTGAATTACATAATTTCGTGATATTTCAAATATAAAGTCCTAAAAACAATTTTGTATTATAATTTTGTCTTTCTATTGAATTTATGAAATTTGCCACTTATTTAGCTTGATTATTAACGTTTATCTTCACCTGTTTGTGACCTATTCTATTCAATCATGGTCATCTATAATTCATATTAATTCACAATATAACTTTCATAATTTTAAAGATATTAACATGAAATAAATTAAACAATGCTCTGGCAGTTGGTGCATTAACAACTGTATCAACGATTCACATCTGTCTTCCTATCTCAAAGTACACGGGCTTCATTGCATGATAACAAACAATTCGAAAGTTTGCAAACCTATTTACAAACAGACCGATTGTCATTTGCAGGTCTTTTTCGCCCCAACAAATATTTCAGTTCATTACTTATATGCTGTGTTGTGGATTATTTCATATTAATTCTTTATTATTAATGTTATTATCTAAATGCACTTTACTATCATGTACAAATTGCCACAATTGTATCAATAATTTCAGTAAGATCGTTGAATACTTAATTACTTTATAATTTTATGAAAGCTAAAAGTATGTGAAATGCAGTTACATACAGCTGTGCCATCTAGTAGCAACTAAACTTCGTGAGATGGCTGATAGTGAATGCTACTTCCCGGATTGAGTAAATCAGAGGATAACAGAAGAAATACTGTAAAAGAGGCATCCTAAACCTTGCAGGGTAATCAGATTCAAGCATGAATGGAATTTTTCTACTTGAGAAGTCAAAGCTTAAACGGAGAAAAGAAAGGATGTTGGACATCGCATGTTCTCTCCTTTCAGAATTGCTTCCTGCTTCCCTTATATGCTCCAACATTGCTTTAGGTTGGTCGTAAAATGTCGTCTTCCGTGGTCTAGGGGTAGCATGCTAGCCTTTGGTTCCCTGGGTTGCGGGTTCAAACCCGCAGAGGGCGACGTATTTTATCAGGCGTAAAAATCCATTGAATGGCTTCCTTCGGAAGGGAAGTATAGCTAGCCTGTGGTCCCATGTCGTGCACTTAAAGCTCGTGAAAGAACCTTAAACCTGAAAAGAGACCTCTAAGCAAAATTAAGCAGTTTTCCACTCGCTCGCTCGCTCGCTCGCTCGCAGTGCTGGCTGGCTGTATAAAGCCAGAAGGCTTTTGCTGCGTGCCCACCTGTTAAGGTTTTATTGCAGGTAAGGTTTTTCAATTGGAATTTTGTAGGATGTGGTGTAGGTTTTGAGGTTGGAGTTCCTTTTGAGGTTACAAATTTATGTACCTTCGGGTTGAAAGGACAGGATGCAATACCTTGCACCCTGGTATTTTAATTTTGCAGTTAGTTATTCGTTGAACAATTTTGATGCCAAACAGCTTAGAAGAGTTATGAGGAGCTCAGTTTCAGCTGATGTTAGGATTAGCTCCTGGGATATCTCGGGTGCCCGCAAGCCATGCGGGTTAACCGGAACAGTCTGGAACGGCTTCTAGTGGGGACATAATCTCCCAATGATCTAACAAGGGCGCTTCTATGCGTTGGTAAACTGGCGTATAATTTAGATGCCCGGCGCCTAATTTCATCCTCCACGTATGGAAGACCCGAGGCTTCGTGAAGCAACCTAGTAGGAAAGTAACGACCCACAGAATATAAAGACCGTAGTCCTCTATTCTGTGCACGTTGGAGCCATGCCAGCCAGCTATCTGCGGCCATGCCCCAGATCTCGCAGGCATATAGCATTAACGGAATAACCAGCGCTCGGAAGAGGTTCCGAGTGTAACTTCAGGCCAACCGGCATCGAGGTCGACCCCAGCATAGGATACAGGGAAGCAATTGCTCCCTGCACCCTCGCCGCTAGGTTCCTGATGTGCTGGCGAAAAATTAGGCCTCTATCCAATGTTACTCCAAGGTACTGGATGGAGTTTGTCCACTCTATTCTTCGACCTCTGAAGCTAAATTTGGGACAGTCTGCGGGGGTGTGGCGCCTTGTAAAAGGTATGGCGTGGCTTTTGTCCGGATTAACGGACATCCGCCAACGCCGATACCACTGTTGGGTTTGGACGAGGTGTCTTTGTATGGGGTTGAAGGCTCTGAGGTTGTGTTTGTCTTTGCTGAACAGAAGTACGTCTTCAGCGTATTGTGCCATTTCGACTCGTGGCTCTGTGGGGAAATCTGCCATAAAGACGTTGAATAAGGTGGGAGATAGTACAGAGCCTTCGAGGATTCCGCCTCTCACTGGCCTGAGTGTTCATGTTTTCCCCGCGACTGTGGCCTTAAAGGTGCGGTGCCGTAAGAAGCTGTGTAGGATGTTGATCATTTGTGTTGGGAGCCCCAGGTGGATCAGTTTGTATAACAGCCCGACATGTCATGTCGTAGAGAAGGCCTTCTCGACGTTCAACAAAACTGCAGCCATGAAGGCGCCTTCCAGAAGCCTAGAGCAGCGGTCTCCACCACACGTAGTAATTGCTGGACTGTCGAGTGCCCCGGACGAAAGTTTTCCACTCCCATAATGTAATGGTAAACTGAGCACCATAGCAAATAAAAGGCGTCCATAAATAAAAACTAAATTTCATTTCATAAGCATAATATTAGGTAACACTAGTTTATATGAGCCCACTTGGAGGAGGGTGCACTGTTTTGTTGTCAGTCTGCAATTTCGTCATGGCTAGGATTCAGAGAGCAGTGCAGCAAAAGACAATGGAGGGAAAATACAGTTGCACAGTGAAAATACAGTAAAATCTGCCTTCAGGACCCCTGGTTAAGCGGAAATCTGTCTTAAACGGAAATATTGCATGGTCCCATAAATTTGGGGGTGAAAAAATATGCTAAATTCCCTTTATAAAACGGAAAGTGTCCTAAGCCGACAACATAAATCAAATTATGCATTCTAATATGAAATGTTCTGTTCCGGAATGCAGAGTTTAGAAAACTTTTCAATGTGCATTTGAGAGTTGAAACATACTATATCGCTGTTACCTGGCCATTCTAGTATAAGTATTAGTATTAGTATTAATATTATTATTAGTATTATTAGTATTATTAGTATTAGTATTATTATTATCACTACTATTGCTATTGTCACTACTATCACTATAATTACTATTACTACTATTACTATTACTATTATTACTATTATTACTATTACTATTATTACTATTACTATTATTACTATTACTATTATCACTACTATTGCTATTGTCACTACTATCACTATAATTACTATTACTATTGTAACTATTACTATTATTACTATTATTACTATTACTATTATTACTATCACTATTATTACTATTATTACTATTACTATTATTACTATTATTACTATTACTATTATTTCTATTATTACTATTACTATTATTATTACTATTATTACTATTAGTATTATTATTACTATTATTACTATTACTATTATTACTATTACTATTATACGGTTATTAATATTATTATTACTATTATTATTATTACTACTACTATTACTACTACTACTACTACTAAAATGCCACATGAACCTTCATGACCCTCTCTGCGAAAGAGTTTTTTTTTTTTTTTTTTTTTACGTTGATTTCCTTATCGTAAGAGGGCTCTGAGTTCCTCGGTCCACGTAATCGTCGTGCTCCATGGTCTAGGGGCAATATCCTAGCTTCTGGTTTCCGAGGTCCCGGTTTCAGATCAGACAGAAGGACATAAATATTATTAGTAAATTATTAGACTTCTTTCGGAAGGGCTGTAAAGCTGGTGGTCCAATGTAATAAATTTACTGAATTTAAAAAGAACCTCAAGCATGAAAAAGAAGCTTTTAGGTAAATTAAGCAGCATTTCACGTCCAATATAGAATGTGACTTTGAGAACCATAGCGATTAAAGAGCGTCCATAATAAATATCCCAAATTCCGCCGGATATATTTCGTCCATTTCACTCACCGTCCGTTATAATCTGCGCTTAAAATGCTTACATTTACAGAAGCAAATAAACTAAATATATATTTGGAGTACATGTTCTGCATAAGCTAAGCCGTCACGGAGAGCTGAAGTTCGACAACTCGTGAACGGGAAGACTGTTTGAAATTCCGTCGAAACGTACATCTCTATCTACAGCTTTTTCCAGGATTTACCTGGTCCATATAACTGAAGAACAATGGAAAGTCCCATAAAATTGTAATTAAAATCTTTTCTTGCAAACTTTTGTTCCTAATTATCGTTTTATTTTATGTATTATCAACGTTAAACGTTTGTGTTGCCGTACATAGTAAGCGGGTTAACACTGCTATATGTGCACACGGTACATAGCTGAAAGTGATATGAAAGTGTATTTATAAACAAAAATTTAAATTTATTTCAGATTTATTAAAATGTCCGTACTTAATGACCAATAAAAAGTGTACTTAACGTATATGGCTGTAATTTATTTTCGATTATTATGCATGGGGTATTTATAGATAATTCCAGGAAGGTTTTAGTTGACATGAAGTCCATTTCTTACAATCAATTTAACTTAATTTTAAATTAAACGCCAACATAAAAAGAGTTTTACAAAATATTTTAAGTAACATTATGCTGTAAAGCGTTTATAATGTGCTATTTTATGTATGCTATCCTGAAAACGAAAGAGTACTATGTAAGCTTGTCCACCATAGCTGGTGTGCAAACAGTGCTAAACGACACAGCAATGGCGTTTTTCCCCTTCGTTCTTTTTTTTATTTGTGTGTATTTGGAAAATACAGCAATATCAATACATTAAATGTGGCGTAAACACAATTTATCGGTTAGAGAGGGAAATGTTTTCCGCAGATCACGCAAAAATTAGCTTACATTTTGCCCACTGGATAACACAAGATTTGCTAATCCACCAGCGAACTGTTAACTTTCGTGGGTAAAGCGGTTTTTTTATTTGTAGCTGTGGGAGGTTAAAAGCATTAACAAGAAACAACCACACCCAGGATAGCTACCCTGATCAGTGCCTTTATACAAGGTACAATTACGTAGTATAATCTGGGGTAAGTAATGAAAACTTTAACATATACTTTTCACCTAGTTATTTATCCTAGTAATAGCCTAAGATATATACAATCTCCATACAGAGCGAGATGGATTCCCGGTGAGAGGATTCCCTTCGGGCCGCCACTAAGCCCTCAGTGTTTTCGTAGTTTTCTCAGTTCGATGGGCGACTACTGGAGTGATTCTTCTTCTACCATGTCCATGTACCATGTTCATGTCCATCGCTCCCTTTCATCTAATTCATAGTTTGCGTTATGCAAAGAGCCACTGCTAATATTTGGAAGTCCAACTGGGGTTTCTTCCTGGGGAGGGATTGTTGTAATTCTGGAATTGTTAGGTACCACCCTTGCTAGCATGTCCCTTCTTTCGGATACGCTTATGCTTCAAGTATCCTCTCCATTTCTTTCTCCCAGAGAGTTGTATGAGCCTTGAAAAAGACATAAAATGACCAATGCATTGTCTGACAAGGGAACTATTACTATGCCAATACCTGTATTCTCTTCAGAGTTTGATGGCACCGTCTCTACTGTATGTGGCACCTGTGTGCCAAAAATCAGTGTGAAGTGTAGCTGGAAGTACCCGAAAAAGTGTCCAGAACCCACAGCATTGCACGGAAGGGACTGTTTGCCCCTGCGGGCAGCGATCTATACTTGGCATACGTAAGGGGCGACGACACAGAGTTCACGAGGGATGTCCAGCAGCTACTTTCAAGTGGTCGCATGCGGCACCTTTTAGTCTTCCGTTTTGAGCGTTGCGGTTCTACCCCGCAGCAGATTTTTGGCACACTGGCCCCACATAGAGCAGAGATGATGTCATCAAGCTCCCAAGAAAATACATTTATGAGTATAGTGATAGTTCCCTTGTTAGCTACACTGGATAGGAAACTTCTGCATCTGACTAATCGTAATTCAACCATCTTCATCGAATTAATTTGTGTGCTGGCACGTAGAGTGGTTATTCTCACGATATTTCTAATGTGGTGTCCAAAAAGGAACCATGTATTGTCACAGGTGACTGTTTTGTTTAATTTAAATAGTGCGTTGTCAGTAGTTATTTTGACTAGAGTTGGGCGTGTGACGTCATGTCACGTGACCTCTCCCTCCTCAAGTGAAGGATGTACAAGGCTTGCTCGCTCTTCTCTTGTGAGACAGCTGTAAACAAGCCAGCTGTTTCATATAACCTTGCCCCGCTGACATGTATCACTCCGCGTGCAACTACCTTCCCCCTCATCCTAATTGGCCAATGCTTTCGTGCCTTAGGCTATAGACAGTGCCTTCCCGTCACATTGAAACCTGCAGTAAACGTCATAATAATTTGCAAGAAGATAGATAAAATCATACAAATAAGAATATGAAGGCATGCAAAAATAATGAAGTTTATAATGAAACTGAGCAAGTTGAAGCTGAATGAATGAGTAATGAAACTGGAACAAGTTTACAATGAAAGGCCTTCGGCTTTATCCACTGGGATTTTTTTTAAACCAGCACACATACCTTGCAAAAATGCCTGTCTTTCAGTTTTAAAAGTCGTGTCACGCCATACTTGTCATGTGTTCTTCATTCAACCAAATCTCGTCTAGGTAGTATATTTTACGACTTGTATCTCGGTACAGTCTGATTGTCCTTAAATAACGTCTTCGCCACACAGCAATATCGCCCCTGGAGTGGTAAGTTTTCCTGTTGTCTCAATTTCATGTCACGATGTTCCTACGCATCTAAACCACCTGTAAGTTCAGGGCACAGCTGTACGACTTCTCTCACTGACAAAGACGGATCCTTCTCTGTGAGTGCATTAAACACATGCAACACAATTCTTTTTTCGCGATGCTTCAGCGAAAAACTGGCGCTAGACTCTGCCATTATACATATAATAAGTACACGCGCAATAACCGATTAATAAAATCATTTAGCCCTCGCACTTGGCATGACACACCGTTGAATGGCGATATATGACTAATCCAGTTCAAAACAAGGTTAGTGATAAAAGTCATAAACAAATGTCATCACTACCGCTAAATCACGTGCTATCGTGCCATGTGCTTGAGAGTAAAGGAACCTCCTCTTTACTTCGTTTAAGAATTAACATGCATTTCAGATAAATCAACTCTGTTGCGTAATATAATTCATTAAAACAGTTACGAAAATATAAATTTGACAATTCTCTTCCAACATATAAAGACATATCACCATGTTAAATAACGAAATAATTTTTACCGCACAACAGACTGCACCACAACAGCAGCCAATGAGATGTGATAAGGTCACGTGATCGTTAAGGGATACGGGGCAAGCTTATGTGAAACAAGGATTAGGTCCTCTTTCAGCCAAGTAACGGCCATGTGGCCACTTGTGTATTTTCTGTTATTGTAGTAAACTTTTCATGTCTAAATTGTAGTTCCAATATTTACATGATGTAATTGAACCTTTATACAGAAAATCCCAACCTTTCCGCAAAGCATGAAAATCCCATCTTAAGAGTTATGCCCCTCGTGCAAGGTCTGGCCATGTGGTATCTTTATCCATTACCATCCATGGTTAGGTCTTCACATTTTGGTGGTTAGGCGCCGGGTACAAATTTGTACAGGGGTACAAGGTTTATTGTGGAAATTCAAAATTTATTTTAAAAAAAAACTCTCTCGTGAAATGTAGAAATTGCATAAGTATTTTCAACTAATTATATTCACCTTTGCATTTAGAGGTTATTAAATCGTAATTTATCAAATCATATTTGTTTCGCAGTTTTAAAAATAGTCATTGTTTGGGTCTAAATTTTTCCATCTGAAGCTTTCCTAAAAGACGTTAACCTCACTATATATAATGTATTATATTGTATAATACTCATAAACCCCTCCTTTAACTGCAATTGTATCAGGAAATATGATATAGAACACACTAAGGCATTATAATATTTTCTAAAAGATCCCTATATAGAAGCGATTCTATTAAAAATATGAAAGAGAGAATTTCACTAATTACACAATATGGACACCGATGTAAGGTATAATGCAGAGAACTTCATTTCGTATAACGAATCAACAGCAGAGGTTGTAACTAAGTAATAGTGACATAGCAGGGAAATAAATAGAAACCAATTTGGAAGAGCAAGAAACACAGAGAGCTAGCAAGAATCAGTCAGCAACATAACAATTTGCATAACAATTAATAGACAAGTAGGAGGATTCCAAGATGTTAAAATGAAATGTGTAGTGTTTAACGCCCGCTTTTACTACATACGGCAGCGCAGGCGATGACACTGATGATACATGAAATGAAGATGGAGCACCGGTGGAATGAGATGGCGGGGAAAATCGAATATCCCGAAGAAAACCCGCCCCAGCGCCGTGTTGTCCACCACGAATCTCACTTTGCAGTCGCCTGGGAACGAACCCGGGCCACCTTGGTGAGAGCCAAGCGGTCTAACCACTGAGCCACGGCGCGGCCTCCAGGATGTTACGTGAACCATTAGCTGGAGCAATAACAAGTTGCAATAACAAGATGCAGAAGATAAAAATGAATCAATATCTTCTCTTGATACCCAAATATTTGTTTTACCGTAGAGAAAGGTTTGGATACCTAGACTGCACAAGCAACACGTCTGTATAGGAAGGGCTGTCCTTAGTATGTAGTAAAACGTTACAAGGATATTCTCTTTGATATTTTTAAATATATAATTTATTTTTAAAAGTAGGAACAGGCATTTCAATAATATGAATTTAGAAGAAATTGCAAGCTACCTACTGGAAACCTGTAGCAGTAGTTAGCGGTAGTAAAGTTTAGTTTAGCTATAGCATCTTATCTGAACAAGTACTGGATATACACTAAAAAGATTAAACAAATGTACAAACAGAATAAAAAGCGGATGATACGATTTGGTATAGCCTCAAGAGGCTAAAGCATGCGAAGTGTGGACCGTATGTCTTATGCATAACAATAATACAACATAATACGCATAAAATTTTACACATATATTGCTCAGTCTTACCTGAAGGCTTATATATATCACTGGGGAACCGAGGACTCGGAAACTGCTCCCGACACCCAAATGACAAACTTACCCAGAGAACAACCTTTTTCCCTCCCATGCAACACAGAGGATCCCTAGAATATTAGCCTTCAAACATAGAAACAGGGTGGAACTGAAGTGAAATGGAGAGACTGGAAATTCGGGAGAAGTAACTAACCTTGCCTGCTTCCGCTTAGTGGCCCGGGAAAATCCATGAGACACGGAAATAGAACCCACGACCACCCGAATGCACGTCCTATTGTCTATGCTGCCTCACTCGATAATAGTTGGTAGTTTAGACGGTAGCGTGTCTGCCTCACGTTCAGGAGGTCTCGAATTTGAATCACGGTGAGTTATCTGAAAGGGGTTTTCCGGGGATTTCCCTTATCTCGAAAAATGAATATCTGGTAACTAAGCTCAATGGACCCTAGGCTCAAATGAGCATCATTTCAGCCATTTCATTCATCTTCCATATGATAACGTTTGAGGACGTAAATTGACAAACAAAACTGAAAGTGCTAATGGAATATAAAGTAAAACAGAAGAAGAAGAAGAAGAAGAAGAAGAAGAAGAAGATTATGATGATGATGATGATGATGATGATGATGATGATGATGATGATGATGATGATGATGATGATGATGATGATGATGATGATGATGATGATGATGATGATGATGATGATGATGATGATGATGATGATGATCATGATCATGATGATGATCATGATGATGATCATGATCATGATGATGATCATGATGATGATCATGATGATGATACATTAGGAAGTACTGATTATAATAGCATAAGATGTTTTAAATCGTATGTCTTCAAAACTGTAAGGTGTGTAAAATACTGTCCTTGAATCTATAGTGTGTTCTCCAAATTATTTTCCAAAAGAGGTTTCTCAAAGCCGCTGCGTAATAATATTGCAGTGCGACACTTTGAAAGAAGTTTCCATTAGTCATCAATGTCATGTAATTAAACTTGCACACCTGTACTGCAGTATATCTATTTCCTTCCGGCTTATATTGAATGCTGTCAGTCATGCACATCCGTTCCATTCCTCGCCCCCCAAGAATTGATTCCGTGATTGACGGCTGCGAATGGTAAACTAGACAGTGATAATTACATTACTTGCATCAAGGCAGATTAAGTCCATTTATTTTCCCTCTTATTAGGTACCTACACCATGAAATCAGAAGCACACCTTAAGATGAGAAGGAAAAGAAATGAACATGATGAAAAAGAAATTGTGGTACATGACAAATCATCCCAGAATTTTACTACTGGGAAAACCACTGAAAACTCCACGTCAGATTGAACGGTCAATAAGAAACGAGCCCCGAACCTCCCAAAAGCGTGTCTCACTTGTCACCAGAAAGTCTTTTCTCTCGGTATGTTTCAATGTAAGAGTAATGTAAGTCTAATAAAACTCAACAAAGGTAATATAGCCACAACAGTGTTGTACTTTTGTAAGCTAAATATAATTTGTTTCTATTTCTTCTTTGAAGGGAAATTAATTACACATTGTTTTTAATTTTTTGATAGATTGCTTCTAAAGTCAGGCGCCGATATGAACTCTGTAGCTGAAGGCTACTGTATACATGAAACAAATAAACAAACTGATAAATCTAATTGGAAGAAGCGTCTGCAATAAACGGAAGCAAATGGAATATCCTCCAATATAATCCAGAGTGAAATTGAAATAAAATACTGACAGGTGCTGGTTAGGAAAGCATTAATGCAAATGGAATATTTAATTCGTGTAGTACATGATTATAATGGTAATTATTATTTATAAATAGTTGATATAACTGCTATGAAATCTAAGTGGTAAAGAAAACATGTGAATGATGTTTATAAACGTTTTATTGCTTCAACAACAAACACTGCAATGCCATTCAAGTCTTCTCCCTGATTTTGGTTGCTCTCTCTCTCCCTCTCTCTCTCTCTCTCTCTCTCTCTCTCTCTCTCTCTCTCTCTCTCTCTCTCTCTCTCTCTCTCTTTGTCTACCTATCTAATGTTTCCAGTGCAGTTACATATGAATTGTTAATATAAATTATGTCATAAGTAATTCTGTTTTAATATTACACAATTTTTTGCTGTTTTCCATATTAGGTAAGAAGTGCATTAAAATATCAAAATCTGTAAAGTGCCAATGGATATCAATGCCGAAAAATCATTCCTTAAATATTGATTAATCCAATTGAAATGGCAAAAATCTTCTGAGCAAAAGATTGTTTACTTATGACTCTTTGCAGAACAAGATGTTCCCCAAATTCAGTAGTAAGTGATGTATTTCAATTTTGACGTAGCACCCTATTATATCACCCTTTAAGGGGAAACCATACAAGTTACTCTTCTCTTAAGTGGAACCTGAGATATCACATTCGGGGCGGAAGGAATACGAGTATAGACGTTCATTGGGGGCTGATGCTACATGCAATTCAGCAGATAACTTTGTAATAATATACTTTTCTCTAAGCACAGGTTTAGACTAAAAGGTAGTTTGTGGAATTCCAACACGGTTTAATGCTGTAATAAAATGTCTGTTAAAATCAAAATAAGCTTAAGCTGGATACGGTGTAAGACAAAGTTGATTTTTACTCTGCACCTTCCTTGTAAAATACAGTTGTTTCATTTAATTTACTATTCAAGTTTCTACATAATCATAATTTCCATATGTTACTGCCACCCTTCTTAAGCAGGTCGCTTGGAAGACATAGGAGCTGGAATGAGGAGAATGGAGTTTTTATTAGATTCTTTCAGGTATGTTAACTATTCAGACATTTATTGTGAACAGGTGTTCTTTTGCTTAATCTAAGATTACCGAACAGGATGGTACTGTCTGTGGCCCGAATTCAAGAGATCGCAGGTTCAATTACCGTAGCTGGTATTTCCTAACCATGGGCTTTTACTGGGATTTCCTCGGATTCCTAGGCCAATCCTAGGAAGCACAATTACATCACCGAATTTAGTATTTCTCCATTTCACTTCACTTGGTCTTTCATCCATTTTGGCTATTTCAGGATTGTAAGTTTGGGCGTGCATGACAGAGAATTTGCTCTCTATGAAACCTTGTCTATGGAATCGAGGACACACACAGACACACAGACACGTTCATACCTTCAGGCTCGGCACAAGAGAGGAGAGGAAATGTCTCTCTCCAGCTGCGAATTGAAACAGGTGCTCTAATGTAGGTGCGTAGGCTTCCACGGCCTGTGTTATCGTAGGTATCCTTAGCTTCCGGAGAAGGCCGCGTCGTATGATGGCTAGTTGCAAGGGGCGGAGCCTCCCCTTCACCGCCGTATATAAGCAGCCACAAACGGACCATCAGCGCACGCGAGCCCTGAAGAAGCCTGCAAAATGGTGGGCGAAACGTCGGCAACTAGCCATCATACGACGCGGCCTTCTCCGGAATCTAAGGATACCTACCTAAGGTGCCCTAATGACTGAGCTACGGGTCCAGCCCTTGTATAATTTCACTTTCTATTTTAATTAAAAATATTGCTTTTTGTGTAAGCCACTTATGGCCCATATTGAATAATCCGAAATTCTATTTTCTTGCAATACAGACCAAAATTTTTTCCTATTTTATTTATTAAAAATATTAACAACCTGTGTTATTTCCACAATAATTGATAACAATAAAAGCCAAAATGATATAAACATTTATTTTAACTGTTTTAATAGCTCGATCACAAGGCGATTATGTGCAACGTGAAGTTTACTCTAGTACTCAACAATCGGTTGAACCTCAGCATGTACAGTTGATCAGGTTTCGTTTTAATTATCTAAAACACCAACTTCACGCTACAAATTGTTCGAGCTATAATCGTCTTATTGCGAATAGTGGAACAAATGCCACTCTTATTGATATTTTCCAATAATATCAATTACGAAAAAATAATCCGGGATTTGCATCATAAAAAACACAGGCTTGTGTTAAAAATTATATGTGTAAAAATGTTACTGGCGAATATACCTATGAAAGTTATGGTTAAGTTTCATAAATATCAACTTGCCAATTCGTTATAATAATATTTCATAGCAAACGTTTGAGCCATTTATAAGTGTTAAAAACAAAACCCAAATTTTAGACCATATACTTTGTCTTCAACGTAGCTCATTTTGTAATTAATGTCCATAATTATTAATCCAAAACCCGAAACTATGGTTCGTTACTATACACAGGCACATTTATACATACCGGTGTGAGGTTACTAGGCGTATTTCATCTGCATCGCTGTATTCCTATATACTAAATGATATATTGCACCAGGAATCGGAAACTACTTTGTGGTTATTTACGCCGATAGTAGACGGTCATGTACTTGTATTTATAGTACTGACAAGGAACTTGCTTAGTACTAACAGAAAATGCACTTGTTCATATTCCCTGCCTCATTAACATTATCGCTTTAAAAGAACTATTCAACGGAAGTTTGGTTATTACCAACATTACACTTTGAAAAAGAAATCTTCTGAAAGCTTTGCGATTTTACAGTTTTGCCACATACATATATACAGTTTTTTTTTTTAGTAATAACGTTTACTTTTTAATTCAAGAGATTTCAAGAATTGTATTTTCGATGAAATCCAATTATCAAATTCTTGAGTGAAAAGTAATATTTTCTTTGCTCATACGTACCAGCTAGAGAAAGTAAAAGTGGCCTATGTATTTCAATCTAAAAGTGGTGACAAATTCTTAGGCTGCATGTATGGCTTGGAAATCGTGGTAGTTCTCAGCCATATGCAAAATACTGTATTATTAGCAAGGTACCAGACGTATAGACTGTGTTGCTTGCAATTTTAGATATTCTAGTACAGAAAATTATAGCTATAATTATTTGTAGGGTTCAGAGGTTCGTTCAACCTTATTAGTTTTTTGGTTCTATTGGTACCCAATATCGATTACAGTGATCAGCAACATCAGACTTGCAACTATTGATACTTGATAACATATTTAAGCACATGCTTTGGTGCTCTTCCTGTTACAGATGACTTGGGACTTCACACTATCTATAGGATTCTGTTTTTCTAGTCCCTTCAAGGCTGTTTTGCTCGATTTACAGGCGTTTTCCCACTCAGACTCAGCTAGTCGCTCCTTTCCTATCTGAAGGAAGGCTTGACTCTAGACTGCTGGTACTGCAGCAGGAGGAATTGATTGAAGTGGGACATCTGCATAAGCGGGAAAAATGGCCTTGAGTGTACTGATAAAAATGTAAATACAGTAGATACTTAAACTGTACCAATCGAGCGGGATGACAGGCGGTTTCGTCTGTGGTCTGGGTTCGATTCCCATGGCCGACCTACCTGACCCATGGGTTTTTCGGTGCTTTTACGGGTAGCCAGGCGAATGCTGCGTAGGTTAATTACATCCCCCGAATTCCCAGTCTCTCTATTTCATCTCCATTATCATTGCACATCATCTCTCATCTGGTGGTCTATTTCAGGGTAGAAGTGTCGGTAGGTGTCTCGGTGGTGCATGGTGGGATGATATGCTCTGAGGTAAACTACTTCCTCCTCCGTTAGGTCGGTTGCCTGTCTCCGCGGTTCTGCTGGAACCATTTCGGGACCGCCAACGGGACCTTAGGGGCTCGGCTGCTGGGCTCCTTGCCGTCCCGCAGTAGGGCGACGTGTTCATTGCCCTAGCTGTCGGAGGAAGCTTAAACTGTAGGTACCCTGCCCGCTGCACTATCGTGGCTCCTTGGTTCATCCGCCCTCTGTCTCCCCTCACTTCATCCTTCCTCCTGGGGTGCTTCACTTGGGAGCATAGGCACAATGGGCCCAGCATGGTGTACGACGTACCTAATCCCCTCCATAGTGAAATCCTAGTCCTAATCTTAAAGTATAGCAACCGAACGGTGATATGTGTAACTCGCATTCAAGGCATACCGGTTTCTGTTCCCGACGACCCCTTTTCTAACTTCGGTTTTTTCGTGATTTACCCTCGTGGGTGGGCAAATACTCGTGTGATTTCCCATGTGCCCACGATTCCTTTAAAACATTTTCCTTTCATTGCGTTGTCTTTTCATCTTTGAGGTGTTCTTATAGGTTTCTTGGACTATGTCAGTGCAGAAGAAATGGGCGAATGCTTGCTCACAGGAAACAGTAATCCTAATGGACACTAGAAGACTGTTTGCTGGACGGCAGCTCCAGCAGTGGAATGAGACTTCGAGGTGGTACTGCTACAGTTCGCCACGGTAAAGTCCCAGGTGAATGAGGCCCAAGGGGGATAGAATTGTTCTAATACCCTGCTGGTATGGTTTATGACACTCGGGTCAGTTCAATTAGAGCCCATTCAGAAATATTCCGAGGCCTTCTAATTATTTTGTGAATAAATCTTCTTTGTTTGAGTGTACTGGGTGAATAGATCGCATGTTTCTTTAACGGTTGCACTCCTTGTGTAGCATGCATTCTCTGTCACACACATTCATTGTTCTTGTTGCACTGTGTAAGGATAGCACATTCCTGTTAGGGACTTTCTTTGCGTTGGCGTTGGTGGCCTGTGCTCTCGTGTGATTCCTCCACTTTATCCCTTCTTCTTGAGGGTGTTAGCCTCGACAGATCTATGTAAATCGCAGTGCTGGAGTGCCCTCTATGTTGTATAACATAAGTTATACAATAGTAAACTAAAATAAAGAAGTGAATCTGCTGTTTTCTTTTCTAATTTTAGTTGAAGCGGACTCTCTTCATTCATGATGTTTTAAGGCAATTAAATTTCATACTCCCCAGTGCTAAATCTCCTAATCAGAATGAAAATTTTACAGGAATTAGATGCATGTCTTCTGAGTACACTTTTTTCTTAATTATTTCATCCTTTGATGAAAACTTAGCAGCAGTTACATATTTATTTGAATTACAAATCATATTATTAACCCCACAGTAGATTCACAACAGCACTTCGAGGTATTCATAATCCTAAAAGTTAATAAAACGAGTAATTTATGCCACACAAAATTACAAATAGAGCATCTTAAGTAGCAGTGGAGAAACTATAGCCTTATATACTTTCATAGAAAAAACTACATAACTTGCGATATTTAACCACAGAAGCTGCGAAATTTAACAGAGAGGACCAGGGATCCTGGCTTCGTGTCTCACCCCAGACATGGATATCTTCGTGTTCATAATTGTGGAGGATATAAAAAAGCGAAGACAGCGAGAAGACAAGAACTAGGTGAAAAATGGAAGAAAAGAAAGAAGGACTTGCATTTGGGATACCTATAATGGTTTTAAAACACACAAATAAAAATCGCCAGTAGGTACTAATTGTTAGGAAAACCCTTCACCGAAAACGTAATATGGATTCACATGACTTTCTTTACTCCCTCCTGCACAAATTATTTTTAAAAATACTTCTAGTTTATGCATGCCATAATAATCCAGGTATGCATTGATAGAAACAGTTGTACCTTATGCTTCCTCGTTAATTGCATTAACAAGGTAACAATACAGTAATCTTTAGCGATAGTGAAACCCGTTTAATGGATTTGACATTCCATTCTCTATGGATGTCCAGGTTATTAACAACGAACGATCTCCAATTTAAGAAAAGTGTAAGTATTGGAAAATTCAAACAAATGACTACGAATTCTCAGAAGACTTCATTTCATAAAAACATCTTTGAGATAAATTGCATTTTTGTTGTTCAGTAAAATATTGTCGTTTTTCTTTCAATTTAACACTTATGCATACCTCGTTCAGAATTAGAGGAGTTCTGGAGACATTTCCAGAAAATTCAATATACAGATTTTTGTCATAAAAATATCAAATATACGAAATTTCAATTAAAATCTTTAAATAAATGAAAAATTCAAAACTTTAAAAAAGTATTCCATGTAAGGACTATCTGAGGGGATTACCTTGGAACTCTTCTTCTCACATTCCTGAAAGGTGCTTGATTTTTCGTTTTTGACTTATGCTCTTTATAGACACATACCCACATACACAGAAACACACATACCCAAACAAACACAAACACCATAGACCTTTTTTTTTAAATTGCTTGTTTTTATTGTGTGAAAACATGTATTTCCCGCAAATTGAATTTTTGGGTGAAATCATGTCTTCAGTGCGAACCACCTGGAGGTTCCTTTTATCGGCCTGAGTTCCGTGTTACTGATACCTGAGTGAAAAAATGGTTTTGTGTAATTAGCTCCGCTGGCTAGCCAACGAATTCAATGACTTTTATTGTTCCTGTCCCACGTAACAAGCGACATCAGCTACGTAACTGAAGAAGAATCATCTAACGTACGGAATGGAAATCATTTACGCTGGAGAAAGGGACTGTCATGTGCTATAGAGGAACATAAATTTTACGTCCAAAAGAAGCTTAAAGATGAAATACAGCGGTGACCTTACGTTAATAAGACGTGTAAATCCTAAATCTAATTATCTTCTCTGGTGGACATAATTGAACGGGTAATCCTGCACAATCATGAGAAGATTCCCAAGAGCCGTTTAAACCGGCAGAAGATTTCAGTCTTTTAAATGGCTGAGGTTTTATCCCTTAGACTAACTAAAATTATACATTAAGAAGCTGTAGACTGGAGAGAGATTACACTTACATCTTCGGATATAAAATTGATTAGAAATACATCTCTGCAGAGACTTCGACAGTACCCTAAGCAATCCAAGACAATCGATGAAACTCAAAACAGCAGTCAATTGGATGCAAATGATAACAAACCAAGCTGTGTCATTCTTTATATCTAATGATACCGAAACCGAACAATAAGATTTTCAGCTGCAACAAATATTTCAAAACTTTATGCTACCTCGCAAATTTATGGATATAGAACATTTAAATGCTTTCCTCCACATTTCTGTCACCTGTTCACTCTGCATTCACTTATAAATAATTTAAAAGTGCCATTGGTGTTCTGATAATTGCCAAATAAAAGTAGTCTTGGAAAGTATTATTCACAATGCTATGCAAATGATGTTGCCTTGGTCTGAAATTGCAGGATGACTCTTTGATCTTAGTCAGTTGGTAGCGAAAATTACAAGCAATGGATCTCATTAGAAAACAAAAATGGTAGACCAAACAAGCATTGCAAGAAAGTGCTGACTGCTTTGTCTTTGTTATAAGTCGTGAAGAAGTTGTTGAAATTCTCTTGAGTATCTTACGAAAATACTACCACAAGAGAAACTGTTCGGATTTTTCTGACTACATATTAGAGACCGCTTCAATCAATAGAACAACAAATGAATGCAGAGCGTTCCATTCAAAACTAAACATGATGCTTTCCACTACACATCCAAATATATTATTTGCACATATTTTGCAGGGCATCCAGGTTTTTTTTTTTTTTAATTTACGTCCTCCAACGTTAAGTCATATCGGACTGTGAATGAATGGGTGGAATGATGCTCAAATGAGTCCAGAGTCCATAGAGAGGGCATCCAGTCTGAAATGTGTATATCTTGTTTCTCCATAAAAGGATAAAGAGAGCTATTATAAAAGAAAGCTTCTTTCGAGAGCAGGTGCTATTGTCATAAAATGGTTAAAAAATAGGATGGAGTTCTTAAAATGAGTATCATTCAAATTTCTCTAACAAAAATTAAATAGTATCGTTAAGCTGACAAAACACCACAACTGTGACTAAAATGACTGATTATAATCAAAGCAGATAACAGCTTTATACAAATACTAATCTTTAAAAAGCAGAAATGGAGAGAGACAGAGAGAGAGGTTAACAGAACAAAGATTAAATAAATAAAGAAAGCTGATTAACGCTAATAAGCTGAAAACAAAAACAAGGGAGTGGTTGATAAACTTCCAGATAGCCCGCAAGGAATTCAGTCGTACCCTTCAGGTAGTCGGCATGGAATTCAGGCGGTTTCAAGGATATCGCACGGTACTCAGGGTAGACTTTCCTACTGCCGATATGTACTAGAGAAAGAAAATATGGTACGAAGTTCACCATTCAATTCAAAAGTGTACAAGACTTTTTTCTTCCATGAATTAGCGTAGAATTCGCAGTATATAGCACTATTTTAACTACTTGAAATATAGTTGTTGTACATACAATAATATAAGTATATGAAATTAAACATGAAATTTATAAGGTACTTCTAAGGCAGGAGTGGAAGGTATCACTTTTACTTGTTTTTCTTATGTTGCTGCTGCAGCAGAAGGTTGTCAGAATCGTTTCTTCATTTGAATTCCGAACGCACCCAAAGTGTTTGGAAGAAGCGCAAAGTTTAAGGTCGGCGAGGAACGGGATGGTTGTGGGCGGTTCACCTCTAAGCATGAAGCTGACGGCCAACAAATGAATCGCGGTTTCGCACGCGAGTTTCGGCACCAACTGCTGCCACTGTTGCTACTTGGAAATTGTGTAACCAGAACGGGAACACTAAGTTCTGGACACGGCTCGTAGCCTTCCTTCTTGCAGGAAACTGTCTTCCAACCTTCAAACACTTCGTTACAATCACTCCGTCATTAGTCTCACGTCCATGCAACCTTTTTACATTGTTTAAATATTTGGTACCTATATTACTATTTGTAAATAATATGAATTTTTACTTTATTTTCTTAATCTTGTTGACTTTATGACACCTGTACACAAACTCAATAAAGTGTTATAACTAAAGCCCGAAGGGATGCGCGCTCGCAAGTGATACCAGTTAGCTGGCCACAGAGTATGAATGACGTTAGATGTATGTACAATACAATCTTAAGTGTGCAAACGTCGAAAACAACGTAACGTAGTGAAGCATTGCCTTCAAGTGTATGCAGACGCAAGGTCAAGGTATAGTATAACGCAACTCTTTTGTTTCCTTTCGCAGTGTGGCGGTTGTCATGGTCAGGCTATACCTACCTGCGGTTATTTACATTCACGAGCGATAACAGTACAGTCCATGTGCTGTATGCCTATAGAAAAACGCACACGCCTCCGACCTTCAGTTATAACAAATACTTTTTATTGTCGCATTTATTCCGCACCTATATATGAGTTCTTGGAAGATTGCCTATGAACAATGCTATTTTCTCATATGCAGTAGATTTCGGATCATTTGTACATTAGAAATCACAGAAGTAAATCGCACTTTCAGACTCTGGGAAGGATAAAGAATAATCTTGGCTAGAGAAAACTTCCTGCTCAAACCGAGGATCGAACCAGGGAGCTTTCGAGAGCAGGAGGTGCTCTGAGAGCTGTGGGACTAACATAATTTTTGTCGTTGCATTTTAACATCCCCTGCTATCCAGACCAAAATTGGTGAAAATGTGTGCTGGCGCTATATATTTTCTTTCACTGTTTGCTAACCTTTGTTATAATTTTATAGATAATATGTGCTGTAGGGGAGTGAATCGCCGAGAAACTGCCATTTTGCTAACTCCCGACAGATGCTTTGTCTTTATCGCTCCCGATATGTTCTATTTGATGTTCGGACTTCACCGCATTCCATCAAACGATCAATGGACCATTCATAAGGAGGAGGTATACGTTACCTCCAATGGTAGAGTGATGAGCTGTCTCACAAGACTGTGGTTTCCAAGCCGCCCCAGACCAATGGCTTCTGAGTGACGGAACAACTGCAGTAACATTTCTTTGATGTAAAAGATCTCTTGCAGGACAAAATGCCGACAAAACCTGGTGGCACAATTATGATTTTGGCATCGTTAAAAGTGGATGGATGGATGGATGGACGGACGGACGGACGGGTGGGTGGGCGGGCGGGCGAGCGGGCGAACGGACTGACGGACGGACGGATGGGTGGGTGGGTGGGTGGGTGGATGGATGGGTGGATGGATGGGTGGGTGGGTGGGTGGATGGGTGGGTGGAGGGAGGCAGGGAGGGATGGAGGGAGGGACGGACGGAACCCATTTTTATTCTTGACTTGCTAAATTATAAAATTTTTTTTTCCTTTACAATTTTTCGGAAGTAGCCTACTGCATATTTGCGGGTACCACTGACTTCTGAACATACTGAATTCCAAGTACCAGAATTCTGAACTAATTAATTTCTTGTTCACCTTTTTCTTCGGAATGTCTAAGCGCCTTAGCTACACTAACTTGTACTACCTGTTTTTCCTCAACACATAACTTTCCTGTTTAATAACTTCTTATTCCATGACAAAATTGCAATTTATGCTCCTTATATTATGCATTTACTTTAAAAACTGGGAAGTATTTCTTGGAATTATTTGTCTATCACCCTATTATTTATTTTAGAAATATTAATCTTAACCATTTCGGTATCTGTTCTTTAACATTTGGTGTATTGGTTGATTAACAATGTAGGAACTAATATTATCGCAGTTATGATGCCAATTACTTTATCAGCCCCAGAAGTGTATACACTGTAATGCAGCGCCTAGCTGCATTAGCTGCCTAGCTGTAGCTTATCCAAATCTGGTGCCGGGCAGTTGGAAAAATGAACAGATATAAGCAGACGCTCTAGCGCTGTCGCCCAGCATAAATACTACCAGAAGAGATCAAAGAAAACGAGAATCTTATGTAAATTTTCCTTCTCTCCTCTTCCAGAACATTTTAGACTCTCTTGTAAACATGTTAACGAGTATAAACAAGAATTCTCGGGAGTCGAAAGAGAGTTTCTGATTCATTATAAAGAAATTCAAGTGTCAAGAAAAGTTAAATTAGTTCAAATTAGTGAAATGCCAGTGTGAACTTTAATGAAGTCACACTGAAAGTTGAATTATATAATGTAGTGAAATGTTGATCTAATATATATAATACTCCATCCTAGAGTGCTTCCATCTGACAGGTATCTTTGTATTTATTCGGACAGATCTTCCAAGATATTTCTTTTCTCTTAATTCAAAAGGTTCTCTGAACGTCAGGCAATGGCCAAAGTAAAGGCATTAGAGATGTACTTAGAGAGGAAATATATAGGTAATTAGGTTAAAGGCGACAAGAAATCGGTAGAAAGGATCCAATGAAGCAGAATCTGACAGAAATGCTTTCCATATTATCCAGGCAGTTTTTGTGCCTATACGGTTTTTGTCGGTTTATAAAGTAAAGAATTGATATATTGCAAAGAATACTACCGTGAGGCTCATAGATACTAGGATGCCTTTGAAAAATATGGGATGAGCATGAGTATCTAGATATTAAAATAAGATCTTCAAATATTCCTATAATAATTAAATTATAGGCCAATAGCTATTCCTTTATAATTTGTTATGAAACGGAGCCGCACTATATCACAATTAATATAAGATAATGACATAATATATCCCTTATTTCAAACACTTTCTGAGAGTAAAAACGCTGAATATTTTATGAATGATGCAAAGAAGTTTTGCACTACCACAGCAGAGTACAATGAGATTTTTATGAGATGATTAAAAGCTCTTTTCATTTGAAAGTAAATGCAAGCAGTAGTCCACTGGGAGAGAATTACATGAAACCTGTGTTATCCCACCTCTTTGTAGAATGGAAGTCATCTACCTGTCCATTTAGGAGCTGAGTTCACAGTTCGAAACATAGCATGTCCTCGATAACACAAATATTTGTTTTTACGTAGTTTATGAGAGTTTGGGGTTTATTTATAACACTTAACTTATTGTGGTATATCAAATACGTATCGGAGCGTACATAAAACACAGTATTGGAGTAAATGTACGTTACTCCTAAACACATAATGTTCCTAATGTTGCATTATTCATTTGTTTACATCTATTTACCTGTTTGAGAATTACATTAAATTCCGCATTCAATCCTGAAATATGTATCATTACTATATTCTTCAGTTGATAAATGTGTGAAATGGGTAGTGTTTACCACCCGCTTTTACTACATACGGCACCGCAGGTGGTGGCATTAATGATACATGAGGAGAAGATGAAGTACCGTTGGAATGCGATGGCAGAGGATACCAGAGATTCCGAAGAAAACCCGCTCCAGCGACGTCTTGTCCACCAAAAATCTCACTTTGCGGTCACCTGGTATCGAACCCGAGCCACCTTGGTAAGAGCCAAGCGGTCTAACCACTCAGCCACGGTGCAGCCACGATAAATGTTCAGACTTCGCTACATGAATGGAATTTGAGAAGACTGTGTTGAAGACTGTGGCTAGCTGTAACTTATAACTCCAGATCCTAAATTATCTCTAATAATGTACAGATATATTTTTTTTTATCTTAGTTGCTCAGAAAAAATAGTTTGACAAGATGGTTTTATCTCTCTCTAACCCATAGCAATTTGGTACAGGATCGTCCTCTAGATATGGTCTAGTTACCAAAGTCTCGGCGTAAAAATTCTTAGCATGCCTTCCGTCGGAAGCGAAGTAAAACAGGTGGTCCCATTTCGCTGATTTACGGCATATAAATAACTCTCAAGGCGTGATAACAAGCAAAGATTAGCGCTCCTTTACTCCCAATTCAAAACAGGACGCTGAAAACACAACCGTTTGAAAACATCCATAAATAAACCGACATTAAGTTTAATTTGACATAATAGTGTTATGTTATTGCTTAAAGGAAAACACCATAGATATTATTGGTACGCGTGTCATAACGACCGCTCGAGTGGTTAGACCGCTTGGCTCTCACCAAGGTGGCCCGAATACGATGCCAGGTGACCGCAAAGTGAGAGTTGTGGTAGAGAACATGGCACTGGGACGGGTTTCCTTCGGGTCCTCCGGGTTCCCCCGTCAGTATTCCACCAATTTCTCCATCATCTTTCCTATTATTCATCTCGCCCTCATATATGTCATCCAACTCCTTCAACTCCACAGCAGATCATTTGGCTGATCACCTATCCTGGTTCTCTATTGGATCGAAAGCTTCGGTTCCTCAGGCCCGACCTTAAAACGGTAAAAAAAACTAAAATCCCCTAACACCACGATAGTGGTACAACTAGGGATGTTAAAGAAGCAGAAGAAGAAGTGTCATAACGAGGTAGTTATGCACGATAATGAATACAGCAGTAGCGAGATTACACAAATGACAGAATTGCATAAAAAGCTATGTCATGTATTAACTGCTGAGTCACTGCATAAGAGTTGAAATTATTACATAGCACATGCAGTAAACTTCGTTAACATATTTTAAACGTTTTTAAAATCAATGTAAATATAAGTATGATATATATTGTACAACATAGAAACCTGAAATGTTTACACCTTTTAGTGAACCGCTCCATTGGAAGCGCTTTAATAAATTTGCATGTTTTGGAATAGATGATCTTGCTAAATAAATTTGGTGTTACCATCGGCACTGTCGTTTGTTACACATTGTCCAAACAAATCGGTACGGATTCATAGGTTAGGTTGAATTTATCAGGCATTTCAGTTAGTCGTTCATGTTTTCTCTAGAAATGCAGTGTTAAGGAAAAAATACGGCGCCGTTCTGTAATATTATTTATTTATTCATTCATTAATTCATTAATTTATTTATGTATTTATGTACTTATTTATTAATTATTTTTTGCAATACTAATTTGTAAAGCTAATCTTTATTGACACGCATTTAGTTGTGTAAGTTAAATTTACAATCTAGATATAGAAGGAGAAGGGAAAACCCCAGAAAATACCGTATCCAGGTAACTCACCCTTACCGAGATTCGAACTTGGGACCTCTCAAAAGTGAGGCACACATGCTACCATCTACGCTACCAAGGCGGGCCCAACTGGAAATGGCGTAATACCCAACAGCATTGTAACCTAAAAATAGGTTGTTAATGAATCCTTCGCAAAATATACAAACGTATGAATTATTTATTGATTGAAATATTAAATGTGCAATTGGACATGTTAACGTCAAAAAGCGATTCAATTCTTTTTATTTATTCAGTACATCTTCAGATGAAACCCAGATTTTTCTCATGAATTATACAACTTATTTGGCCTATCTGGGTCAACACTAGTATGTGCTTCATGTGATGAACTACAGATTTGTTCATGAATATGCAAAATCTTCTTAGGCATTTGTAATTTATTTGATAGAGATTCTGCCCCATAACTGCGCTGGTAAATGTGATGCTAATGCTATATCTGCAGCTTCTTGAATAGCAATGTCGCTCATTTTTATAAAAATTTTCTGATTTATAATAACCATCAAAAATCGAAGGATTCAATACTGCTACATAAAGAAATAATAACGTAACAACAAAGAGCTGTTTTATTTCAATTCATTAACAAAAGTGTGGCTTTGCGCATATAATTTAGATGTATCTTTTCATTTGTTCATATTTCATGTCATTATATTTACCCTATGTCCAATAAAATATGGAAAAGAAATTTTGATTTATTATTACTTCTTATGACTTTTTATTCAAGTATTCCAAATAGTAATTGGCTAACCACGAACTGTAAGTTACTTATCAGATCTCGTATGCTTCTCGAACTTTCAGTTCTTTGTACACAATATAACTGTTTACTATCAATGGGAAAACTTACAGGAGATTAAAGCGAAATTAGATGCTGTATATGCGGACATTTTTGCCATTTGTGATTACAGAAATTGATTCAACGACTTTAAACGTGGTCGAACGTCCTATTTGTTGAGGAGTTGTCAGGACGCCCAGCAGATGTGATCACCGAGGAAGTAACGTTATGATACTTGTTCGTCGTCTAATGAAATATCATGAAGTGTCAAAGACCGTAGTTGTGTCGATGGAAATGGCAGTTCACATTTTGCATGATAAGTTGGGTATGAAAAATTGTCGGCCCTCTTGAGTACTTCATTTGCTCACATTGGACAATAGGCTCCCAAATTCAGAGACTTGTTTGGAAATATTTCGGTGAAATTCGAAGGTCCTCTTGTGTCGAGTTGCCCTGGATAAGTCCTAGATTCGTCATTATAGTGTGGAAACAAAGCAGCAGTCAAAACGACGAGTTGTTTCTGATGGATCCCCTCAAAGACGGCAAAGCGACAATTTGTTAGAAGGCGAAGGGTGCCATACTTATTGACTTCTTGAAAAAAGTAAAAACTACTGCTAGACGATGTATTGTGAATTATAGACCCGATTCTAAAAATAAATTGAATATCACGGCCCCATTTGGCGAAGTGGAAGGTGCTGTTTCACCATCACAACGTGTTGTAACATTCATCCAGTGCTGTCGCTGCCAACTGCATGAATCGCGATGTGAATTGTTGTCCACCCCATATACACTTACTCCAGATCTGGCTTTTGCAGCTTCCTTTTGCATCCAAACATGAAGAATTGGCACGCGGAGTAAATTATAAGTGGAATTAGGAGAAAGAGGTTTAGTTGACTATCTACTTTTGAAAGGGTCTAAAGCATGACAGAAACGTGCCATGAGTGAAGGAGAAGAGTATTTTCCCTTCAATAGAACGCTGTTTAGGAATAAATACTTTACTTCTGAAAAAAATTCGCGTCTTCATTACTATTTCTACTTATTGAACATTCCTGTAATAGTCTAAAGAAACGTGGTCAACACAAAACAGATTTTCTTGAAATCTTTGTATTTGTATTTACAATGTTCTTGTATTGACATAAGAAGCATGGCTTATATTGGAGATCTTTAAAAATGCAACAATTTTTTGCTAAACAGCTCTATGCCCAAAGTTAATATTTTATATGTAATTTGATCATTAGAATGACATATATTAATATGATTTAAGCTTGCTTGAAGTCGGAATAATTGAATACTAGTTTGTATAAAAATAAGCCTTAAAGCTTACCGGTTTTAGCCCGTTTCTCATTAACTGTATTGTTTCCACCATGGAAAGTACTGGACTTCGGTGCTATGGAACATTCAAAATCCCTTTTGTTATCATTTCACAATATATAACAGACTTAATGATTGCAACATAATAATTTCAAACCACTGATGACATTTCTGGTAATCAGAGAAAACAACGCGACAGTGAATGCCACACAAATAGTGGTTTACGTAATAAGCGTGTAACTCTTTTGATTATGCTTTGCGCATGATTGATTGCATTGGATACAAGCGTTCTGTACAAATCTTCATTATAAATGCAACAAAGCTATATATGCTTCCCACACGCGTGGATATTCGTTTGCATTTTGTCAATATTGTGCACATTTGGAAACAACTTTAAAGGTTTTCCTTGAGGAAAGGTTGCCTCATCGATGAAATCCAACATATTATGGTTGAGTCTCCTTCATCACGTAATACGCTATTCTCTATACCTAACAGGGGTAGAGATTATTTTTGAAGCTATAATCTGAAATTCCACATAACTTAATTCCCCTTGTAATCAAAATTCTTTCAGGCAGCTCTGCTTTGGTTTTCTATAAAGAAATAATATCTTGTGTACCATGTATCGTTAAGGTACATAGAACACTATTACACTACGCCATCTAGAAACTGATCTGAAACTGAACTGTGCACACGGCATGACATACTACTGGATTATGCTTATTTTTGTTACGTTAAAACAAAAAGTTTCAATGTCTAATTTATTTCTTGGAGTTTATATGAATATGCGTACTTTTATTAATTGCTTATTTTTATATTTAATAGTATGCAAGAACAGTGCACGATTTCTCCCTACTTTTTACGGTTTAATAACTCATTTTCTTATTTATGGAATATGTTCAAAGAAAGAGATAAACACATTGATGACAGTATTTGTATCATAGTAAATAATTAAAAGTATCATTCAGACTGAAGGACATTATGCGTGTTTTTAAAACTAAATAGTTAAAAATTAAAAAAAACAAAAAACATATAGTTTACTTCCGTTTGCACTCATGAATAGATTGAAACACGAGTAAAATAAATGAAAAATGCAGCAATGAGTATTCAAAGCTAAAAAAGAATGTAAAGCGACAGTGGTATCCTGAGGCAGAACAAATAAATCTGCAATGAAAATGATGCGATTCTCGTAATTAGCAAAGAATAGTCTGAGCTTTGGAAAAGCAAAGATAACACAAAATGTATTTCTTTCTATAATGGCTTGCATTGTTTTATTATAGTTGGTTTTACTGACATTATTAACATCTCAAAAATAACTCCAGCAGACTATTTTATCTGGTAAACCACCCTGAATATTTTCTTTAATTTTGTTTGTTAAGGAGTTGTCAATTATCAACATCATATTTAGAAGCGCTTTGTGCCGAGTTTTTGTTCCAAAGGAGTTACTTTTCATTCCAATAAATCTACTGAAATGGAGCTGATGCTTTTAAGCACGTTTAACTGAACCCGTGACTTTAGAACCAGTACGTAATGGACATCCTGAACATCATTTCATAATATTCTACAGAGTAACTAAGAGTTAGTAAATATAATACAGTTGTATACATACATAATAAATCTACTCTATATAATAAAGCAGTACAAAACAAAACATTATAAAAGGTGCTGATCAGAATGGTAAAAACAAGTTTTACTTTGATGTACTTCACTAATGTAATTATATTAACAAACACTTCTAAAAGCAGTAAAAAATTCCTTGCGAAAAAATCTCAAACTGTGGCAAACTGGTATTTTTGGCGGCTCATTCCAGAGGAAGGTATAAATTAAGGGAAGAATGTGAATAACGGTATTCGGTACAAAGGAATTGATAATAAACATCTAGTTGCATAACTATTTTTAATGTTAGAAGATAAAACATAAAAAAGTGGTGGGATCTAGAAGAAATCGAACAGAAGAGTGAGACAATGTTCATTTGAAAATAATGCAACTGAATAAATGGCTTCATGTTGAATGACATTATTTGGCCAAACAGATATGCATTGTGAATATGAACACCATTGAACTGAGACAAGATTATGTAGATTTTATTGTGCATGTACTTTTAGTTAAAAAAATTACAGAAAAAGTCTGAAACATGATGCATATTGTTGATCTTTCCTAAGTTTATTGTGTATGCCATAATATCGTCCAACAAATTAATGTTTTAATGCACGTTTTCCATGGTCTTACAGCGGCAGTTTCCTGATCAATATATCAAAAAATGGTCTTATATATTTTTTCGTTAAAAGGAGAATGATATTAATATTTACAGTTTTTATTGTTTCTCTAAAGCGCCAGCCATTTCCCACAAAATATTGTATGGTTGTGAATACCAAACGGATCATAGAACGGTTTATGTCATTTTTATCCCTCAATAAAGGTAATCTTATTAGAAGTTTACATTTACGAAATGCAACAATCCAGAATATTACTGCAATTTGGAATTTTTTGAAACGTTCTTTTCTTTTTATTCTGTTGTACTCTGCGACGCTGAAAGCAGACAACCCAAACATTCCTTCTACCATTTGCTTTCTCCCTTCGACGGTAAATGTAGCTTCTCCTTTTTATCTAGGTGGATCGTCATTAGCACTTTGCAGACGACGGTGAAGACACGAACGAGGCACCCAAACAACTCCGCAGCACGACGCTTTCTCCTCCTTAGGGGAATGCAGTAAAAGGTTTTCCCTTGCGCATATCGGTTTTAGCCCAATATATTTGATATTACCTATTTACGAAAGAATAATAAAGTTAAATCAATGAACAAGATTGCCCTGATTACCTGAATTTGATAATGATGATTATAAATTGTGAATAATTGAGTGATCTCCAAGATAGCCCATTCGTGACCTGTTAGAGCAGTTTGCGTCTCCTGGACTGTGCACTCAATCAGAACCGCTGCTTCCGATAAAAAAACCCTGTCTTTGAAATTTTCCTTCTTATCCTGAGGTTTCAAGAAAAGGGAGCAGGAGCGTAAAGGTACACATCTGTGCATGACAAAGCCTTCACACTCGCACATTATATCCTGAGAGTTTTGAATTTCCTTTCCTCATTTTCTGTGTAGATGGCCACGCACTGGGTTATGACCAGTAAGACAGACCGACCTTTCGAGCTTCATTTAGCTAGATTCCAAAAATCTTCCTCTGCTTACTGTCTGTACCCAAGTGAATTAATGGGCTTGCGTGACAATTATTTATTCCAATAATCAAGGAGAATCCTACAACTTTGGGTTATGTCATACATGACACCTCTGGGAGAAACGCTACAAAAGGATTTGAGTCCTGTACAATTAAATCTAGAGCCCTTTTTTGCCATCATATATGCCATCCCATTGCCACTAGTACAACCAGTAGAGAGGCTGACTGCGCAGCTGCGGAGCCTATCCAAAGTCTTTTGACATTGGCATACAAATTTGGATGCAGTTTTAACCTCTTTAAGATCTTTTAAAGATATCTGGCTTTCCCAGTAGATAGCCCATTTGCCTAGCGTATTTGAAATATGCATACGCAGGTTAAGATTTCAAATAACTTAGTCTGGAAAACAGTGAGATGTCTTCAAAGAGATATTACATTGGTTACCTTTAAATTTTTTAATTTTAAAATGAGAATATGTTTTAATCTGGTTTTAATGGCGAAACCGTTTTCAGGACCCCATCCTACTCTCGAAGCGTGAGCCACTGTAAACCACATTTAGTCCTCAGATTGTGAGGAAGACACTTTTTCTGGTCCCGTTTCTCCCTGATCCCCTCCAGCAGGGTAATGGGACGTATTCTCTTAAGTCTGCTTAAAATACGGGAATGCCCTTCAAAGATTAGCTTAAAACACAACCTTCTAATGTTCACTGACCGTGTGCACACAGTCTGGGAGTCTTTAACTCTAAAGGATTAGTCAAGATTAGTTTTCTGTAGCTTGGTCTCAGTATCAAAGCCAACGAAAGATCGTCCTGTGCTCTTGAAAGTTATCTGCAAATTTCCATTTCCAATTAACTTGCAAGATAGTGGAACGGATGATGAACATGTGCTTGACAATGTAACTTGATTTTCAGAAACTTCTGTAGAACATCCAGTGCGGCTTTCATCAGTATCGATCTACGATATAATTGTGTCGGTGTCATTTAATGTCATTAGATACACACATAATATAACCATTTCCGAGAAGCTTTCTGATGTCGAAGAAGTCTACGATTCCTGCTGTAGTGTAAGAATGCTTTTTCTCCTCCATAAGTACAATAGTATTCGATATTTACCGTTACGCTTTTTAGTATTCTGAATGTGTTTTATTAATATTCAGCGGCAAGAACTACAGAAATGTGTTACAGGCACCAGGTCCATGAGCGTACTCCTCAGACTTCGGTTGCAGGACATCGCCTCCAGAGCTATCTATACTCAGTTACTGGTGCCACGCTTGTGTGGGCTTTTGGAGGGGTTGAGCTCCACAGAATAAGACTGTTGATATTCTCTTACCCTGTTTCTTTTGGATTCATGCACCTCGAAACATTTACTTCTGGAATTCAATATTTAGTAATTCAAACTTTAGTAAAATAAAGTAAAAGTTAGCAGCCACTGGCAATTACAAAATATCGAATCAAAGCTGCAACCGTGGAAACGCAACGAACATAATATGATGCCTCTCACTTCCCTGCAACCTTCCGGCAAATATGTACTTAAGAACCTCTAAACCATTCCATTAGGGCAAAAGCCACTGCCCTATACTTGAAATGAGACATACTTTGATTTGAGAGAGCTGATATAATACCAGACATGAAACGTTTTGTTCTGCAGATAAAATTTTTATTTAGGCTATAGTATATGTAGCTTCATATTTCACTTTTCAGAAAAACTTTGTTGTGCAACTTTTACTGTGAAGACCTAAACGATCTGTCTGAACTAGAGTTTCCAATCGAAGCTGAGATATTAACTTTGGACATGCAGCACTTCTCTTTGATCTTAACTTTAAAAGTGAAGTCCAGTAACCATTATAATGTTTTCCTTGTCAGATTGAGAGTTTTGTGGATTTTCTTTAAGTTCCTATGCTGTGTATACTTGCTACTTTTGTAAACCAAATGTCTGCCGCACATTTTCACTTATTTTTACACCATTATCCACCTCAACACGTTTAACGGACTCTCCATAGAGTTTCGGTCAGATGCGAAGAAAGTTCAGAATGAACTAGCTTGATGAAAAAGTTTTGCCATTACACATTAAAGTACTCCATAAAAAAGTTTGTTGACGAGAATGGGCTGAGACAATTACACTTCTAGGAACTTACGTGGAAAATTGCTATCGGTGTAAGTTCAAGAGATTCGGTAGATTTTCAGAAGCTAAATTGGATGACAAGCATACTGAATGGGAAAGCTTTAAATGAGCTTTTCGCTATTGTTTCAATCCACGTTTGGGTGTAAACTATTTTAGTTTATCTCTGCTTCAAGTAAACTCGAGTATAAAAACTTTTCCACCTACTCCATCCGTTTTTAAATATAGTTTTCGTAAATGCTTTAAAATTACATTCGTCTTTCAGTTCTATAATTCGAATTAATGTTCGTCTTAATATTTGAAGTGAGTAAACGTATTAAAAACGGTTTAAAAGTACCTACTCCTCGGATGAAAATAAAATACATACTTTGCAACATGGAATTAACACTTGAATTAAGAACGCGGGGTTAAGTGGTGAGAGTTCTTTCCCCAAAGCATACAGTGATTCCTAATCCAGGATAAAAGCTGTAGGTCCTCTCATTCCACCGCCGTTCTCGTCATTACCTTATTATCGGAGATATCGTCTCCGCGCTGGGTACCTCTATCATAAAGACGTGTCTAAACATAAGATGCTGGTCTATAAACTACTTTTGATCCGTCTATTGTTGCAAGTCAACTAAAAGTTTTAATTCCAGTGGGTACTGCAATAATTATTGTTGCTCCTTGGTGGAATCAGATTACCTTCAAAGGTATTTCACGTAGGTAGAGCGCCAGAGGAAACGATATTTGTGTTAATCTCTTTTACAAATACTACAGTACTAAATATTCAAGAAAAGTTACTTAGGTTATACTACACACTTTATGTTCTATTGGACCTCATAGAAAGCTATATGGGAGTTATTTCACATGTCAACATTATTAAATAGAGTGTGCATGATAAGCCGACTTTATGATTTTCGCTGATATTTCTTTTAATGATGAACTTATGTCAAATCATGAAGTTTTATTGATATGGTTCATTAAATGCCATTCATTCCACCAGTTGCTCCATTTTCATCTTTCCCTTTATTCATTGCTTTGCAATTTCATAACATGTACCAAATTCTTCACCCTCATACCCTCAAACTACCCTTCTTACCTGAAGCTATGTCTGCGTTGCTTTGCTTGAGTTGAACAGTCTGCTTTATGATTAAATATTTATTCTTATATTGCTTCTAATATGCTTGTTAATATTTCTAGTTTTATCGTCCCTCTCTTATATTCTAATGTCAGAAACCTGTAGTTCCTGCCTTAGATGTTAAATTAATTGGATAAAGAGAGAACAGTTACATGAATGTATATACATCAGGGGCGGCTGCTACTTAGGAGCACAAGAACACGTGAACCCCAATATTTGTCTTGTAGAAGCCCTTTTCCTCTTTTCATTCGTTATTTGTATTAACCGCGCTCATTGCTTAATGTGTAGTAAGTAGACGGCGATAGCATGAGTATGTGGCAACGTTGCAGGTAGCACACTTTTCTTGTGCTAGCATATCATGTAACGTTTAAAGCTCTGCGCATGCGTAGACGACAAATGCTACAGATCAGAGCACAGTTTCGATGTGCACTTAATTCACATTGGCAACGCCAGAGTTCTTGGTCATCTCTGAAAAGTGCTACTATCTATAGAGTTTAACTGCAACTATCTCCAAATACAAAGAATGTTTACAACTCCTAGCGCTCTCAGCCTTTGCTTTGTTACTTTATGTTGCTTTGAATATGGAGTGTTTTTTACAGTCCAGTTTCAAAACAGATCTTTTATTTTAAACACTGTGATAAACTTGGAATTTGTAGATAATCGGCAGATGAGGCAATTGTGAGTTTCTTAGTACATCAAGTACAACTAGTGCTTTAGCGCAGAACAGTTACTCTTTGTTGTGTGTAGCGACCGATCGCAAGGTTTTTGGATTCTTTGTGACTGTTGAACTTCTCTCAAGAGGTAGCTACGAACTCGGTGGAATCCATTTTAAGAAATAAAGTAGATAAAGTGACTTGCGAAGAAAAAATCTAACAAAGCGACTAGGACGTCCGTTGCCCAATTTGGCAGTTACAAAAATCGGAGGCGGGACTACAGGCGCAAATTTAACAATGTATACACAACCTGTATATGGCTCTGCGGTTGTAGTATTAGAAATGCGCTTTTTAGCTTTCCGTGCCTTCTGTTTAGCTCTGAAGTGAGTTAAGTTAACCACTGGCGCGACAGCCCTAACAGAACCAAGGCCTACCAACTCGACTGCTGGCCTCACGCCCACTTGCACACGGCACGGGCGCTCATCCAACCGATACGGGGAGGAGATGTGGTCAGCATCTCGGCATCCCCCAGCCGGAACGTTGGTTTTCGTGACCAGGGCAGCTTACCTATCGTAAGCTCCTCACTTTCCTCACGATGCTGAGTAGACACTGGTCCTATACCCGGGACCGGAAATCCGCAACCCATGGGTGGGATTGAAACCGGGCCGCTTTCCGTGGACAGGGACCAAGGCATGCTGCCTTAGACCGCTACACCACGGCGCAGGACTAGCTCTGAAGTGAGTAATTGCTCAAAAGTAGCATGTGCCGACTTGGAACACCTTAGTGAAAAGATAAAGGAGCACGGGAATTCACGCAGACATAAAAATGCGTGTATTCAGTTCGCCATGTTTGGTCCTGTGAATATTAATGCTCAGCTTACAGACTGTCAGTAAAGCGATACGATAAGCAAGGTGATAGGAATAGATACATTCTATCTTGGCTAATAGATTGTATAAAATTTTGTGGGACGTTGGAGCTAGCACTCAGTAGTAGTGATGGTAGCAGTAACGGATTGTGCTAGTGTGCATTTTAAGTGTAGGTCTTGTGAACACCTACTTTTTTATTCCACGAGCCGCCACTGATTTATATATGTAGATGTATGTATGGGAGATAAAATTGTGATAATAATCAGCAATAGTCTATCATATCTTAGTATTAAACTAATAAACCTATGAATGGTCCACTAGTCAGGTGACAAATACTGCTCGAAATTCTATTAAATAGAGTTCTTTTCTATTAACCCTCCTATACACTATATGTCAGATTGGTGAAAATGCCGAATAAGTCCAAGTCCAAGTCGTGTGCTGACAGGCTGTTAACAGCCAGAAGGTTTTTGCTGCGTACCCACCCAGGTTTTGGGTCTGACCGCAGGTTGTTATTGTGGTATTTGTAGGATGATGTGGTATTTTTTTTTGTTGAAGAAAATTTTGTTGAGGTAGCTTTTTGCTCCTCTTTAATTTTGTACAGGATGCCAAACCGCTTTTTTGTTTACACCCTGGTGTTTTATTAATCTAAAATGGGGTAAATTTAGTAGCCAAACAGCTCTTTTGGAGATTAGTAATTTAGCTTATGCTGCTGTAAGGATTAACTCCTTTGTTACCTCGGATGCCCGCAAGCCATACGGGGTACCCGGTAAAGCCTGAAGCGGCGTCTCGTAGCGTCGTAGTCTCCTAGAGACCGAACCAGGGCGCTTCTATGAGCAGGAATTTTATCGTAAAATTTTGTTGCCCGGCGTCTAATTTCGTCCTCCACGTATGGGAGAAGGGAAGCTTCGTGAAGTAACCTCACGGGAAAAGAACGGCCCACAGAATAGATGGATCGGAGTCCTCTGTTCTGTGCACGCTGAAGGTATGCTATCCAGCTATCGGCAGCCATGCCCCAGATTTCACAGGCGTACAACATAAGTGGGATTATCAGCGCTCGAAAGAGGTGTAGCTTTAAGCGGACTGGCATCGAGCGTGAACCCAGCATTGGGTACAGAGAGGCAATAGCCCCCTGCACCCGTGCCGATAGTTCCCTGATGTGTCCGCGGAAAGTTAGGCCTCTATCAAGTTGAACGCCCAGGTACTTGATGGAATTTGTCCACTCTATCCTTCGGCCCCTGAAGTGGTGCCGAATAAGAAGCTTTAGCACTTTTATAAATACTAGCACTGGATCAAATCGCGTTTTGCTGCTAGTGTCAGGACAAACACGCGCTTGCGCAGAACATGTAGAAGCCTAACCGTCCAGACAGGTAAAATCGTCAGTTGCATGCAAGTTTTTCATTCACTCTCGGAACTCTCAGAACGGAAGCGTTATTTACTCGCTTGTAACAATGTATTTGTAACCTTGATGCAAACCGTAACAGTTCCCTGCTACACTCATAGCAGCACCTCCAGCATTTCACATAAACAATGTTCTTGGTTGGTAGCTCATTTTAAGAATAGGCTCAAGGTCACGTCTGGTAACTGTTCACACATCCCCTCCACACCACCTTCTGTCGCTTGCGTATACTCTCTCCCTCGCTTCCCTCTCCATTCATCTTATTGACAGACTTGAACAAATTGCACTGTCGATACAATATAATTTATAAATTATTTCTTTAAACAGCTGTTGGTATCATGCTTATTTACAATAAACTACTTTCGGCCATTTGACACTAAGTTATTTACTATTGTATGCAAAATGTTGTCGCTTTCTGCAACGACATGTATTTCAAAGAAAGTGCTGGCAGAGCGGGGGTAATGCACGTGCATCGTTTAAGAAGGGAGTGTGACCTTGAGAGCCTACTCTAAATGAACATACTAAAGCGAAGATACTACAAGCAGTATTTTTGCAAATCTACAATTGTATGCTCTTAAGGGAGGCTAACAATGAAGGTGATGATGGCTAAATTATATTTTTGGCTGCAGTACGTATTAGGTCAAAGCGCATATCAGGAAAGTTCATCGCGCGGCTGGAATCCCACTGCGTAACCACGTTAGTAGTTCTTATCGGAATACTTCCCCGAGAGCGCAGAATTGAATAAAGGGGCCGAAATTCTGCCAAAGCACGCAATGAAACAACTCCATTCAGCTTTTCTAAGGGCTCGTTAAAATGCACTATGAAAGTTGCTTTGTAGTTAAATACAGTTTTTTGTTTTCGGTCAAATATTTTTAACAATATTCATTTGAATAATTATATTTTCTATTGTAGTTCATACTTCAATGATGAAACGATCATGAGTACTTTTATAGGGATAAAAAAGTTCTGACGCGTTACACTGAACATGGCTTTTACATTCATTTATATGTACGTATATAGTTTTTACAAATATATGTAGTTTACGTCCTCCAACGTGAAGTCATATCGGACGATGAATGGAATGGGTGAAATTATGCTCAAATGAGCCCGTGGTCCATAGAGCTTAGAGTTACCCGACATTCGTCTTTCAGGATAAGGGAAAACCCCGGAAGAAACCTTATCCAGGTAACTCACCCTGGCCGAGATTCGAACTCGGGACCTCTTGAACGTGAGGCAGACACGCTACCACCACGCTACCCAGGTGAGCAAACAATGCTTATGCTATCAACTACAGAGATATGCCTTTGCCGAAATAATTTCATGACATATTTCATTGAAAGTACAATAAAGAAACCCGAATTGATAGTCAAAACAGGGTGCTGACCTAAATCTTCCATACTTTGTAGGAAATAACCAAAACGCGACCGCAGATTTAAAAATGAAGTATTGAAATCGAAAACTTTGAATATTCTTTAATTTAAAAATTAATTTAGGATGAGAGACTGTGTGTT
>CM060951.1:141248080-141301207 GCA_030765055.1 Mantis religiosa
GCGGGTTCCTAGTTCGATTCCCGTTGGGTCGTGCTCGAGCTTAGGATTTTCCTGCCCTTTTCTCTGAGTAGTAGGCGAATGCCAAGTTGGTTGTATATTGCCGCTAAAATTGCCGCTTATGGAACTGGCTTACTGTGAGTGACGGAACATCAGGAAGATATCAGCGCGGGGAGAGCTAGGCCTGTAGAGGGCCCCGATGTGTCAATATTCAATATGTGAAAACGATACGGACCCCGCCTGCATCTGAGTCTGACACCTGATATGGTCACCCTTAAACACTTCAGTTTAGCTTTCCTGCACAATAGTCCTTCATGTGTACCGACGTGCTGAAACCCCTCGCTTCTCGATAAAATCCTCTGTAAGCGTACAATACCACAGTTGTGTTCTCCAAAGGAAACAAACCAACTAATGTTGCCATCTTGGAGAGAGCAGATATGTTTAGTAATACAGGTCCACTAGTCCGTGTTGTGTGAAATCGCTTATGCAAAAATTCTGCCAACAGAAAGCGACTAAAACATTGTTTGTTAACGATACTGTAAATTGCCATGACCTATTAATGCACAGGTGCGTTGAAATTTGTTTCGCAGAGTTCTAGGAGCTGACGAGGAGATATCGCTTTTAAGCACACTTAAAACCCATTAGTCTGGGTCGGGCGTGAATCCGCGACGTTGGTATCAGAAAGCCAACGCCTTATCAAGTGGGGCATCCAGGATGCCAACAGTGGTCAGAGATACGTTCTGTAAAACAGAAAAGGTACCTCGGCTTTAATGGCCGTACCAGAGTTTCATGTTATTTATTGTATTTGTAAATTCAACCTTTTGAATGTAATCTTAGTTTCGAGGTTTAGAATATTATGATTGCAATAACTGCAGTAATGATACAATCTGTTACATTATAACAAAATATGTTTATGTGTGATTACGTCTGATATACTCATAATTGACATACAAATAACAAACCATTATAGCCAGACGACAGGAAATGAAGGTGAATTGGTACTGAAATTTTCTTAGTGATATCCCTCGTCTCACTAGACCGTGTTTACCTGCCCGTCAGTGACTCATGACGCTGTTGTTTACATGTTTTCTATTTACTGTTTCAGTGTAAACACTGCCTCGTTGACATGCATTAATACTCTCCGTGCTTCCTTTCATTTTGCTTTCGTATGATTGGTTAAAATATAGCTCTGAATGACGATAAACAAGGAAAGCAAAGTCATAAAAACCTAAAAACGATAAAAACTTCAAAAACAACTACATTAATAGATTATTGTGCTTTAGTCATCCTGAAAGGCAAGTTTCCACCGAAGGATCTTCATACCAATTTGTTGATAAGAACTTATATGCCTTCCATATACGTTTATAAAAATGCAAATCTGAAAATTTCTCATCCAATAGGTATATCAAATTATATAATCATATATAAGGAATTAATTAAAATCAAGAACAAACTATTCCACTACAGCAGCTAGTGAGAGATGACTAGTGCACCTCACGACTAAGAGTTTCCTGGGAAAGGTTGTAGATAACTTGAAGAAAACTCATTAAAATTCCTATGACTGATGATTGTTAAGGTATCTGGACGTTTTGTAAAATAATTTTTGGTAAAATGTTGATTGGTGTACCTTGAAATTTTTTGAAAATTTATTATTTATTAAACTGTATTACTAAAATTATATTTTAACATTACAATATTCTTTGGTTATCCATTGCTTCCTACTTCAATAATCTTTAATGTTTCAAATTCGGAAAACATGATAAAATCAGTTAAATGAATCCTCATTATCCTCGGCACAAAAAGAGATACGTAGCAGGAGAAAGTTACGTCTCGTTATTTACCATCTTCTATTCAAACATTTTAGGGAATGGGTGCTTTTATGAAACTGTAATTAAGTATTTTTATTTGTATAATTATATATAATTTATATACACACTAAACAAATGTATATATTATTTATATATTCGTTACATGAATATACATATGCTACATTATGTGTATCAAGAATATAACATTTCATACACAATTGCTAGTTAAAGTTACATTGCAACAGATTTATATTACTTTCATTAAAAATTGGATAACCCCTTGCTGTTACATTTTTTAAACACCATTATCTTTTAGTATTCTTTACTAAGTGGTAGTATTATAGACCTGATCTGAACATTGATATTCTACTACGACTGTACTTCTCTATGCAGGATATGACGTAGGTAGTTAGTTACTGGAATGCATGCGACGGATGGTGCCTAATCATTGACTACGAAGAATAAAAAGAAAAAATAAATAAGCTCTGCAGCTCGAACTGTGTAGTTAATGGGATTCAAACCTCCAACTTCAACTACTGTACGTGGTGGAAAGGAAATGAAATGGGGTTAGCTTGCAGCTGTATTTGTTTGGTTTGGCGTCGGAGATCTGCCCTCGATCTAGCGCAGCAGCTCGTCTGGAATTTAAAATCTGCAAGTAGGGAGTTCCATTTAAACGTAAGTGGCAGGAGTGCTACTAAAGATCACGCTATTCCTGCAGGTAGCATTAACCTGCGGTCTGGCTTACCACCCTTGGGAAGTTGTAATATCATTTTGGAAAATCTAAGAGCTTTAAAAGATAGCGAAATAACAAAACTATCTGCCCTTCTTTACATAAGCGAGGTTACTTTACTTTAAAGGGGATCTACAACAGCACTAAAGTAAATAGAGTGCACTGCTTTTTTTTTTATTGTCGACGCTGTCAATTGCCAGGTTCTTACCAACGCTGCCCGTATGGCGCAATTTCCTCTTGCAGGAGCTTTTACATGCCAGTAATCTACTGACATGGGGTTGTCAGCAGACTTAGAGACTACCGTTCTCAATCGGATTTGAATCCGCGATCCAGAGATCAGTAGGCCGGCATCTAACCAGCTAAGCCTCCCAGTCAAACAGGCAATGAGGGGCCGTCATCTGTACTGCTGTTGTATAATTCATTGACTTAACAAATACAATTCACTGAGAGGCATGTTATGGAGTAACAGTTGTTTTCTGATCATTCAAATACCTTTTGAGATGTTTATAAATCGCATCAGATATAGAAAAGCATTGAGATCTTCAGCTTTCAGGTATACTTCTAGGTTTCAGATGTATCTATGACGATGCCGGACAGATGGCGCGAGTGCTCGCTCACTTTAACTGTCAGTACATCGATCTATCCGACATTTGTCTATTATGAAATGTGCCCTACATATATTATTATAATGTTTATTGTATGAACACTACTGTAACATGTCTTATTAATTCGCAGTATGAAATAGATGTGCATTATTATTAATATTATTAATATTATTTTTATTATTAATTATTATTATTATTATTATTATTATTACTATTATTATTATTATTATTATTATTATTATTATTATTATTATTATTATTATTATTATTATTATTATTATTATGATTATTATTATTATTATTATTATTATTATTATTATTATTATTATTATTATTATTATTATTATTATTATTATTATTATTATTATTATTATTATTATTATTATTATTATTATTATCATTATCATTATCATTATCATGATTATGATTATTATGATTATGATTATTATTATCATCATTATTATGATTATTATGATTATGATTATTATGATTATGATGATGATGATTATTATTATTATGATTATTATGATGATGATGATTATTATTATTATTATTATTATTATTATTATTAATTATTATTATTATTATTATTATTATTATTATTATTATTATTATTATTATTATTATTATTATTATTATTATTATTATTATTATTATTATTATTATTATTATTATTATTATTATTATTATTATTATTATTATTATTATTATTATTATTATTATTATTATTATTATTATTATTATTATTATTATTATTATTATTATTATTATTATTATTATTATTATTATTATTATTATTATTATTATTATTATTATTATTATTATTATTATTATTATTATTATTATTATTATTATTATTATTATTATTATTATTATTATTATTATTATTATTATTATTATTATTATTATTATTATTATTATTATTATTATTATTATTATTATTATTATGTTGGACTCATGCTTTGCAGGAAAGTTTGGGATTCTTAAGTATTTCCCTATAAAGAATAGATGACACTAATACACTAAAAACACTAAACCAGAATTTATATAAGAAAAGGTTTACTTTCACTAAATAATTACAAATATGTCCTACTGGAGTGCCTACCTAACACAGCCATGGGCCAGGCGCCAAGCCCAGCCCGAGGCTGGCACACAAAAAACACAGGGTAATCTTGACATACACTCGGCCGCGCCGTGGCGCAGTGGTTAGACCGCTTGGCTCTCACCAAGGCGGCCCGGGTTCTTCCCAGGCAACCGCAGTGAGATTTGTGATGGACAAAACGGTGCTGGGGCGGGTTTTCTCCGGGATCTCCGGTTTCCCCCGCCATCTCATTCCACCGCTGCTCCATCTTCATCTCATGTATCATCAGTGTCATCGCCTGCGGTACCGTATGTTGTAAAAGCGGGCGTTAAACACTACACACTTCACATACACTCTCCACAACACCAGAGGGTGACGTCACATGTGAAGAGGCACAGGCCACCACTAGAGTCAATATTGTGTGACAATATTGTGAATAGATTTGGCGAAACAAGATATATAATTTTAAGAAATCGAAAGCAAACACCATTCTCTCAGAGGAAAAACTCATTTAAATCGTATAACGAAGTCCAAACAAAGCTCTGAAAACGCTTTTGCTCTGAACTTAAAATATTAAAACTACATAGGTAACTGTAGTCTAGGACTTGCAATCATACGATAGTTCTATTATTAAGTATTACACTTAAGAGCTGAATATTCATATTAGTTTTGTTTACGATTGAGCATGGTTTTGTTTACGTGATCATGTAGAATAATGAGGTAAGTGGAATTTTTCTTGAAAGATGTGAGAGATATGTGACACTACAATACATAATTTCCAGCATCCGAAGATTCTCATACATAATTATTTCTTGTAATTTGCATTAGAAATCGTGTACTAAATGTTATGAATATCCAAATGCAGATGCTTACTGGTGTTTAAAATTTACTTTAAGCCCTTCGATCGTCCAAACGAAGGCTCTATAGTTGCAATACCTGCTGCACTTCAGATACACGTGTACGAGTGCAAAACCACATGCACGTAATTAAAAATTGTACCACCCTAACAACGTGCAACTAACATTACCGGCGCAGCACCACAATCAAAGGATAGAACTTTAAGTGGACGTGTATTCAAGAACACCGTGCATTAGTTCTGCAATAAGGTAATACTTAAACAGGTTTGGTTTATAAAACAAGGCAGTGTCTTGTTCATTTCTTTATTTCGCATTTCCTTTCGTAGTGGTCTTCCTTTCCCCGATATATCTTCTGCAATTATCTCATAAATGCAATCTCTGCTATCAAACTGCTGATTGCGTTCTAAAAGTTGCATTATTTTTAATTGTGTTACTTATATGGATTTGAGGTCTCGTATTGAAACTTAGTGCAGAACTCAGATAGGACGATACACTATAGTACTGTATCTCTCAAAGATACGTATGAAATGTTAACATGTCAGGCAAACCATTAAGCTCATGACTAACAGTTGCATTAAAAAATTGCACTTATTCAATTCAGTGATTGATAGGTTTATTCAAGTGTGACATATTTTACACAAATATATATATATATATATATATATATAAAGCTAACCTCAGTAATACAGAGCTGATAGCTTACTGGAATTTAACTAAGATTCTGCTTGGTTTCATAGAAAAGTATGACACCGAAATAATTACCTATTGAAGGAAGCATGCATGAATTTGTAAGCTCAATTAAATTATTCTCTAAGAACAAATTACAACTAAGAGGGTTTGTTAAGATAATTAGGGAAGGATGCCTTTGTATACTTTTAGTATAATCACTATTAAGTTCGAACCTAATGTGTAAATAAAGCATCACTCAGCTCGTATATTGGTCAAAAGGCAGCTGCGTGTAATTATCCCCCCCTCGCCTTTAACTGCAGTGATCATATCGGCAGGTGTTCTCCTTTAGAGATATATCGATGTATCATTAGATCACGCACACATTCGCACTCTCATGCATACTTCCAGACTCTGTGAAAGATGGGAAATAATCTTGGTTGAAGAAAAATCCCCAACCCCAGCCGGGAATCGAACTCGGGAGCCCAGCAGGCAGGTGTTTTACCGACTGAGCTACGGGGCCAACCGCTTGTAATTACTCCTTTAAGTAGTCTAAAATTAAACTGCGATATTCCGAAAAAATGCTAGCGAATGCAGTTCCCGAGTGATTTGTCTGAAGAATAATATAACCTCTGAATAGTTTAAGAAATAATATAAGAACAAACGCCAAAATAAATCTAACTTTAATTGTATTTTACTATGAATTTTATTGGATTATTATAAGTAACGTCAACTTTATTGTTAGATACCTTAGAAATTATATAAAATAAAATTCCATTTTTAACAGTTACATGCTAATAAACACCTAGAGTTGTGTAATATAATCCGTTTGCATCTAGTTTTTCGATTTAATTTTAGCTTCTGCTCTTCCATTATTCGCTTAAATAACACTGTGCAAAAAAAAAAAAAAAAAAAAAAAAAAAAAAAAAAAAAAATATTGTTTGAATGTTTCGAGCAATTCAAGAAGCAATTCCCACTAATTTTGGGTTGAGAAAAACAAATATGACAATGAAAAAAATTTATTAGCTCTAGTTTCTATGATATACACAAGGTGGAAGTATTACATATTAATGGATTGAGAGAAGAGGATACATTTTAATTACATTCATGCTGACAACAATGGAAGTGCATTTGATTTTTAACTGGTAATTGCATGTTAAGAGTTCTAAATTGTTGGAAAAATACTTCGCAGATAGTTGTGACTGAACAGAATCATGTGGTGGCCTATTGACTTCGTCGTCTTTTAGCTTGCCTCTTGTGAAGGAATTCCGCAGAATCCGTATACAAAGGCCAACAGTAATCCGCAAGCATTACTTCATTCCAACCGCCCTGATATCTTTGTTCCATAACAGAAATGTCCTGAGGGAATCTCTCCCCATGTTCATCACTAACAGCTCCACAACAAGGAGGGAAAAAGTCTAGGTGGAAGTGGAGAAAATGGGTCTTGAGGGACATTTTGCATCCAAGGTTACGGTATTTTTGCAGGAACACTGTCACCAAATGCTTGTAGTTATCATCTCTTTTGTTGCCTAAAAAGCCATGAACAACACCCTTTAAGGATTTCCAAGCTTCCTTTTCTTTCCCCTCCAAAATTTGGTCAATTGCAGGATCCTTTACAAGTTCTCTTATTTATGGTCTGACAAAAATGCCTTCCTTAACTTTTGCATCACTTAATTTCCAAAATTTATCTCTGATTGTATTTTGTTATTTGACAGGTGTGCTAACTCCCAAAGAAAATTCCCCGAAATTTAAAATCTTCGCTCTAAAAAATGAAACGTCACTTTATCTTCAAAACAAAATACTATAGTATAATATAATAAATTTAATAATATATCTTTATCTTTATTTAGTTAACGAAAATAATTGTAATACACGTACATATAATTACAATCTTAATTGAATCTTATTTATTATCTTGTTATAATCATAAGAACACGAATTCAAAACATTAATATAACTAAACCATATAACTATCATTTTCATGGTGATTTTTGAATTCAGCAGATGGAAATACATGTAAATTCACTATTTTAAAGCCCGGAACATATTCATTGCCACCCAGTGTAATCAGAATGTAGCTTTATCAAACAAAATTTAATGGGAAACTTTAAAACGTATAATCACTAAAATTTTATGGAATTCCTTTGTCTTGCAGGCTTTGGATTCCGTAATTTGTTAATTATTCTCGTTAATTCTGTTCATTAATTTGAAGTTACAATTTGAGGGAGGATGGGTTTGAGGATGAAAGACCTGTTATCTTTATTACCTTTTATTTCTATGCCCCTAAATGCAATAAATGCCCTTATCACTGTATCAGTAGTTTATATCTTTTACTGCAAATTTTAACAGTGTAACCGGCAACTTAATTTGTGTTGGCAACACTGACTGAAAACCTTAAGATTATCGAGACCATGAGGTAAATGGTACAAATAAGAATATAGCTGATGACATTTAACAAAATTGAATGATATCTCTACTTTTATTGAATAAATTAAAAAGCTAAGTTCTTGAGGCTCAATCTTTAGATAAGACAGTTTTCGATTTCACGCAAAAAATGAAAGCAAGCAAGTGGGCAAGAAAGGGTGAAAAGTTGAGGACATGAAAAAAAAATGCAACAGTATGTATGTTCGCATTCCTTATTCTTTGAATATCTAACGATATCGTCAAGTGCCAATTATCATGTTGGTACAGCCAACATCATAACATTGCAGTTAATTATTTCCTTAAGTATTCAGCTGAATGTTATACTGAATATTTCTCATTTTAGCAGTCTGCTGCTGTAATGTTATTTTGCTAAAGTAATTCCAAGAAACTGTAGTTTCGTCATCAGCCAGTCTTGTGCTTTTTTTTTTTTTTTTTTTTTTTTTTTTTTTTTTTTTTTTAAAAAAAAGCTCGTCACATTCTGTGGCTAAATAACGCTTTCGTTTTGCGCCCCAAACTTTCCTAAGTATAGAAACTTGTAGGAATATCCAAACTCAAGTAAACCTTTCCTGCCTGGAAGACTCATTCTGTAGCTCAGGTGGGGAAAATATTTTGCTTGTGTTTAGTTCATACAAGGGAAACGTAGACAACTTCTAGAACTTCTAGAAAATCAAATCTGGATTGTTTTTTTAAATGTTTAAATAACTTTAATGTTGTTGGTTTTTCTTCAAAATATTCTCATATTTTAACATAAATATTTGCATTAGATGAAACCAATGCTTGAAGCAGTATGAGACACTTCAGAAAGCAGTTTTTTATAATGCTCGAGTGCTTCATCTGATGTTTACAAAGTGAGTCCACGCTTTATGTTTACAAGTAATTTCTGGAAGAAGAAAAAATCGCTATGTGATTGCTCAGGATTGTAGGTGAGAGGTTCACGTTGGTGACCTTTAGAGCATGCAGTTATTAGTTGTTAGTTTTTCTATAACGGAACGAGATGGCACCGTGGTAACTCACTCATGGGATCGTGAGTTTGAACCCGTCAACCGCGTCCTCTGACTGGACTTTTTGTGGTCTATCCATGTCAGGCGAATGTTGGGATGCTCACTTTTGTACCATGGTCTCCTTTCTACCATTTCTATTCTTTCATTTTCTTATCGTCTTTCAGTTACGTTTTCGTGTGTAAGGCGGTGCCGGCCGAATGGCGCGTATGTTTGCGCACTGTAAATACTATACTTGGTGCTACGGTGTTGAGCAGTCACTATCGTCAGATGAGGTGTAGGCTTGTCCAAACAAGTGTTGCTGACTGGTTAAGCGGGTCTTGGCGCCAGTATAAACTCTCAGCACTTGTCAGGGATTTTTGCGCGTCTACCTGCGAATGTGGTTCCCTCACTTAATCCCTTCATTCTGGGGATGTTAACCATAATAGATTTATGTGGTGATCGAATGCGCGAGGAGTCGGCCATCGCTGTTTATCTTCTATATTTAATGTTGCTGTATACGACGATTCGTTATTTGTATACCTACTTATCGGCAGTAACGATACGCCAATCTTCTAGAAGCGAGAGTAGCTATACGGCCCATTTTAGAAATGAAAAAATCTAGCAACCATATTCCTATCATTAATGCGATTTCGTCGGACTTATGAAGGCTTAGGTATGGTTCGAAAAACCCATTGCGTTGATTGGTATTCATTTTCGGGTTGATAACAATAAACAAAAGATTAATCACAGTAACAATATTCTAAACAAAATTTGAAGTGGTGTCTTGGAATGTTTCCAGCGCTTATCTGCGTTTTAGTTTTTGATCATGTGTTACTTTATATGGAATACATCGATAACAAAGTTTTCTTAAGTTTAGCTTTATGTAAAATGTATTAGATTTGACCATATTAGTGTCCAGTTATACCACATTATGCTTGTACCATACTAATGTCGCCAGAATTAGCGTAGATGGTAGCATGTCTGCCTCACGTTCCAGAGGTCCCGAGTTCGAATCTCGCTCAGGGTAAGTTACCTGGATAAGGCTTTTTCCGGAGTTTTCCTTTATCCTTCAAGACGAATGTCGGGTAACTCTAAGCTCCTGGACTCATTTGAGCGTCATTTCACCCAATTTATTCACCATCTGATACAACTTAACGTTGGAGGACGTAAATTACAACAACAACAACAACAAACAGAATAAATTAATAAAATATCCGTCGAACTTCTTCAAGCATTTCTGGAACTGCGGCAACATTATCAGTAACAGCACATCTTGGACGTCTTTCAGGTATTCATCACTAAGAAAAGACTGATCTTTTTTAAATTCCTGTAGCAATTGAAAATTATTTCGCTAGATTGAGTTTATTATTCAAATGCATTTCCAAGCCTATCTTCATATTGTTTAGCTGATAATGACAATTAAAGTTCGCAAAAACTCACAGCCTGAAAACGCTCTGCAGTCAAATTCAATTCCTTGTGAACACATCGAAAAAACTACATGGCAGTCTACTCGAAGAACATCACAAAGTAGTTGTCAAATATATATATTAGAAAAGTGACATTCTAAAAATTTTCATTGTCGTTCTTGTGCAGAATGCCTTTAAATAGGAGTTGAAGTGAACAACAATACATATATTAACAAAACCAAAGGTGAAGAAGAGTATTCTTATGGAAATACTAACATTAAAAATGTGTTAAAAGTACATCTCCTCTTCCTGGAGACACAGCCCGGCATTTTTCGTTACTCTATGTCAGCAGTCTTTATTTCTGCTCGTATGTTTACCTGAATAACTGTGAAATGCTCGGTTTGTTTCTGCTACTCTCTTCTGGAGGAAGCTTCACAGAAAATAATCCGCTCCCTTCTTGTCAGGTCAACAGAAATAAGACGATTCTCGAAGAAGTTGCCGAAATAACCCATTGATTCTCTGAGATGCGGCACCATCCTGCTGAAAATATAGCTATTTAAATGCATTATCTGGCTGCTACACAGATCTGTGAAAATATCTTAATACATTTACAGGTTCTTCAAACAAAACTAATTCGCCAATCGTGTAACAGAAATGGCAGGCCACAGCCTACGTTTTTCTACATAATGTGTTGTCTCCAGAATTTTCTGACGCTCATATCCTTGAGTTATGATAATATATGTAGCCTGAAAGTTGAAACTAATTGAAACGTGTCATCCATTAATAGCTTAACCAGAAGAACAAAATAAAAACTTTGACGCGATACCCTAATGAGATGCTGGTTCATGGATATATGTTACATTGTCCATATTAAAAGTGAATGAATCCGGATTACGGGAATTACGATCAAAATATTTCTCCAGAAAGATTTCAAACTAAGCAATAAAATCTTAGTTACATATTACCTTCTATGAGTGCATGAAACATTTAGAAACGACAGGCTTATGTTTAAGTCACAATTAAGTCTTAAACATAAGCCTGTCGTTTCTAAATGTTTCTAAATGAATCCAAAGTCACAATTAAGTCTTTGGATTCCATGAGCAAATATGAAGAGGGAGAGAGAGAGAGAGATTGAGAGAATAGAATAGAATAGAATTGACAGAGTAGAATAGGCTAGTTTTCTACGATCGCAGCTGATGACTTCATCTGAGAAAAATTAAAAAATAAAATAATGAAGATCTTACCAATCAATAAGCCATTACAAAGTTATTATTGCAAATCATATATTTTAATCACTTCTATATTTTATTGTCTTACACCTTTGTATAGCTCCTATAGTTTTCCAATGATTTAATAATAATAAAAAATTCTTCACAGAATATTCACCGGAAATTGAGGTACATGCTTAGAAAACAAAATATTTCAAATGGAGAAATACAACTTTCTCCGTGTATTCTCAAAAATTACGTAATCTCTCTGACTCAGCATGTGCAAAAAAACATTGTGGACATTCAAGCGATCTTGGGTGTTCTACTACTCGTAAAGCAATGTGGGACATCGTGCAATAATCCGCAACTACGGCGTCGTTTCAATGTATTTTTGGTGGTGCACATGCCTGCAGAAGGTCAATAGTTACTTTCAGGCCAATTTGCTTTGGATGGCTCAGGACAGAATCAAACATTCTAGATATAATAAAACAGATCAAATAATGGAGGAAACCTAGCGCCTCGACTCCCAGTGGAACCGCAGGAGAAGTATGCACTCAAGGAACGCCTAGCCCAAACGGGCAGTTCCCTAGTCCCTGGACCACGTAGGCTCCACTCCAGCGGGAACCGAGGAAGGCTGACCCAACATGAGACTAGTGGAGACACCCTCTGACGAGGCAGAAATTCCAAATTGCAAGCCTTTGCGACATCTGTCACACTCTGGAGTCAGCCTGTAACGGAAAGAGAGAGAAAGGAAATTAATAGGAGAGAAGAGATCCGCGATAGAAAGATCCCCCCGCATTCTTCTCGTCAAGTAAGGAAACCCACTGAAAACCACATGATTAGAGTGGGAATCAAACAGTGCGAACCTCATGCATTACCGCGGAGTCATCTCGGAAAGCATTTTTACTTTCTGTACCACACACATAGCAGTTAGAGAAGCTATGGCATTCTATCCAAAAATGTGATACCGAAATGTACACGCTTTGAGGTCTCCTGAATCATTTAAATAAAGAAAAGATAATATTTATAAAAAAGATCTTTTTGTATGTGTATGTATGGGCCTTGTAACTCAAAAAGCTACCAACGAGAAAAGACGGTGAAATATAAAGCTTGGTATTAACTAGTAGGTTCAAAACCCTCCAAGGAAGGGACACGGTTTTCAAGGTTTTCAAGAAAATCCCTACCAAACTATCCTTTACATAAAAAATATTGGAATACTTTGATTTTCTCTAAACTGGCTCTAACTCTTTTGGTTGAAGTACCACACGTTTAAGGCACTTTCATGACAAATGAAACACGTATCTTTAAATTACACTGGGCGACAAAAAATAATTTTTGAATGTTTCGAGCACTTCATGAGGCAATTCCTACTAATTTTGGGTTGTGAAAAACAAATATGACAATAAAAAAAATTTATTAGCTCTAGTTTCTATGATATACACAAGGTGGAAGTATTACATATTAATGGATTGAGAGAAAAAGATACATTTTAATTACATACATGCTAACAACAATGAAACTGCATTTGATTTTTTAAACTAATAATTACATGCTAAGTGTTCTAAATTGCTGGAAAAATACTTCGCAGATAGACGTGTCTGAAGAGAATTATGAGGTGGCCTATTGATTTCGTCTCTTAGCTTGCCCCTTGTGATGGAGTTCTGTAAAGACAAACAGTAATCCGCAAGCATTACTTCATTCCAACCGCCCTGATATCTTTGTTCCATAACAGAAATGTCCTGATGGAATCTCTCCCCATGTTCATCACTAACAGCTCCACAACAAGGAGGGAAAAAGTCTAGGTGGAAGTGGAGAAAATGGGTCTTGAGGGACATTTTGCATCCAAGTTTACGGTATTTTTGCAGGAGCACTGTCATCAAATGCTTGTAGTTGTCATCTCTTTGTTGCCTAAAAATCCACGAATCCGTTGAAGGCTTCCCAAGTTTCCTTTTCTTTCCCCTCCAAAATTTGGTCAAATGCAGGATCCTTTACAAGTTCTCTTATTTATGGTCCGACAAAAATGCCTTCCTTAGCTTTTGAATCACTTGATTTCCTAAATTTCTCTCTGATTGTGATTTGTTATTTGACAGGTGTGCCAACTCCCCAAAAAATTACCCCAAATTTAAAATCTTCACTCTAAAAATAAAATGTCACTTTATCTTCAAAACAAGAGCTAATCTAGCATTTTTATGGTGATTTTTGAATTCATCAGATGGAAATACATGTAAATTCACTATTTTAAGCCCGAAACATTTTCATTGTTGCCCAGTGTTATCAGATAATTTACTGCATAGTCCTCTTCATTTTGAATGATTTTTTCATAACTGGTAAACCGCGGGAGGTTGACAAAATTCTCCTACCTACACACTCTCTCTCTCTCTCTCTTTCTCTCTCTCTCTCTCTCTCTCTCACACACACACACACACACACACACACACACACACACACACACACACACACACACACACACACGTCCACACACCAAAAGAAATGTAAACTTCTTTAAAGCATCCAATTTATTTCAAATACATTTTTGTGGAGATAATTATTTTCAAATACGTATACTCTTCTCAAACAGGAACTGGATTGTCTTTTGTTTTTAAGCCCTGGCTTGCAAAAAAAGAAAAAAAAAGAATGTTAAGCCTATTAAGAGTTGTTTGTTAGGTGACAAATTTAACGATCGTTATGCTTATTGCATTCTCCTGCTACCCTGTAAATGCATCTTATATATACACTGGCCATACAAAAAGAAAGGAGTGTTTAACTATCACATAGAGACCAGCTCTTGAAAGAACTGACTACCGCTTAAGCTCTACTGTACTCCCCTATTTCTATTTGGACTTGTAAGGAAATGTGTAACAACATTTCTACAATCGGTTATCTCGATTTACATGAAGTAAAAGAATAAGAGTTTTTTAAAAATAGTTATAAAAGTATACTTAGAGAAATATATACGACATACCGTTTTTTTTTTCATTTTATTGTTTACATCTTTTATGTGTCAAATATACACGCATTAGAGTAGTCCTTGATTATAAAAACATGTTTTGCAACAACGCTATTGTAATAAAAGTACTATTGTTTGTTAAATGTATATCTAAAGCAGATGGTATAGTTAAGTAAACCCTTCAATCATTAAATTATCCTACAAACATACCAGAATCAATATATTTGTATACCCTACAAATACGAGTACATTACACACAACTCAGTTAAGTGTAAATCATTGCTAATTTGCAGGTTGGCTTGAATATCATGTCATGTGATATTGCGAGCTGCGGAGATAACATCACAATGCGTTTAGGGTAATGCCATTGTTGTCTGTTCACATACTCCACGAACAAAACAAATCGGTTCTATTCACACAGGAAACCCTACTTCAATGGCAAGCAGTGTAGCATCGTTGAGAAGTGTAATGACATGGGAGCTGGATAGAAGGCTACTTCACCCCTTAATTAAAACAAAGTTCCCAACTAATAAACCAGATAGTATTTCGTAAATTTATTGTTAGGTTTATTTTGAGATGACAAGACATAGGCGTCTTAGAATTACTCCTATATCTTTAATAGAGAAAACAATTGATGGCATTTTAGTGCAGTTGTGAAGTTTAATCCCTTCATTGCTAACAGCCCTACATCTGTTAGAGCTAATGATGTATATATTGTTTCCTTTAGGTGGTGAGCAAAGGTAACTCCTCCATCACTTAAAAGTTTGAAACAGTTGCACATGAAACAGCCGTAATACACTAATATACATAGATATACACACAGTTTTTTAAAACATTATTTAACATTTTGGATACATCGGATGATGAATGAAATTTGTTAAATAATACAACAATCAATCCGATGGTCAATAGAACTTAAAGTTACCTGGCATTCGTTTCTCAGTAATAACGGAAAATCCTGGAAGAAACCTCGTCCTAACCAAGATTAGAACTGAGAAGCTCTTGAATGCTAGACAGAAGCGCTACTTCCGCTCTGTTTAAGACCGATTTTAGTAAAATATTTGCGATTATATTTCCATAGCAAACTATTTTTACTGCTGTTATAACGCGAAAGAACATTCCGGGACCAATTCTTCCCCCTTAAATACATCCTTGGTTGGATGTTTTCACTTTTTGTATCTAGTCATCTGCGAAATTTGGGTTCTTCTCCCTTTGTGTCAACATGTTTGTGCTCTTCTACACTTTGAGTCCAGATTTAATCCTTTATTTTTGAGTGGAGGGGAGGGTCGTCTCATATAACATTTTTTGCACATTAAACGTTTTCGCAATAAAATGACCGCCACTTATCCAACTACTATTTGTCTCGTTTATATTTGCCGATAGTTTAAGCAAATTAATACAGTAGAGAAGAGGTAAAAATGTTTCATCTCATGACTTGACATAATAACTGGTGTTTATCTGGCACTAAGTCTGCCGAAAGTAAGTGCATTTGGATTTTCAGTAATATTCCATCAAAATTGCTGAGAATAGCCTAAATATGGCTTTTTTTCATTATTTATAGTGTACAAAACTAGCACAGTGTATAACTAGATTAGTTTCTGTGTCGTGATCTGGAGAATGCTCTGCGTCATGCTAAATTTGACGTAACTGCTCAGATTCAAAGTTCCGCTGGCTGTGGCTGCTTCCTCGTGATCATAGATACTCTAAATTAAACCTGTCACTAACGATTGGTCCGCTCTCATTTCAGGACACTTTTTTTTTGATGATATAAAAATGTTCGGTTATTAGCTGTATTTTATTCCAGGTGTGAAAATTAAACGCGGTCGCTTTATTTCTTTTGTTTAGATGTGTGCAGTGTGTCTGTATTTCTGTTTCTCCCGATGCTCCACTACTTATAATTGTTAACTGGAAGCCAAACTCGTCGTCACATGATATCTCCCCTATACTTACGGCCGCGCCGTGGCTAAGTGGTTAGACGCTTGGCTCTCGCCAAGGGACCCGGGTTCGATAACAGGCGACCGCAAAGTGAGAATTGTGGTAGACAAGATGTCGCTGGGGTGGGTTTACTCCAGGTCTTCCTGTTTCCGCCACCATCTCATTCTACCGGTGCTCCATTTTCATCTCATGTACCATTAGTTACACCGCCTGCGGTGCCATATGTAATAAAAGCGGGAGTTAAACGCTACACGTTTTATCTTGCTGTTCAGAATCAATATCACAGTGTGGACAGCTTGGAAGGAGTTTTCTCTTTTATATTAAGATGACCTGCTACCTATATAAATGATTTTGGCACTAATAGAAATTGTAATATCTACGTTATTTGGTGCTTTGCAGAGCGTTATATTAAATCGCTCGAATTTCGTCCACTGCGCTTTACTCGTAGAAGCTGCTTCTTATTCCTGGAGTAGTCCATAGCTCGCCTTTTCCTGTCCTACGGTTCCTTTATATTTTTCTAATATTAAAATATTTGATATTAAATGTTATTTCCAATATTTATTCTATTTATAATATTTCTGTTATTTACATGCATAAGTATGTTTTGTCATTAGTGTTCCTATCGTGTATTAACATGTCTGGAATCACATTTTTATAAAGAACGCATTGATTCTTCTGTGTCCACCTTCTTTCCGATAGAAAATCTATATGTATATATGTGAGTAGCAGTTGGATGGAACAAATACAAAAGCATTAGCTTATTTTAAACTGACTTGTTTCAAAAAATCTAAAACATGAATATTACAATGAAATATTTAATGAGAGTCCACAACTGCATAGCCTGGCAAGAGTAGATTGACTTCTATGAGCTTAAAATTTGAATTGAGTAATTATTATGCTCATATTATTTAAATAATAAAATAATACACATATGAATAATCTGTAAAGAGCTTAAAACTATGTTGAAAATGATACTATTATCTAGTTTTCCTCGATACAGAAAAGTAACTATGCAGGTTAAGGCATACGTGCCTTGTACTCTACTAGATTTCACAAATAGTTTAAAATAGCAGCATTAACTCTAACCATTTTCGCCAACATCAAGTGGCTTATGCAAAAGATTAGTTTCAGTTTGAAGCATATATGATGCCCGTCACAAAATCAGCAGCTCTGTTTCTTTTTCTTCTTATCCGGTCTATTTCGATATACATTTTTGCAATATGCACCAGATGCCTTTTAGCCTATTTAATACCAATGAATGATGCTGTTTCTTTACTAAGGAAAACAATCTAATGACACATATTGATTCAAAATCTTCTGGTATATTTTTCAAAAACTGCAATACATATATTCTGTGAGCTAAGACCCTAGATAAGCATTTAATGTGGTTGCTGTTTCGGTTCCTTTCTTTCATGATCTCCAGTTTAAGTTACCGTCCTAAACAATCCCACCACACTGATGTGCTTTTTCACAGGAGCATGTCCTATGAAGAAAGTTGTAATTGTTTCCAGCTGGAACCATTTGCATTTAAGCAACAAGGTAAAATTGTAGGTTCCGAAACCTATTATGTATTACTTTGACTCTCCACATTACAACTAAAGGTTTAAGTTTTAATGAGGTATTGCATTTAATTGTCTTTTATTACGTCATTTTAGTAGTGTTTAACAATTATTGTGTTAGTGATTGTTGCCTTAAGTTTAATAGCTACGTTGAGCAATATAATAGTGTAACTCGACCCCCAGCATAACAATAGGGTACTACAAGTCGCTCGGTTGTGCATTACCGAATGACTCACCTTTAAGAAGACAGAGGTAAAGTCCTTCACCCTCTACTCACATCGCTCCCCTTATTTTCCCTGCGTTCACCCCAGAGCTCCACTAAGCGACCCTGTTTCCAACAATAGACACAGAAACAAGAAAATTATGAAACCACGAGTCATAGGATAATGATTCACTGCAGCCATAGAACCAATGGATATTAGTACAGCAACTAATATTTTTTGGTTATGCTATAGTTAATTCTAAATAAAAAATTACATTCCTTAAGGTTAGAAGATACCTCATTTTTCCTTTTCATTTTTTCTTCGCTTCTTTTGTATACCTATATTACTAATAATGTTGATCGCTTTCATTCAGACCCAGCATAAATAGAAAGAAACAATTCCAATGAAATAATCTAATGAAAAAATTTCTACTTAGGTTTTGAATGTTTACTTTTTATGACAGCCAAATGCTAATTAATCTAGAAAATTCTTTGTATTGATAAAAGTCACTCTGCCCTATCTACTATCTATTCATTGTCCTCAGATCACGGATTAAAGCCCTTTAAGTGTGTTTAGAAACGACAGTCTATGTCAGGATATCTACTGAATACAAAATAACTCCTGCAGGGCAATATTCCGGCACATCGAAGGCGCTGATATGATGTTGACAACTGCTAGAGTCAGAGCATTTATTTACCGTCCTCCTCTAAGTTGTGTTTCATTTTTCATCGCTCCTTGATGACATTATTTTAAAAGCATTCCCCATATTTGTGAACCATTTGAAATTGTACTTCTAACAATAGACTGGAACTTTTTTATTTTTTGTTTGTTTCTCTTGTTATAAGACTTCTCCCCTCCCCGCCATAATATATCATTCAAATGCGAGATAGCAAGTTTTCTTTTCCTTATTCGTTGTTTAAGTTTAGAATTGCGTCTTCCATCTTTATAATGTTAACATTCAAGTAGACGTGTTTAGAATTTCTTTTCCTTAAAGTTTTATATCTGGTTTCTCTCCTACTATCATATACTCGTATTTTTAAACGTTAAATGTTAATCCCCACATTTTTATATATAATTCATTTCACTATATATTTTAAATAATTATACTTCTGCGTTAATATAAAATTATAATCTGCAAAGTGTAATGTATGCACTATTTCCTTTCATGACACCCAAATCACTACATATCCTTTTCAAATTACTGAACACAAGTTCCAAATGGATAAGATCTATTTAAAAAGTTCCCCTTGCGAGCATGTACCTATCAGTTGTGTGAGTGCTTTGAAAGGGCTAATACCATCTTCAAATGCCTTCTGTGTCTTCGTATATTTTTCAAGGGTTTTTTTTTTTTTTTTTTTTTTTTTTTTTTTAAATTTGCAGCAATCCATGTTTTATTATGGGCGAGATGGTTGAAAATTTTTCATTCTGTATCTAGTGACATTTTGTGCAGATTGTTGATGTTAGTCACAAGTGTGGCCTTGTGGTCCTATTTTTATGTGCATGATATGCATTGCTGTTTGTGTGGAGGGCAAATCCTAAATATTCTAATTGCCTGGCGCTAGCTAACTTTTGCACCCTGCAGTATATCGCATCGGTGGCTGCTACCGTCCATCATTTTCTGAAAGTCATTTCACTGTCTTGGCAGCATTTAAGGCATATTGCTATCGTCTGCCCATTCCGTTAGTTGAACCGTATTATCTGTGTACATATGTAACATTACTTCTGACTTATTTCTATGGCTCTTGACAAGAAAGTTCCGAAGTCATTTATCTATATCTCCACGGGCTCAGATTCAACGGAATATAGATAAGTGAGTGAGTGTGTGGGGTTTTAGGGCCCGTCGACAGCAAGGTCATTTGGGCCTATAGATAAGAAAAAGGGCAAAAAATTGACATCAAGTAATGTTACTTTCGGGTAACGTGTTGTGAGCTATTTTCGAGATATCCGTTGTTATTATTCTGAACGTTTCTATACTTTTTTCATTTTTAAGTGGCTACCATTTGCGATATAATGCAAAGAGTGTGGAATACCAAAACCGTTATATAGTGATCTGTTTTTAAACATACAGTTTTTCACTCGGGCTCCTTCCTCTCCTTTGTAGCTACAACGAAGTATTTACAAAAAATAATTTTATTAATTTAATCGATTAATACGTAGTATAAATAAAAATAAGTCTGAATAAGAATTCTTTGCAGAAAGTATATAAAGATAATCGTTAATGGGTGAAAATTTTTCCTTTTTTGTTTTGCTCGATCGACATTGGGGTGACCTCCAGCCTACAACGAAATACTGAAATGTTCTGAATAATGATCTCTAAAACATGTTTCGATTATAGTGGCTTTTAATAAAGTATGTGGGCAATTTATAAGTCATTTAAATAATGACAATTTTGTCTATTATTTCTAAAACAACGTATATAATAATTACAAAACATAAAAGTCCTGAAAATGTGTTTTGTATGTATTAGTGGAAACACGTATAAAACTGGAAATTGCAATTCCAAACAGTAGTGTTATTTGCATCTTTAGGTGGATTTACTTGCCACGCATTTAAAAAAAAATCGTGGTTAAGTTTCATCTATTTTCCATCCATCAAGGAATTTCATTGTGCTTGACCCTTCTCTTCCAAAGAAATTAATTCCAGGATATTTTCCGTTGTACATCCCTGAGCTCCCACTTCAAAGGGCTACCCTTAGGGCACTGCCATTGTTTCTTTACTCCAAGGGTTCAGCAAGAAAGCGCTAGATGGCAGCAAGCGTTGTTTGCGAGGCAGCGCATCGACTCCCCTTCTCCAGTGCTTAGAATCTTTTCCACCACGCGGCGCCATGGTTTCCTTGCGTCTGGCGAGAGTGGGAGATAGTTTGTTGATACACAAATAATACACAAGTGAAGTAATTTGTAAATTACCATATGTGTTTTTGACGTTAGGCTTTGAAATGGTGCGCGTCGTGCGTGTGAAACTTTCGAGTAATATGTGACGTCGAGAGAAGAATCTTGGACTGGGGAGAGCGAAGATAACGTGAAGTAAGCTGGTCCATCAGCCTCCAGTTTATCTTAGTGCTCCATAGAATATTTAGTGTCTGAAGCCACACATGTTCCCATATGCGTGCTTTAAGAGGCGGTTTTTTATGCGTGTGACAGAGAGAGCGTGTGAGAAGTATGCGAATCTGCGTGTTTTCGTAGTGTATGATCGCATCTGTTTGTAACAATTCAGTATGGGGTGGTAAAGGTTATGTTACCAAAATATGTTATTGTGTCACCAAAGTTCGTGGAAACCAAGCATGCCAGTGCGCCTAGAAAAATCAGATGAATGCTTTTTGTATTAAATAGCCTAATTGATTTTTTCTTGTAATTTATAAATTTTAGCTAAACGATGTTTAAAAAATTGTACAACTGTGTCAAACTCATCTTAAATGAAATATCTCTACGGTGAAGTGCAGTGTTTTATCCCAATAGTTCTAAAACGCTTACGAACGTTTCTTAATTCTTTCGAAGCTTACTTAATTCTTCCTGCAATCTGCACCATAATTTTCGTTTTATGTGAATATCACTTTTCTTTTTTTGACCCTGCCTATTTTGTGGCCTTATTCGCAATAATTAAAAAATAGTAAAGAATAAAAGTATGACACTTTAAAGTCTGTTTATATGGGAAGACCGAAAGCTATTAAAATTTTAAATACTTAAATAAGATATTCATTGTCTGCTATATTTGGTCAGATATTACATCGATAACAGTATTCTAATATGTATACTAGTTAGTTTTATTTCACAGTTCTTCAAGTAATTTGTTTACATCTTTCATATTTTGAATTTAGAAATAACTGTCCGAAAAATGTGTACAGTGCAAGATATGTTCTGTTAAGACTACATACCATTCTGTTCTTAAAAAGCATTTAACTTTCACATTTAATGTTTAAGTTAAATGCCTTCATTTCAAAGAACCTTAATAATTGCATTATATGTAGTTGTAATACAAATTGTTTTCTGAAGTGGTGTTTGATCACAAAAGAGTATTTTACAATTATGTTACTTCTCATAATGCATTTTTATGTTCTAATGTAAATCTTTTGAGTCCAGCTGTCTCTGAGCAATTCCTTTAAAAATTAGAATTAGCTATTTGGCCGATACATTGACTACTTTTAAATAACTTAGGATGACTTTTTACATTCCCTCAGTGACATTTCAAGAACGTGCAAAAAACTGCATTATTTAAATATGGTCAATTTTTCTGAAAAGTATTAAAAGTTCCAAAATAATTTATCTGTGATCCATTAGTGCTGAATAATTAAGTGTGTTTATATAAAAGTAACTTTAAGTAACTTAAATTATATTAAAATATTTCGTCTCACGAGGAAATATGCTCAGGCCAAACTACAAGCTGAAATCTAAACCTTAAAAATTAATGTAAAGTCAATTATTTGTGCAGAAATGTATGTTATTTTGTATTGCTTCTACTTTATTTTATATAATCCAAAGCCATGCGCTTTATTAGCTTGAAGCACAATTTGCAGTTTTGTAGTGAGCAATAGGATACCCTGAGGGTTTTAACATTTTAGGTTGGCAGGACCATGCATTGCAGAGTGTATGATTCAGCCACTTATTTGGTTAGGCACTGCGACAAACAGAGGCATGTTTAATAAATAGATTACATTAACCAAAAAGAGCAACATGTGCTTACAACTGCCAAAAGCTGAAAGGTTTTAAGAGTGCAGATTATAGTGGAAGACATTGCTTCTTTTCCCATCTCTATTTATGTTTATTTTAATAATTTTCATATGATAATATAATTCTGTTCCATTTGACTCTTGGCATGTTGCTTCTCTCTTGAAAAGTTGAGAAACATTATTGGCTCTAGTCCCAGTTTTCTGTGTTCAAACTTTTGGCAGCTTTATGTCAATAGATTCATAAACATGTAAAATAATTGCAGGAGTAAACTATGACATGTTGTATTCAGCCAATTATTCAAGAGATTGCAAACACTCAGCAATATTATCAAATATGAATACTGTGCTACTGTTTTGTGTGAACATTGATTACTGTTATGCAAACTTGATGGCAGCTAAGTAGCACTGATGACTCACTCACCTGTAAAGTATATAGTGTGAGTTAGTCATATATCTGTTAAATGTATGGTCAGCTCTTGCTGATTTTAGATGTTTCTCTCTTTTGACAGCTGTAAACATATGCATTTTTAATTGTTTGACAGCATTAGTCATATCAAAAACTGTAGTGCTAAACCAGGTAGCTGCAAATGTTGACTGCGGCACACATTTGTATCGTATAAAATTGTTAGGTACTGTGGATACTCATGCCAATATTTTCTGCGTATGCAGTTACTTATTGTTCAGTCATCTGTACACATTAATTTTTAACTGAGTCATTCAAATTATGAAATCCAAAGTAAGGCACATTTTAACATTGCAGAACAAACAGTTTTTGAAAATCACTCCTTCCCAAACAATCTGTACATTCATTCATAAAAATATTTGTAGACAAAAATATTAATAAGTAAGTGAAGTTTGAGTGTAAACATAGTGACTCATAAATCAAACTCAAATATTTGTAGACATTTTTATCGCACTATGTCACTTACATTTTAATTTGTGAGGGACTAGTTTAAGGAGCCGTTGTTTCTATTTTCAACTTCAAGGGTCTGACCTGTGAAGCATTCCTTTTTTTTTTATGACTATATATTGATGATAATGTCAAGTAGGCCTTATATGCAACAGTAAGACATTTCGCTACTATGGCCAACGTGCCGATATGACATTAAATTCTCCAACTTACTTGTATTTTCCTGGTAAACCACTTAGGAGTTCTCATATTAATTTCTATTAATTGACCTAATAGTGGTTAACTATAAAGCCCGGACCTTAAAGTACTTACATGTTGTAAGTCGCCATTAAGGTAGTTGTCTCATGTGTTTATGAGAACTCCTAAGTGGTTTACCGGGAAAATACGAGTCAGTTGGAGAATTTAATGCACGTTGGCCATAGTAGCTCAATGGTAGAGCGGCTGGACGGCAACCAGAAGATCCGTGGTTCGAATCCTGTCTATGGCATTGAATATTTCAGTCTGACTCTACGTTTCCACAATTTATGAAAGAACAATTAATTTCCAGTAAGACATTTGTTATTGTGCAGCATCAAACAAACTCACTTTACTAATTTACATATCGTTTCAGAGTAGTCCTGTTCCAAATATATTTTATATGCTTTCTACATTTTAGATTCAACCAAACATCTTATTCACATGTAAAAATATTGACATTACTGCCTAACATAAAAATAAGTTTTAGTTGGAGCGTTTCAAAAATTTTGTTGAAACACTTCAATTTTAAATCAGGTTTGGATTTAGTACATTGAATTAAAAAAGAAAGAAGGAAAAGCTTAGAAAAGATGCTTAAGAAGCAAACTGTTTTGTCACCTCTCTCTGTACATGCATAATAAGCACTAAATTAAGAATGATAAGTAAATGTGTGTTGTATCTGCTGTATGACTTTTTGGGAAACAAAACTTTCTTAAAAAAAGTGTGTTGCCATAAACACAATACTCAGATATAAAACTGTTAATTGTTTACATCAAATATGTATTAATGAATTAATGTTTGTTTTGTTTTACAGCCAAGCTATATTGAGGGGTGGAGAGGCTGTGGTGAAGCTGACGGAGGGCTCGATTTGAAGGCTGAACTGTAAGTATCTGTAATTTTTAAATTATTGATAATTTTCTAGTTATTTATTTTATTTATAGCAGCAGTACATAATAAATTGTGCATTCAGCTTTCTCAAAATGATAATAAATGACTAGAATACTTTGCATTCCAGATTAACTCATATATATAAATATAGAAATTAAATTGAATGTAATTATGCAAGAAAACTAACTCCGAAAAGCTGTTTTAAAGAACAAGTCATTTTAGGGAAGCACAAAAATTACTTTCCTTCATCATTAAATGCAATAATGCACACTATTCTCACATATTCTATGAGCAATTTCACAATTACTATTTGAGTTTTGCTATCTATTTTATTTTACACTTATTCACTCATTTTACGAAAGTGTTCAAGTTTTGTGAAGATTTTGTAGTTCATTCTTGTATCTGAGTATCTGTATCTGTATTTCATTTCATTAGTCTGAAGTACTTACTGTATTATTGTTTTTAGAAAAATGACAGTTATGTGTTCCCAATGCACATTAGCACAGCATTAAAAGTGAATTGCATTGGATTTCAAGTAATAAGAAACATCAAAGACATAAATTAAAATATAATTAATGGATATTCGTATACAAAAGCTTCTGCATTTCATTTGAATTTAAAATTATCTTCCTTGATTATTTTATATTTTATAAAGATATTGATTTTTCTGGATTCTTGATGGCAATTATTTCTGTTAATGTACAAATAATGCTACGTTTATCAATTTGATGGCTATTCTCTTGAGATGTAGATATAATAAACAGAACAGATAATACTAATGAAGTTAAGTAACACATATCCAGTATGTAATGAATGTATGTATAACTGTAGAGCTGCTCTGTATAGTCCTCTCTCCCAGTAAAATAATTTTAGTTAGAATGTTATAAAAATAAATCAAAAGAGTTACAAGATACTTTTCTATTGTAAAACATCGGTAAAAGATAGGGTATAAAATGCGCACATGCTAGATTTGCAATACCAGCTTATAATTCATGGAAAATATATGCAAAACTAAAATAATGGAAGTTATATTTTCTTCACTGATGCTTTATATATCACTTTTGAGGTTCTTATTACTAGATCTTGAAATTTGACTACCTTGTTTCTTTATTTAGCTTTGTGTATGTAAATATGCTTCATTCTTATTGAATGAAATTCACTAATTTTATAGAGCCCATAATTGTTTTTCACTGTGTGTGCCTTTTCATAGCTTAATGGCGTATCATAACTTCTTTAGTAATGAAAACTTATATCAAAGTGTTTATCAATACCAAAATAATTTTTGTTGTTTATTAACGTGAAATTAATTTTAGTATTGTAATTCATTTTTTGCATTCTGAATCAATGTTGATAACTTGCCTGAGGAAGTTTTCCTAATGTCGGCAAATTGCATTGCTTCTTGTAATAAAATCGTGGCTAATTGCTAATTACAAATCAATCATTTTAATATTAACTTATCACTTTGTTATTAATATGATGAACTTTTATTTTTCTACTTCCGGTATGGGTAAAAACACTGCTTATTTCATTGCAACACAACAATAACCTGTTTAACAAAATTACATAGCATACTCAGTAATTACAAATCAGCACAAGAGTGTAAAACATATTCAACAGAGCCATTACACACGAATGGATAATAGACTTATTAAAAAATTACCTAGTAAGTGAAGAAAGCAAGTTTAAAGAAACATTGTTTACAGTTCATCCTCCATTAATTAAGAAAATAGGAATTAATATATTGTATATGGGATATGCCTGCGCCCGCCTCAGTAGCGTGGTGAGAGCATGTCTGCCTCACGTTCAAGAGGTAGTTCGAATCTCGGTCAGGGCGAGTTACCTGGATAAGGTTTTTTCCCTTATCCTGAAAGACAAATGTCGGATAACTCTAAGCTCTATGGACCCCTTGCTTATTTGAGCATCATTTCACCCATTCCATTCATTGTCCGATATGACTTAACGTTGGAGGACGTAAATTAAAAAAAATGGGATATGCCCATTTGATATTTGATTTTCTATACTGTTCTGTTGTGTCAGAACATGTTTTTAAGTGTAAATGATTGTACCTATTAAAATTCTTACATTACAGATACTGCCTCTTTTGGACAGGTAGTCTTTGCTTTTTAGCTTTTAAGCTTTTTAGCGCCTATTTATTACAGCTCTACTTGTCACCCAAGAGGTTAATATATAATATATATGATGTTATGTGCATCTACATTAAAACATAAATTGTGCTCTATATGTATATTTATCTTATACATAAATGCATAAGGTAGAAAAGAGGTAGATTGATGTAGGTAGAAAAGATATAGATGCATATGATAGATTAAGAAAAATGAAAATCCAACAGGAATTAATCCAACTATTTTAGGAGTAGAATGAAATAAAGTAATACTTAATACAATTTTGAGTCGAAGTAATACTCAATGCTCCATTTATTGCTAGTATTTACCTAGAATACGTTTCGTTAGGATCTTCCTAACATCATCAGCTGTTGTCGACTAATGGATGCCGGTTCAGTGAACTCCTCGGAGGTGATAGGTGCGTCTCTGTTGGTATCTTGATGAACTTGAAATTTGGATTTTCTTCAAAGGTAGTATCGAACTTTAACAATTTACTTTCATATTTCTTTATAAAGATGTTTTCCCACGTGGTTAATGCAGCTGGACCTTGGACACTTTTTAGTAAGTGAATTTCTTGTTCTATGTCATGATTTTCCTTCCAAAAATGGTACGCTACCGCCGATTTATCTATTTCTTTATTCCTGATGTTCCTAAAGTGCTCTTTAAGCCTAATGTTCACGTTCCTTTTTGTTTTTCCAATGTAGAATTTGTCACAGTCCTTGCAATTTATCCGGTACACTCCTGATTTTTTGCCTGTGGGTATCTCCTTTGTATTATGTGATTTCAAAAGGTGTTGTACACTAAATTTGTTCTGTGGGGCCAAAGTAATATTGTGTTCTTTGAAGACTTTTTGGAAAAGGTGTGTAGCTCTGGGATGATACGTAAATTGTCTGTATGAGGTTCATTGCTAATTGGGGAGAGAGTAGTTACTTGTTTGCATCTTAGTTGTCTTTTGAATTTATCTATTTTCTTGTTGACCAATTCAGCACTGTATCAATTGTATTCTGCAATGTGAATGATATTATTGTACTCTTTGTTATATTCTATCTTGTTATCTTGTAATACTTGTTAACTTATATTAAAGTTAAAGAAGGAGGTAAACAAAGAGTGATGACAATGATCGAATACAACAGCAGACTTTTGTGAAACTCATATATAAGGAAGATAAGTAACTTTTTGAAAAAAAGGGGAGATATGATTATTCAATTCTCATTAGAAATACTGGTAAAATAAAAGCTAGAGAACTGACAATGGAAAGCACTTTGTAATGATGAACAACCATAATTGGTGCAAATTCAACATTCTTTCAGTTTTATTTGTAAAAAGTAGCATAATTGAAACAGTCAATTTTATTTGAAAAATGCAGCAAATCATATTTCAAATACTTTTTCATGCTTGTATGTGTCATACAGTTGTAATCCAAATTGCTTTTTACTTTCTGTAAAATGTACCTAGAATGTAGAGGAGATATTGTATACCATCCAACAATTTGATTTGAAGGTTTCACTATAGCAGCTTTGAGGTCCTCTGAATCTGAAAAAGTTATTTTTAGGAAAAGGTGCCTACATCTTTGAACAGTATAACTCAAAAAACAAACCGTTCAGAAAATGTGAATCTTGATATTTAAGTTCTGTATGTGTCAGAAATGTGATACGAAGATCTGATCTTCAAGAAAATTTTCTCTCTTTAAACTATCCTACATGGAAATGTTTCAAAATGTTTGGTTTAATCAAAAACAGCTTTAACTTGACAAGTGTTTACCGGGAAAATATATATAAGTCAATTGGAGAATTTAATGTCAGGACGGCATGTTGGCCATGTTAGCTCAATAGGTAAGAGCGACTGGATGGAAACTAGGAGATCCATGTTTCAAATCCCGGCCATGGCATTGAATTGTTCAAGTTTATTCTATCAATCCAAAACGTTAGTCTATATACTGCTAGTGTGAAGAAATGGTTAATTTCCACCAATTAACTTAATAATAATAGCTTTAAGTGTTCTGATCAAGATACCATATGCTTAGGATATTTACATGCCAAAAAGTATTTTAAATCTTTAGGAAATACCTTTAAAGTTCTCTTCATTCAGAACTTTGGGGCCCAAATGACCTTGTTGTCAACGGGCCCTAAAACACCACACACTCACTCACTTCAGAACTTTGTATAACTGGTAAACCATAAAGATGATAATGTTGTAGATATCTTTAAAACTCAATTTTAAATACAGGTTTTTGTGCCATAAGCCTTTTCTGTAATTAGTTCATCTTTGTAAAGTGCTGTCACCAGTCAGGTTTTACCCCTCTAAATGCATTGATATTCTGCAAAAAGTTTATCTTGTTTAATGTAAAGTAGATGGAAAAATAGGCTTTCATGAGAATATTTTGTAGAAGCCATATAAACATAAGCAATAGTGGGTGGAGAAAGTCATTTGAATGTGTCATAACAGATTTTTCTAATTACTATGAATAACTTGAAACGAGCATAGCTACTAAAAATAATGCAGATAAGAGGAAGAAATAATTAGATATGCAGGTGGACTTCGTAAGTTAAAGGCCTAATTCAGGATTAGAGAACACATGCAACTGGGCGTGTTGTTAATAAAGGAATGATATATCAGAGAGGATTCACTATTGGTGGACTTTCAATATAAGTGGCATTTGTCTTTTCAGTGTGACAAACATGCATCATGATATCTACAAATATAACAATTTGTAACTTAAAATTTCACTTATATAGGTGATATTTTTCCTATAAATTGTTCGGGATCGCAAGTACATATCTTCAGCCGGAGACAACAAAGCTGTCGCCATAGTTACGAGCGCTAGTTGTTAATATTTTCTTGTTAGTACTACCAAAATTTGAAAATAAAACAAATTTAAAAACAAAATCGAAGCTGTCGGCGTCGTTATGAAACGCTAGATGTTAATATCTTCTTGTTAGTACTACCAAAATCTGAAAATAAAACAAGTTTAAAAACAGAATCGACTGCCGGTATTTCAAAATTTAGTACACGATGTTTGTTTATTAAAATAAATATATTTTCCAAACCATTAAATCTATTGGACCATTTAATTGTTTTAATAATTTAACTTCTGGATTTATTTCATGGTTAAATGACCAAAAATGATCCGCTACGGCCGATTTATTAGTCTGTTTATACTTAATGTTACGAAAATGTTCTTTCGTTCTGGTTTCTAAATTACGTTTTGTCTTTCTAATATAAGCTTTATCATAATCGAAACAATTAAACGGATAAATACCAGATTTTTTATTATTAAGAATTTTATATTTTTTAGAGAAATGCAATAAATTTGTAATACTATATTTATTTTGAGGAACTAAAGTTATACCAAACTCTTTAATTTTTTTTTTTTCTTTTCTTTCTTTTAAAGAACTTCTTAGAATTAGGGAAGGCCACAAAAGAATCCTCATCCAGGTAACTCACCCTAGCTGAGATTGAAACTCATGGCCTCTCCAGTATGCACAGATGTGCTGTCACTGAGCTTTATCCAGTCTTTTTTTGAGCTGTAATTTAATTTGGAAAACTGCTAATGGCATAAAAGGTATTGAGCAAGTTTTCATGTTTAATATATACTTCATTCTCATTTATTTCATCACTGTTCTTTGAATGTATTAAATTTACTAATTTCCCTATACAATTCAGAGGAAGTTGATTATATATTATGTGCGTTTGAGGAATTTAGTAACAGTGACGTCAAAATTAATTAAAAAAGCTACTAATTAATTAAAATAGTTTTTTCAGGTGATTACATGTTTTGCAGTACAAAAGATAATGCTCAAGGGTGACATGCCATGCGCTTGATGGCTATAATGTGATTTGATAAAATTAAAAGAATTCGCTCTGCAGAATATGTAAAAATATATGGACTTACGGCATAACACATATTTATTTTTTATCTGGTTTGTGGAGGTGATTATTATTTACTAACATTACATGCTATGTTTCATTTTATATTGGTTATTCAAATCATAAGTCGTCCATTATCATGTTATGAATGATAAAGAAGGTGATTTGGATGCTTATCAATATTAACATTTCGGTTAGTATATGTATGCAACTGGCATGAAGCTGGGTGGGAATATCCTGTTATCTACAGTACAAAGTCTGTTAGACAAAACAGTGTATTATTTTCACTTGATTGCTCTTAAAACAATGACATATACTGATGTTCCATTGTATGTGCCCCAGCATTTAATCATATTTGTTTTTGTTGCAGTTGCTATAGTAAGAAATTTGTTTATTTGTGGCAGGTACAGGAATTATACTTAGACATTAGGTATTGAGTTTTATCTGAAGTTGAGGTTGTGAGGTTCCAAGAACCACAAAAAGATTTTAAATAAATATGTGATTATGCTTTCTTTTATTTTGCCTAAAATTCTTTACATGTTAGACTTACATGTGGAAAGGTACATAATTTATTTTCTTACAATTTCTATCTAGCAATTTTAATTAAAATATTTTATATTTTAGATATTGCATGAGGAATAAGTAATATATTTCTGTAAATAGCAAAATCCTGTTCTGTTTGTTTTTGTGTAGCTCTTACATTTTTCAAGTTATACAAAATTCATACAACTGGATTTCTGTGCATTAGCCATTTTTGTTAATATGTTTATACATTTCAGGTGGGGATCCACCATAATATAGAACATGCATGAATTTTTACTGTCTCCTTACATGGGAGCAATGCAGCCTATAATATAATCATTTTAATGTTGTTTCCACATTTTTAAAATAAATAATGTTTTCAATTATAACAATTAAAAGTATTTTAAATAATTTCTAGACACACATTTATCATGAATAATGTAAGAAATGTGGATAGAAGTTGAATTCAAATCCCAAATTATTGTTATTATTTTTATATTTGTTATTTTAGTTTTATTTGAAAAGAAATCATCATAAGTTCTTGGAAGTGCTGTGAAGTGAATGAAATTAAAGGTGAAAATGTAAGACGTGATAAAGTGAATTAGGAATAGAAAAGAATCAGTGATATTATTTTTAACAATGTTGTTAGAAGTTTAAAATTATTTGGAATAATATTTTAATGTTAATTGTTTAAATAAGTTAAAAGAGAAATAATTAAGTTAATTAAATATGGAATGGTTGTATTGATCATTAACATGATGTGATGAATAAGAAAATGTTTAATTGCCATAGTGACGGCAAAATCAATAATCTTCAATAATCAAGCATAATTCTAAGTTCCATCGTGAAAAAGACGGATGTCATTCTAAGTTCTACTGTAGTAGATGGAGGTGTATCAGTTTAAGTTGAATGTTGCAGAGGATAAACTAAAACTTGTGTGTTCCAAGTGTAGCGATATGAAAAAGTATTTAATTTAGTATTGCAAAGCAAGGAGGGTGCTCTTAAAGTGCTTTGTACAGTTACGTTACAACATGTTCTATTTCATTTCAGAGATAGCTACATTATTTTCTCAGGGGAAATATATATAATAGCAGTATTAAAAATCTTCCCCTAAAGTGTATCTCCCTTTGTTTTAGAGAAACACTAATGCTGACTAATTGTGGAAGGAAATAAGTATTTTCTAACACATGCGCACATATATTCACAAAAAATGTGCTTGACATATGATTTACACACATTGAGATATACATAATTTCTGCTCCATGATTTGTGTACAAGGATTTTGTTCTTAATGTTTTTAATATGTACAATATACATTAAAAAGAATAGCTTGAAAATTATTAAAAATGTCACCGCACAAATTTAATATTCTTGTGAAGATTTTTCACGTATTTCCCACCATTTCTGTCGTTTTTGTGGAATAATGTTGTACAGCATTTAGATTACTATAAATTCATTTGTATTGTTTCATTTTATGACCCATTTTAATTTCTATGGATAAATTGCATGCTTCTACTTGAGAAACAATTGATGACTTGTTTGTTGAGCGCAGGTGCTTTAATATTGATTTTATTACTTTTTACAGGCAGCCATTCATGTTCATAAACTGTGTGGAAGTTAGATAATAATTCTAATTAGAATACATCTCCTTCGATCCAATCGCGGATTGAATTTTGCACATATGTGGTGATAAATGAGGATGCTGGCTACTCCACTCAACCAGTCTTCTGTGTAACATTTTGAGTAAATGTTAAGTGCATATAAACTGAGCTTTCAAGTTTTGGATGTTACTGAGATTTTAGAAAGCTTTCTGGTCTTTGCATGTGTGTCCAAAGTCAAACTGATTTAATGATACATTGTTATTAATAACAAGTAGGAGTTTTTGAAGAACACACGGAATGCTGTTGTAAAATAAGAAAAATATTTTGTACTATCTGTGCTTTTCATGGTTAAACTTTTCTGGTCGGCTTAAGTAGATCAGAGTTAATTACCTGCATTACAGAAACAAATTGTGCTATCAGGGAAGTAAATAATATAATACTTATGGAAAGAAAGAAGAGCGATAAGAAAGATAAAGAAGGGAAAGGAAGGAAAAAGTAAGGTTATATTCAACGATAAGATACCACTAGGAAGCCGTGCTTCCCTGTAATCATTTACTTACTTCCTGGAAACAGCTGTACGACTACTTTGACAACGTTTAAATAGCATGCTAATGAGATCAGGAGCACACTTTCAGCTTGAATGCATTTTGAATTATCTTTTTTGTTTTTTTTGCAATCAAAGTATTTACAACAAGCTGACCTAGCATATCTGTTTGCACCATTAGCTCCTGACTGATTCTAAGGTATGTAACGAAAAGTAAGTAAATCAGCAACTAAAGATCAGGTCATAGTAAGGCAGAGCCAGAGTGTGGAAGTGAAATACTACAACCTCCCCCATTTTTGCTCCATGTAGTAATTCTAGTTAAGTTATTAGAAATTAAGTTTCTGACACTGTACTCCAATTCCTACCGTCTTGTGCTGTGCAGTACAAGTAGTAAGAGTGCAGCTTAGACATAATTTAAAAAATTGAAATTGAATGAGAACAAAAATACAAAAATTGTATAAGTTAAATACTGTATTAGGTAAAATATGTATTCTTTTTCTTATTTTATAAAGAAGTGTTATTAGTTTTATATTTTTCCTATTTTATAAAAATATTACTTCTATGATTTGTACCATTAAGTCAATTTGTGTACAGGTAAGGAGGCCAAAAAGGTTTCTAGAATTATATAACAAACCCGAAACTTGAAAGCTCATATACAAGATCATAAACCTGTACTCACAGTAAAGGGTATGTATAAGACTGGCTCAGTTGTACAGAGGTCAACGTTCTGGCTTATCACCACATAGGTCTGAGCATTCAATACCCAATTGGTGGGTGGGGGAGGTCTTTAATCATTTGCTACTCTCCACATCATATTGCACCATCAACTGTTTCTCAAGTCAGAGTGCCCAATTAATGAAGAAATTAAAAGGGAATATACAAATGAAACTATGGTTATCTAATTTGTATTTTAACAAATGAAAAGAATGGTGGAAAGTACATGAGAAACTTCCAATAAAATAGTAAATTTGCCTATGGCATCTTCAATAACAGGTATAAAATTATTTCTTGCAAATGTATTTACTATGAATTAAAAGCATTATGAATTCAGAAAACAAACCATTCAGCTGAAAATATACACTGGCACATGTAACTGCCATCTGTTAGGCACAGTTTTCTGTGGATGTGTGTGTTATGTTTTAAGACAGAACATCTTTTTCCTTTCACAGTCACTGAATTTTAGATAAGGAAATGAACTAGAAATTGCGAGAAATCAGACATTCTTTTAGAGGGTCATTGCATCTCCATATATATATGAAGAGAAGTGCCTTTGGGAGAAGAGCTTTAGTATAATGCTGTATAGTAAATTTGACAAAATATTAGATTATGCAAACCACTAAACAAGGTTTACATTTTATAAAATTAATTAAATTTTATAAAAAATAAATGTGATTGTGTATAAAAATTGTTGAAGGATATGATTGTGCTATAATATTATAATATTAAGGAAGACAAAAATCTTGGTAAATATTTGCCTGGCTTTCTTTGGCCACAATATCAAGTTTCAGAAGGTGATGGCAAAATCTGCACAGCATGTTCTTCGTTTTTACATTTTGATTATAAAAGTTTGTCCAATTGTTTTCTTTTGTTTGCTTGGATAAGATTCAGTTCAACATACTGAAATGTATGATTACTTTCAGTGTCTCAACTCAGAATATTAAGGAACTTGAAATGTGGGCTGCCAATCAAACTTCAGGAAATATTTTTTAAAGCAAACTTTACACATTATTATGCTTTAATGTTTTAAGTTAAATCTTGTTTAGCCTAATCTTTGCTCCTTGTCTCCTTTCACTTAATATAAAATATCACAAACAGGCATAAATAGAATCAGCAAGAAGTACAAAGTTCAGCAATGCTTGAAGGACTGCACCTGTTATTTGGAGAGCACAATGTTCTAAACAGTAGCTTTCTTGTATAACATTTTTATTTTTACTCAGTAGGTCGTTTAACGTACATATTTCCAAAGTATTAGTCATTCAGAGTTTTCCCAAATGACCTTGTCCATCTGAGCTATTAATTGAAGAACGCAGGGAAAAATATCTGATACGTTGTAACTTTGTGACTAATCTTCAGTAAATTATTCTTAAAAAAAAACTGTTAGGCATTTCCAGATTTGTTTTTAAATTCATATCAGTTACAAGCAATATCTTGGAAATGGTTATCTCCAGGAAAAAAGGTATTTAATAGATCCTGTAGATGACAGTAGATAAACATAGTAAGATTTTGTCTATAACTTATAGTATACAACTGCAAAAGTCATTCAGAATGAAAAGGTAGTTAGAGGCAACTTTCATAAAATTCAAGATATGCATTACATTTTTTTACAAATCTTTAACATGGTATTTTAGACATAACATCAAGCGGTGCTTTCTGAGAAAGTCAGAATGTTTGAAGTATTTTTCATTTAAAGCGTAGTTGGTAGATTCTGAGCTTAAATACCAAGTGTAGTGTTTAACACTACCTTTGTCTAAGTTATAAAGATGCTTTTTGTTTGTTCAGGAAGCTCGAAACGTGGATTTCCAGTAAAATCCTGATGTCGAATATTTGGGTAGATCATCTCTATCGACAATTACTTGGTTAAGAAAGTACTAAAATACGAGCAAAATTTTATAGGTCGAACTGAGTACGTTTCTGGTACGTACTTCGATATCGCTGTACACGTAAACTGCTACGAGAACTATTTTTTAAGAGGTTAAACTTTTATGTTTCATTCTAATGTTAATTTGTCACAGAGAACATGTACTATCTAGAATATTGTAACGGGGAGCGCTGAAACACCCTGTGAGCAGCTGGCAACGGAAGACAGGGGAGGCTCGGTTAGCCACGCCTTTCCCTCGTTTGTCTTATAGTGGTGACAGCCAGTGGTCGGAAAGAAACATAATTGTGCGTCTGTTTTCCTTCCACCTGGTTCTCGATCTTTCTGTTACCAGAACAATCGTGTAAACACCAGAAACCGGCGATATTCCTATAAAGAGGGTTACAGACAGACAGTGTGAGTCAGTTGTTGAGTTGGTTTTGGTGTAGTCAGTCAGTTGTTGTGCTGTGTTGAGTTGGTCAATCAGTTGGTTAGTGAGTGTGAGCGAGAAGACAGTCGCAGTTCTTGGTGTAAGGGTTAGTCAGTGACGTGTTAATGAACGGAAAGGTTGTGCAACGGAAGACTGTACGAACTGTGTATGAGTATCGGAGTTTATGTAATCGCGAGTACAAGTGAAGTTGTAACGGACGAACGGGTGAATTGTAATTGTGTGCATTACGTAATTTTGTGTAATTGGCAAGTGTTAAACTGTAAGTCGGTGGAAATAAAGAACATTGTTGAGTGGTGTAATTGGACTTTTTATTTCACGAACCCACAAAGTCACAATATTTAGAAGTAACATGACAGCTTTTCTTTAGAATTTTAGTAAATGAAAACAAAGTAGTTGAAGGCTTATCGGTTTATCCAACGTGCGGGACTGCAATTTGTATACTCCCGCGCATTTGTATCATAGAGGGCTGCTGTCCCTACATTGTGCTGCTATTGAAAGGGAGCGGTAGAAGTGAGAACTACCATCGCGCCCTTAGTCGCTAGCGATACCTGGTGGAGACTTCGTGCACCAAGAGAGCACTTTTGGACCGTAGGGTGGGGGTGTTTGCACAGAGGGGAAACAAAATGGGAAATCAATAAAACCTTCGGGGCGAAAGGGGAACGGATAGTTGCAGTTATGCAGGAGAGTTTCCTACCTCCGCCCCTCCCCGAACTTCCCCTTCCTATCTCTGTTGTTCGACCTTTTGACCGCAATTTCGTGCTTCATTGGAAAACGTGTGGTTGGGACAACAATAAGGGCTCGAGGTTGGAGGTGGTTTTTGTTTCTTTATTGGTGCCAGTTTTTGTTTGCTGCCGTGTATGTAGGTGTTACATTAGGCGCAGGTGTAGCGTTCAAGGGAGCGCTTGTTCTTTTCTCCCCCCCCCCACCATATCCCCCTCATATAGGTCATGATGCTCCGTTAATGTGATTGATGACTTCTTTCGGAGGGTTACCTCAAGATGCACGAAATACTAACGAGCATCGGGGACATGCAATAGGAGTACTGGCATATCGTTTCATATCCCTATTGATGGTTAACCTGTCATTTGTAGTTTTTCTACTACTTGGCCTTCCATTCCAGTCACTAATGTGATACAGAGATCTTATCACAAAAGTATGTTTCGAGCTCCCCTGAAATCGTTAAAAAAAAAAAAAAAAAGGAAACTTCAAAAAGTCAGTGAAATACCGGACTTAAAATTTAAGTTAGGGTCCTCGAAGAAAATCTTCCACCTCATGGTGACTTGTATTTTCCGGTACCTAGGTAATATCCTGTGAAGTACGCATCATTCCGAAAACATTTGCATAAATCGAAGAGATAGACAAAATCTAACTACACAAAAGTTGAGATCTTGTTGATTTTTTTTTTTTTTTTTTTTTTTTTGTAATTTTACGTCCTCCAACGTTAAGTCATATCGGACGGTGAATGAAATGGGTGAAATGATGCTCAAATGTGTCCAGGGTCCATGGAGCTTGGAGCTGCCCGACATTCGTCTGTAATGATAAGGGAAACCCCCGGAAAAACCTTATCCAGGTAACTCACCCTGACCGAGATTCGAACTCGGGACCTCTGAGATCTTGTTGAAGCACACAATTTACGTCAAAAGTGTTGTTTTTATATTTCTGAGATATTCTGTGTTATTGGTTTCGATTAGGACCAATATTTTTCGCTAATAACTTATTTCTTTTCTATCTCTTGACCATACAAAGAGAATGGAATTATAAAGCCAATTGAAGAGCGACCATCTGTTAATTAATAGATTTGATTATCTCGATTCACATGAAGTAGGTAAATAGAACAAGCGTTTATAAAACATTTGACAAGAATAGAAAAACTTATGTAAATGCAACACAGATTTTTTCTCTTACTTTTCGAGTTCTTCATTGTGTAAATACGTGACGAGAAACAGCTAACAGAGTTTACGGTACTGGGTAAAATTTAAATAAATGTTGTTCATGTTGTTTTATCCATTGACAGCATTTTATGGTATCGTATCTTGAGATTACAAATTTGTTTAAAATAAATATAAATGTTTTATTAACGAGGCTGTCATTGGCCAGTGACATGGTGTGGCAGAATTTCATCCCGCAGGAGTTATTGTTTACATACCTGCCAACCTACTGACATGCGGTTGTTGCTTTTAAAAACTATTGGACCGGGTTTGAACCTGTGATCCTTGGGATAGGTACGCCTTGCAATTGAGCCATTACGACCGTTCACTTGGATAACACTACCACATGCTCTTAATGACATTTCTGTATCTAGCATTTATATTTAAATGATTTCAGCTTTTGGCCACATACTGGTCTACTGCAGTTATAAGCATGTTTGAAATTCCATGAGGATACTGTAGTATTGAAAAAGAAAAGCATTTTATTTTACTTTATGATACACATGAGAGATTTTGCACAAGATGCAGGAAGTGTAATTTAAAAGAACTATCACGTTGATAGAAATTAATTGTTCTTCCATACTAGCTGTGTGAACGGCAAGGTTTAGGTTAGGTTAGGTAGTCAGATATGTCATGCTGGCATATTGCGATGGTAACTCAATGGTTAAGAGCAACCGGGCGGAGATCAATTCAAATCCCGGCTATGACATTGAACTTTTCAGTCTGACTCTACGTATTACATTATTTACGTACTAATATATCAAACTGGTATACAAATGTTGCTTCATTTGCTCATTGTTTCAAAAACAACTTTCAAGTCTTTAACTTAATATAACAATTACCGCCAGTGGTCTAATTAATTTGGTCAGTTTAAATGTGTAGCACAAACTGTAAGTCATTTTAAGATCATTTTGTCGGGGATTCTATTGATAACTTAAACAACATTGGCTAATTGCGTCCAATGAGATATTTTTAATGTGCAGAAGTGTAAGAAAAAGACGGATGCAAGTATTGGAAGTAAATACTCCATGTACTTACTTATGGCTTTAAGTTTTAACGCATTTTGAGAGTAAGTCATAGTATTTAACTTAATCTTTGGTTCTAGGTGCTTTCGGGCATGAAAACTAATTTTAGAAATGTTTTATTTTTGAAGTTTTGATCAAATTTCACCAAGCAGAGCAAATGCTCCCGCTCGGGAAACCGCTCAGTGCTACAGCTGTGATTATATTTCCTACAACAACAGAACTTCAAATAGCAAGTATTGCAGCATTCAACCTGAACATGTGTGACTTCTTTCGTGGAAATCCACAGTAATGTACACTAGTTAGCTTACGAAAACTTATGATACTGAGGATTTTCATTACTTGAAGTAATGGAAGTAATGAATTTTTTTTCGGTATGTTTTTTTCTTTTACCTTCTCTAACACACTGACCTAAAAGTAAGTTATTTTTATTTCACTTGGAATGTTGACCAGAGATAACTGAAACTCTCCTTATTCTAAAAAGGTGGTTGGACTTAAGGGGCCTTAATTTTAAAACAAACTTTCATACTAATTTTTAGATATTTTAGATAGAATATTCCAAGTTTGCGACACGAAGTTTTTCAAGAAACTAGAATACATTTAAAACTATTTGCTCATGTGTAAGCCCCCCCCCCCCCCTCTCCTTAACGTCTGAGGTCAATTGGCAGCTTTTCTTCTCTGGAACAATGACTGGTGGCTCAGTATTGATCCTAACTTCACGGGTTCAGAACCGAATCAACCCGATAGTTTTTAAGGGTGCTCAAAAGCGGTGACGCTGATATGATCCGGGTAATTAGCATCGTTAACATACAAAATAAAGGCTATAAAGGTGGTGATTCTTTTTGTTTATTTCTATTTAAAAGCATGCCCCAAATGTATTAGATGGTTTAAAAAGCAGGACAGTTCAATTATTTAAGTGTAGAATTAACTTTGTTATATCATAAATTTATTTTTCTGACAACTATAAAACGAACAATAAAATAATTATACTATATAATTATATATTATATCATTATTACAATCATACTTATATCCTTGCTGCCAGAGTTTGGAAAGTAAGGAGAAAATGTTGGCTAAAGGAATATTCTCACCCCTATCTGGGAATAGAATCCAGGACCCCTTGCATAGGTAGCAGGTGCTCTAGAAACTGAGCTACGCAGCCAGCAGGCTTTTTATTTTATTTTAAAACTCTAAAAGCTAAGGGAGTCTTTACATCTTTCACTGACATGTTTTGCTTTCTCTATGGGTTGGCAAGAGAAAGGGGGGGGGGGGGCGAAGAAACAATAACAAAGTCTACGCATGTATTAAGTACCCATGAACGACATAACTAAAAACGAAAAGGCCGATAAATACCATATTGGATACTAAAGTTCAGTGTAATTAAAAAAAAATTACAAAGAATATGGACTTTGAAATCCATACCATGCCGCTTTAGAACACATAACTATGTGTCCATGTTTTCTCTATTGCTCTGTACCTACAGCAAAATCATAATGGACTAGACAAATGATTGTCTCAGTTGCTTTAGCATGTAGAAAATTAATGTTGCTTAAGAATGATTTGTAGAAGTAATATACAAACTAAACATTTATTTTTTATTTAATTGTGTATTTTACTTTTCGGCTTCATGGTTTTTTTTTCGTTCTCCATGAAAAAATATGCAAACAGATACTAAATTATAATTGTTTAATTTCATCGTTGAAATTATAGCTCACGTCAACTAAAGGGAATTTCCCAAATGCAGAACTAATTAGTACTTATTTATTATTAATTAACCGCTATATTCCGCATATTATGTTGCAGAGATTACCCAACTGTAATATAATAATGATAATTATAGTAATGGACTGTCGCTCTTTCTGCAACCAAATGCTTTAATTTCTTGTGAACAAAGAGTAAAGTATAAAATTTATCTAAAACAAGACACAGGGTCTCTCTTATCTTATAACGCACATTCATTGTTCCAAACTGAAGTATAGCATTTTTTATAGTTTGCTTAGAACATTATCTATATCTAAGTATAATCATTTTCCGTGGTTGCCCTTGCCCTCTCACCACTTTTGATCCATGTTCACTCAGAAACTTACATTTATCTCTGATAATAGCAGTAAATGTCGTCATCGAATTAACTACTATAGAATTGAGATAGAACGGAGTATCAACACTTGTAATTAGAATCCCAGGGTATATCCTTCGAAAGCCCTTAATTTTCCAAGTAACATCTCCGGATATTTGCATACAGATATATTATCAGTGGACTTTGAATCTGTTCCAGCTGTCCTTTGTAAAGATTGCAGTAATTTTGTTCACCCAAAACATATGCACAGCTTTGTCTGTGATTTGGAGTATAGCTTCAATCCTCTATATGAGATTAAAACTTAACCTGGGCCACCTAAGGTAATAATATCATTATAATTACTATAGTTATTCTGGTGAGAAATGTATCCGATTTTATTAACTGCTGGAACCTGTTATTGCATGGCCACGTTATTGCATTAAATGCAAAATTTCTTCTTTTTACCTATTGCTTTCTCATTCTCTTCGGTTCCTCCTTGCCTCCCTTATCTTCCGATTCTTTCTCTTTGTACACATGATTTGTACACTGTAACTTAAGCTAGGAAATAAAGACATTGCTTCTTCGTTATGCTTGCATAAGATAGGCAGCTGATTGACACTTTCTCTATCACCGCATACTTTTAGAATCGCAAATGATGCTGCATGGAGGTTTAGCGTTAATCATTAACAGTATGTAGATCCGATTTTGAACTATAATTTTAAGTGCTTAATAGAATTAAAATTACAAAGCTAATCGACGCAATATATAACAACGAGTAGCTGGAATAAAACAAAATATATCATTGCAGCATAAATACACGAGGGACCATTGTGGAAAATGCCCAGAGTCATAGGACATTCTTGATAGACTAGCGCGAGTTCTGAAACCCGAACGTTCACAGCGCAAATTATTTCAAAACAAATGACGGGTCAGTAAAGCAAACGACTATACCCACCGCCAATTGCGGCGGAAATAAAACTAATCGAGTGAAGCGCAGAAATATGTGCGTGTCCGCTGAAGGACTGAACTATATTTCATCGTTAATATACTGAACTGTCTCTCAAAGTACTTATCATAACCATCCATCCTAGAGAAGCAGTAATTGGGTCTCACCGCCAGTTATTCATACAGATGTTGTAAACCTTGCTCATTTAATTTTCTCCCAGCCATATACAAGTTTTCTGTTGAATAGCTCTCGTTTGTGAGATTCGAACGTACCGCTGTCCTCTCACCAAGGCCTCACGCTGTCCTCTCTATCTGATCCAAAGTTTCTGTTTCTCGATCCGACGCCTTAAGGCATGTGGGCTAGAGGAAAAAGAATGCCCGGTCACCACGATAGTGGTAAAACTAGAAAAGTTAAAGAAGAGGAAGAAGAAGAGATTCGAACATAAAAGTTTAGCATCATATAGTAGATATGTTTTCAAATTGAAATTCATTTCAAACTCATGCCTGTCCATGGTAATCTAAATGAGGATCCTAACGATACCTGTTTGTTGGATTCCATTTCAGCAATCACAAAGGTTCCAAATAAAGTTCACTTATAATTGAAACGTTTAATCATAACGATTTAAAAAAAAATACCTCAAAATGGTGCAGTTTGAAATTGAAACTGAGATTTTATTAATAAACGTTTATCTACTATCTTTCTCAGCATCCTATTCTATATTGGAGTACAATTTTGTGCAGAGGTTTCGTTATGTGCCTCGAGGTTCTTTTACTGTTTTAAATCTACGAAACAGTACCACCGGCTTAACTTCCCTTCCTAGGAAACCATGCTAAGGAATTTTGCGCCAACAGGCCTCCATTCCAATAAGATCCCAGAGGTGATTTCGAGGTTTATATCGGATAATGAATGAACTATACTTGGGGTATAGTTAACGAGGTTATGAGAAAATTGCCCATTTCCAAAAATATTGAATTGAATCTACGAGGGCTATCCAGAAAGTAGATTACGTTTTCGTCTGTTTCCGCTAGGGGCGGGGCTAGCGCGGCCATCTTGGGGTCAGAGCGTTGCGCAGCTCAGTCGGCATCTAGCCGTGCTAGTGAGAGGTTCGTGCTGTGCTCCGTTCAGATACTGCGACGGTTTGAAATGTCTGCGTTAATTGAAAATCCCGCGAGCTGCGAGGTGCGTGCAGTAATAAGGTTTCTGACTGCAAAAAACTGTAAACCGATAGAAATCTATCGGCAGCTTTGTGAAGTGTATGGGGACAACATTATCACTGAAGGTGGAGTGCGTCAGTGGGTCATCAGATTTAAAAATGGCCGAACCAATGTTCACGACGAAGATCGAAGTGGGAGACCCAGCATAGTGACTGCCGAACTTGTCGAAAAAGTCGATGCTAAAGTCCGTGAAAATCGAAGGTTCACAATAACGGAACTTTCTTTGAGTTTTCCACAAATTTCGCGAAGTTTGTTGCACGAAATCATCAGCGAAAAGCTTGGTTACCACAAGTTTTGTGCAAGATGGATCCCAAAATCTTGACAGAGGACCACAAAAATCAGCGAATGGCTGCAGCGTTGAACTTTTTGGACGTTTACCATAAGGATGGTGACTCTTTACTCGATCGCATCGTTACTGGTGACGAAACATGGGTGAAACACGTGAACTGTGAAACGAAATTGCAATCAATGCAGTGGGGGCACACAAGTTCTCCCCAAAAACCCAAGAAATGCATGCAAATAATGTCGGCAAGGAAGATGATGGCGACTGTTTTTTGGGACAGAAAAGGTGTGATTTTGGTGGACTTCCTGGAAAGAGGCACTACAATAAACTCTCAAAGGTATTGCCAAACTCTCCAAAAACTCAGAAGAGCCATTCAAAACAAGCGCAGAGGAATGTTGAGCTCTAAGATCTTGTTGATTCACGACAACGCCCGGCCCCATACGGCAAATGTCACTCGTGAAGTTCTTGAATCTTTTAAGTGGGAGTTGTTTCCTCATCCGCCGTACAGTCCCGACCTGGCACCGAGCGACTTCCACCTATTCCCAGCAATGAAGAAGTGGCTGGCTATGCAGCGTTTTGATGACGACGCACAGCTGCAAGAAGAGGTAACGAAGTGGTTGAAGGCGCAGGCGGCCGAATTTTTCGACGAAGGAATTTCCAAGCTCGTACATCGCTACGATAAATGCCTTAATTTGAATGGTGACTATGTCGAAAAGTAGTATTTGAGTGTGGCTTTCATCTGTATATAATAAAATTTGTTTCCTATACTTTGTTTACTTTTTATTCCAAAACGTAATCTACTTTCTGGATAGCCCTCGTAAATGGCTCAGTACAAAATCGTCCTATTAAACTCTGCGACTATATAAACAAATTCTTTCTAGAAGTTGCAACTCATTCAGATAGTCAGATAATCTTATCCTGATTTTGCGCAACAGAAATCCATCCATCTTGCTTTATTAATCCAGTGACAACAACCGAAATAATAAACATAATAACTAAATTACCAAACAAAATTACTAGTGGACGGGATGAAATATATACAGTAATTCTGAAGCAATGTAAATATGTTCTTGCAGGTCCTCTTGAGCATCTTATCTACTTTTCGATAGCAAAAGGTCAGTACCCAGATTGCCTAAAATTATATATAGTTAGACCTGTTCATAAGCATGGTGACACTAAGGAAATTAATAATTACAGGCCAATTACACTAACTTCAGGGTTATACTGCAGAGATTATTGTGCTTCTTAGAAAATAATAAAATAATTCCAAACTCACAACATGGATATAGGAAACATCATTCATCAATTTCGGCCATAATTGAATGTACAAATAATATAACAAAGCACTTGGAAAACAAAGAAAAAACTGCAACATTATTCTTTGACCTTACAAAAGCGTTCGACTGTAGATCACAGTATACTTCTAAATAAACTAGAAGCATGTGGAATTAGGGGTTTAGCTAAAGATCTAATTAGTTCATACCTTATTGGCAGGAAACAAGTAACACAAATATACAATAAACAAGGACAGTCAACCACAAAAAGTACATCCAGTTTTGAAACTGTTAATTACGGTGTTCCGCAGGATTCTATGATGGGTCCTCTTTTATTTATGCTGTACGTGAATGACATGCCTAACAATGGACAGAGTAAAGCAATATGGTATGCAGATGACAATTTCTAGGTATTATAATAGATCAAAAACTAACATAGTCGGAACATATTCAGTACATCTGTGGGAAAATCAGTAAGTCATTGTACTTGCTTAGGCACTTTTCTAATCTACTAGAAGAGAATTAAAAATTATCTACTGTTGTGTCATATTTTCTCATCTAGTGTATGGAATTGAAATTTGGGGGTGTAGTGCAAAAAAAAAAAAAAAAAAAATGGAAATATTACTAAAATTACAAAAGAAAGCAGTTAGAATAATATATCATCTAAATTTTAGGGATTCTTGTAGGCAGTATTTCAGGGGAAAACCAATTTTTACAGTATTTTCATTATATGTATATAGGGTAATAATATATGGATTGCGAAAGGATAACTTGAGAAATGGGGTTATGCATAATTATAACACACGACACAACAATGATTTTTTTAGACAGGGTTTTTGAATAAATAGCAATATTAAAGATCCAGACGTAATGGCAATGATTTTATACAATAAACTGCCGAATTCTGTAAAGCAAGCTATGTCAGAAAATACTTTTAAAAAGTAGCTTAAGATTTACGATTGATGAATTGTAATTCTATTGACATTTGTATTGTCAGAAATTGCTTTGCAGTCTATTGACAATAAATGTATTGCTTGAAATAAATGCATTGCATAGTATATCCTTTTGCTTTATAAACCTATTTCAAACTAGGTTAAAGAATAATCAAGAGAAGGGAATGTAAATTGGCATCAATACGTGTAAATAAGTAAAAATTGTATTAGACTTTATATTAATTTGTAATATTTTCAACTATATTGTAATTCATATTTTTATTTTTGAAAATTACATAAACTGTATTCTTGACGATGCCATGAGTGTGGTTGACTCATACGGCAGATAAATAAATAAATGAAATAGGTGAAATAATGATCAACTTGTGTTTACCCGACATTCGTCCTTTAAGGATAAAACCACACAAAAACCTTGTATGTGTAACATAGGTTAGAACTAGTACCTTTTCAATGTGGACAGACTCGCTACCTCCTTGAGCAATAATTGTTTTTAAAATGCTAAACTTTAAGCTGAGAACATAACAACTACAAGCAACACTGACGACAAAAATTCAGGTTAACAAATAGTGTAGATTATTCAATAAATTTAATTTAGTTGATCAGTGATTACATGCACAAGCAGGATGACTACTCCTTAATAGGTAAGTATTCAAAGCACTAATAAAACATTCTTAAAATATTTTTATTCATATCATTGGAAGCATTAAGTACCGCAATTGTGAGATAAGGTTATAAAATGGACATAAAAGTGTCTGGAGATAACTTCATTTAATGATGTGAGTCATAGTTCACCCTAATGGCTTTCTATATAGACGTACTGTTAATGTTGGCTGATTGTATATCATAATACAGCAGCCTATTGATTACACAGACTGAATATCAACCCGCCTCTGTAGCGTGTCTGCCTCGCGTTCAGGAGGTCCCGAGATCGAATCTCGGTCAGGGTGAGTTATCTGGATAAGGGTTTTTTTCCCCCGGATTTTCCCTTTTCCTGAAAGAAGAATATCTGGTAACCCAAGCTCCATGGACCCTTGGCTCATGAGCATCATTTCATCCATTCATCGAATATCTGCTTAAATGGAACCGGAAATGAGCCTTGGCTTAAGTTTTATGAAAAAGTATTATGTAAAACAACCACAAGTATCAGTTTATGAAATATTTTTGATAATCCTACTCTCGTGACATGGAAACCAGCGAAATTCAGTGGTCGTTACCCTGGAAGTATGTACTTATAGATATATGGTAAAACCATTATTAAGATTTTAACATTTAACGATAAATTTGGCAACTTATAAAGCAGTAGCGATAAACTTAAAAGGTTTGCTCTATCAAATTAGAACTGATTTGGAATATATAACTTTTCCCCCCTTTGTTGTCAAAGAGGTTTTAATCTGCCTCTCTGTTCTTTTAGTTAAAAAAAGAACGACGCTGCAAATCCTGACAAAAATTGTATCAGACAAATTAAAAAAGTCCTAAAGGAAACAATTCCTAAAAAAATAATGTGGATGTTACATTCACATGACTCGCTACATACGAAATGATCACGGCTCAGAAGCCAGGATAATTATTTCCTATGTAATGACAACGGCCCTAAAAGCCTACGCAGTTTGTCTCTGTTTACTTTGTGTTAGTACTTGACATAAGCCTTTACAAAAAAAGTTTAGTAACACGTTTCGTTGAGGATACAACGAGGAAAAGTCACATAGCCGAGTGTTTAAAAAGCTAATCAAAAAGCTAAGTTTGCGTATACCAAAATACTCCATTGTTAGAAGTTATTACGTGCTCACAACTGAATTAAACCAGAACAACCAAAGATCCCAAAGTAAACTGGAAAATTGGCAAGTATTTGCTTCGAAGTATTTCAAAGAGAGAAGTTTAATTTGAGGTCTTCAAACACTTAAGGTTTATAATCTTGTCGGGATTTGATAAAGTAGTTGTGGAAGTGCGATTTGTGTCAGCAAGAAGCTAATTTACAAGCGCAATAGCTTATTTACCTATAAACCATTAAATACCGTTAATTACATGTTGAAACATAAACAGTACTTCCATTAGTCCGCATATTATGTTGTTTGTGGAATGCTCCATTCTAAGAGCATTATTGATGTTTAATTCCTGCAGACAAACATATAATTCTGGTGATCTCGGCGAAAGCTGTATTGTAATAATAATGCTGGTTTATCCCGAACACCCGGCATTCCTCACACCACTTTCACACTTTGGTGTCACTGTTTTGCCATCTGGATTCTACTTTTGTGCGTATTGCATGCTGCTTTTTAAATGAAACTTGCAAATTTTATTGCTTCACTAGCTGAAATGTACGCATTGACCGTAATATGACGACTTATGTGTACAAGTTTTAGACTTAGGTTGCGCTAGCCCGATAGCCTTGCGTTTCTTTACAGGCATTTTAAATTGAGAAAACACTATGCAAAAGTACTGTTAAACCAAAATTTACGTAAGCAAGTGGATAGCTGTTGTAATTATATATTTGACTGTGTCAAAACTGTGTCAATCCATGGTCTGAATATCAAGTAATGATATGTGAATTTGCCATTCTTTTGTTTTTTGTGGGCTCCTGTAAGCCTAGATAATTATTTTTCCTCTGTTGGCAACATTTGAATTACCGGTTTATCGATGAAAATCATGTACTAAGATGGTCTTGTGAGTTTTTGGAGGCATCACATAAAATGATTAAATGAAATCGGTATAGCGGTGCAGAAGGCTATAGCGCGGTATTGCGCGCGCGCGCGCGCACACACACACACACACACACACACACACACACACACACACACACACACACACACACACACACACACACACACACAACGACTTATATTAGAATGTGGGAACTGAAATTGTCAATTATTTTCTTTGAGTCTTATTCTTTGTATTGCTTATTCTTATTCTTTATTTTTTGAGCTGTGTACCGTTTCCAGTAAATGACTTTAACGCGTGGAAGCTTACTATAAGCATGGTCTCACTGACCCGACATGTTTGAAAATCAATAAGGATGAGGAAGCCCTAAATTAAAAAAAAAAAAAAAAAAAAAAAAAAAAAAAAAAAAAAAAAAAAAAAAAGGTCGAAATAGGATGGTTAAGGAAACAGGCACAAAAATTTTCAAAGTTGGTTGAAAATAATTCTTTATACTACCAAGATTCTAAATATAACAATGTACCTTTTTTCTTTGCCTTAGAAACTGTTAACAATTAGGCTTAGTACATGCCAATTGAATGTCTTTGCCTCTTTTTACAAATGGTTGGTTGTGTCTTTTAATACACTGAAAGTCATTACGGTTTCTTTTTATGTTCTAAGTGCCCTAACTCCTCGAAATTTGCCTTAAAAGACCCGAGAGAACATAGGGAAAACTTGGAATAAAATTTAGAAGGCGTGTCTAAAACTTACATGGTGAAGCGAAGCCAAACACCGTTGTCCCAATGTTCCTACCTACGAATGGTCGAAGAGAAGGTTGTAATGTTGTTCCTCCGAGATCCCAGTCGGAAGTCCTCTTCTTGTCCAGGATCCTCTCAGACGAAACGTTGGAGCCAGTCCCTCCCGGCGCTGCGTTATTCAACTGTCGAACATCTTGCTCCCTCTACAAGCGGCACTAGCGCTACCTAGCGCTAAGCGGCAGCACTCGTAGAAGACTCATAACTAGGCTGCATGGCCGATAATCTAATGAGCTGGAGATGAGCAACACAGCTCGGATGCTAAGTAAAGCCATAGATAGACAAGGCAGATGAATCTTGGGGGGGGGGGGATACAGCTGCCGGTTTACAAGTAAAAATAAAGCCTTTAATAGTTGTAAATTTTTATTAAGCTGTTTTTGATCGCAAACTATGGAACGTTTTATGAATTTTACTTCGGAATTTTATTTGCTTTTGAACATACAAATCCCAGGAAAATTTCTAACCCTTATCTTTTAAATGAACATTGTAGAAATGAAAATACAAATAGCGTTTTTAACCATGGACATATAAAAAAGTGAATCCTTTAAATATTTAGCAGTGTATACTTGTTTGAAAGTACATATGTACCTAGATACTTAACATAAACCATAGTGGCCCAATATGCTAATATTTTCGTTTACTTGTTCTCTCATGGATTATTTCAACCTTCAGTTATCTTGATCATAAGAAAGCGTTTGAGTTTGAGGGAAAGTAGCACATCGTTTGTATATCAAATGAAATGTGTAGTGTTTAACGCCCCCTTTTACTACATACGACACCGCAGGCGATGACACTGATGATACATGAAATGAAGATGGAGCATCGGTGGAATGAGATGGCGGGGGAAACCGGAGATCCCGGAGAAAAACCGCCCCAGCGCCGTGTTGTCCACCACAAATCTCACTTTGCGGTCACCTGGGATCGAACCCGGGCCACCTTGGTGGTAGCCAAGCAGTCTAACCACTGAGCCACGACGCGGCCTGTTTGTATATCACAATTGCAGTTTAACTGTGATGGTTTAAAAATAGTCAAAGAGCAGTGCTGCTGGCATTGCATTTCAGAAAAAGTCATGTTTAACATACGCATTGCTTTTTGTGCGTGCTATCGTTTATTTATTTTTTATATAATTTCTATAATTTCAAACTAGTTCTACAAAAGCATATTACTTTCTTTGCTATTACGTGGTAGGCGAGAAAGTATTGCATTCCACATAAAATATGAAGAAAAAAAAAGAAAACGTATTTTGGAAAAGTTCCTTGTGTGTGTAAACAGCATAACCCAAAAACGAAAGGTCGGTAAATATGAAACTTCGTATTTACATAGAAAATTATGATTCTTTCTAAAATGGCTCAAACGATAACATCTAAAATGCCATAGGTATGTTTAAGATATGTTATTGATGAATGAATACTTAACCTTCTGTGAATAGCCTCTGACGTTTCCTTAAGTCTGAATGACCTTTGCATGACTAAAAATCTTGGGAAGTAAAAAATGTTGCCATAAAACTGTAGATATAGGTAGCTTTTTTTTTTTTTAGTTCAACCATTTACTACACATGCCTTGTTGCTAGGGTTTTTAAGCCAAAAAGTAAATATAAAGCAACGCGAGAAGGAAAACTTCTGAGACATTAAATAATTTTATTTATCGCCTATTCCTATTGTATCTACAAGAAAACATAATAGAATAGTTTATGCTCGTTGATATAAAATATATGGACGAATAGGCTTTTGTTTTATACGTTATGGTTTACTTGTTTTACTTAACGCAGTTCCCAGAAGTTTCAAATTATACCTACGTTTTGTTTGCCTTAGATATCTTTTGGTATTTTAACGAAAAACATTTGAAAAAAATCAAAACTACATTTTTTTGTCCGTATGGTAGCTTAGATGGTAGCGTGTCTGCCTCATGTTCAAGAGGTCCCGAGTTCCACTCTCGTTCAGGATAAGGCTTTTTCCGGGTTTTTCCCTTATCCTGAAAGACAAACGTCGGGTAACTCTAAGTTCTATGCACCCTGTGCTCATTTGGGCATCATTTCAACCATTCCATTCATCGTCCGATATGACTTTACTTTGGAGGACATTTTTTTTTTCTTTTTACAAAAAAGCTACATTTTTGATGGAACGGTAATCTGGGTTACGAAGTTTTCTCGAGTACTTGCATCTTCGGGCAATACCGAATTTGAATGCGAAATTTCTTATGTATTAGGTTTTTTTTTTAATTTTTTTTTTTTAAGTTATGGTATGTATAAATGAGCGCGGTGCGTGCGCCACACACATACACTCCCGCGTGCAAGCACGTGTACCTTTAAACATTATTGTTAGAGTACTTCACTCTCAGTGAAATGTCTTGGGATTTTTAGCCTGATTTAATACCTCTGTTTACAAGGCACATGTTAGAGAAAGTAGGGGAAAATGTATTTTTAAACATAAGTATGAAAAACTGGAAATTTTGATTATATCTTTATTTCTTTTGAGAACTGTTTAGAATTTGCCAGGGTGGTAGAGACCCTGCCTAAATTTCTACACCTCTGACAGTGCATCAAGGATGCTCCCAGTTACATAATTGTATTTGTCTTTCTTGCAAATCTGGAATTTCTTTCTTCCCTCCTGTCTTTTCTTGAGCCCAAAGCGCTGTAGAATTTCATAATATTCTTTTTATCGTGTAAGAAACCGTGACAGTTTGAAGAGCGCGAAAGCCCTGAGTGAGAAAACCGTACCATAGCATACATTTTTTATAACTCACTGCTACATTCTCTGTGAGCGGGAATGCAAACCTCTTCACACTTAGGGACACCCTTTTTATATTTAACTCGTTTACAAAGGAAAGAAAAGCCTGTACACACAAAAAGCTCAAACAAAAAGATGTCCGGCCACGAAATGCATGTGGCCCCTTTTCACATTTGAGATAATGATACAGAATTCGCTTGGAACATTTTTAATTTCGGGAGAATAAACGCAGTACTGTGGAGTGTATTTGAAGTTTTACTCGACACAAAAAACTGCCCAGGGATAGCCATAATTAAAGGAGAAGAGAGAACTGTAGGCTTGACTATTTATTTATACAAGTGTGAAAGCCACAGATTTTCAGGTTTGCGCTTCATTGCCTTGTGATTCGAGATTGAAGGGTGTTTGAGAATCTAGTTACAGTATGTAGGGCAGATATTGTATTCCACTCAAAAATTCTACAACGTAGCTTCACCGAAATACTACTTTGGCACT
>CM060951.1:141302207-141487207 GCA_030765055.1 Mantis religiosa
AGAGAGAGAGAGAGAGAGAGAGAGAGAGAGAGAGAGAGAGAGAGAGAGAGAGAGAGAGAGAGAGAGAGAGAGAGAGAGAGAGAGAGAGAGAGAGAGAGAGAGAGAGCATAACTCGAAGACGACTCATGGAAGGATATCACATGAAGATATTCAAAGAAATCACCCGCGCCAAAGTAACCTTAACATAGAAAATGTTCTGAAATTGTTGATTTTCTTAGAATTACAGCTGAAGCCCTCGTCATTCTGGATAACGTTTTCTTAACTGGTAAAACGTTGGAGATAGACAAAATCTTACTACCGTAGCTACAAAATAAGAATGTACATGGGCTTGACTAATATAGTGATGGTGTTATCTTGGCGTTGCCAATTCCACAGCGAGCGGGCGATACAGATGGAAGATATATCTGTCTTTGTCTCTTTGAAATCGCCTATCTCGTAAACTGCGCTCTGTTATCGCTCCGATGTGTTGCAGTTATAATACAAACATATCCTTAAATAGTACGAAATGTCAGAAAACACAAATTGCTCAAGCATAATTCTTGCTGCAGTGATTTTGATCAACTCAGGTTTCATCCAAATAAAAGATGGAACTGGAATCAACTTTACTTTTAACGTTGTTCTTTTTGCTCAGACATTTTAAGCTTGCAGCAACAATATCACTTTGAATCAGAAATTTGCGAATATCATTGGTTCTGCTATATTTGAACCCAAGATATTTCAAAATTTTATACATAGAAGGTACAGACCCCATGCATTCTGTTTTATCCCTCATTAAATTGGTCAGCCTTTTGGCAGTTGGATATTCACGGTTGTCGTATAAATCAAGTTTTTCCACATAAAACACACTTTTGAAAGTCGTCTAAATTGGTAGCATACTTTTTCACTGCTCAATGTTTTCCAGACTTAACTAAGATTTAAATATGAGAATTTCTAATTTAGTGAACTGCTTGCATCCTTCAACCATGTTCATCAGAGAATTCACGCGCCATTAATTCTCCACACTGAGGAAAATTTGTATATTCAGAAATGTCTTTAATTGACAGCTGCTTGAAAAAGAAATACTCATGGAAGATAATATTTCTAGCATGCCTCTGCAAAATCTTTCGACTTTATCGCAGTCACTAATAGGCACGCTACTACTAGGCTTAGTATTTGACATTTTTATTAACTTTGAAAAGCAAGTTTGCACTCTTAAAAGAGCATCACTTTACTGAATGCAAGTTAAAAAATGCTTCAGCACGTGTCTGCTTTTCTTAATAGGCCGTTACTGATTCTTTTTTTCTGGCCAGGCATTTTATGTTTTGCTTTCTCCGAAACCAGATGTCCTATAAACATGGGGGTTGGACAGTCTCCCTCAGAAAAAGTAGCTCTATGACATAGATAACTAGATAATTCTGTAAGTAGTATCTTTTGAGTGCGCAAAGAAATTAATTGTAGGGTTCAGCAAAACGAGCCGGCCCGTCTGTTGAACTGTACAACGTCGCGGGCTCACCTCGCTGGCTAGTCAGCGATAGACCAGCCCCACCTAGCCCCGTCTTATATTCATTCCTATTTCGCAGTTACTCTACACATAAAACGCAGTTAAAAACATTTTATGTCAAATAAAATGTTTAGCGGAGTTAACCACTTCTGTTTCTAGAATCCATATTACCCTAGGTTTGTTAAAATCATACCAAAAATATTGCTTGATAAAAGTTGAGTGAAATCTGAGAGAAATATAGTATGAAAGATTATTTGCTAACATAAATCAATTTTAAAATAGCTTTCCCATTTGCACCTTTGGGTTCAAAGTCAAAATCTGCAGTATTTCAGTAAAACACCAGTAGTAGCTTCTAATATCCCTGTTCAACCAAATGGGATTGAAATTTGGTGGCATGAATATAAAAAAAACTCCTAACTCCCCATTTTCGAAATTTTGGAGACGTTATATACTATGTGATCGTAGGAGGAATAGCAATTTTAAATGGTTAAATAATTATCGAACTTGTTTGAATGGGTTTTGATATTGACTTGCTGCCACACATACACACAACTCTTTCTCTCTTATAATAATGTTTAGTATAGTGACAGCTCAGCGTACAGATAATTTCATTTTGGAGCTATTTTCGATTTCGTTAAAGAGAAAATGCGAATATACGATAAATGCAATGGAACAGGGTCGTTCAGGTTGAATTCCAAACATTCCTATCACACCGCAAATATCAGGCGGACCCCCCCCCCCCCCCCCCCGCAGCTTTGATCCTTCCACAAGAGAAAGCACAGTGACATCCTCCCACTCACCCGTCCATCTACCTGTCCAATTAATCTGCAAGTAAAAAGTGCCTGAATTGTTATGGACTTAACTTTTGCTCTGCATTATTTAAACCAACGTATTAGTAATGTGTGTGTGTGTGTGTGTGTGTGTGTGTGTGTGTGTGTGTGTGTGTGTGTGTGTGTGTGTGTGTGTGTGTGCGTGCGTGCGTGCGCTTTATTTTTTTAAGCTGTATTCTAACTCCGGAACAACGATCAATGAATTGCTCTGTGGTGTTTTATTTCTGTAATATTAAAAGTAGAATATAAAAGGTTGAGAAGTATACCTCTTGAAGTGCAGTTTTGCAGTAAGTTAAGAAATATCTGGTGAGATGTAGTCAAGTAATTTACTCTAATCATTCTTGTATAAACTATTCTCAAAATTTCGTGTTAATGAGATAGGTATTTGTAGATATGTTCTATTGTATATTTCCTTGTAGGTACATTGAGAATAAGGAAATCTGGTGCGCATTAGCGATAGTTATTTTTTTTAAGAGCTGGTGGCAATGACATTATTGAAATTTCGTTCTGCTTATTTGAGCCGAAGGAAAGAAATGCAATTGATTTCCAATCCGTATAACGCATAGGTATTTTAAATGCAAATTAATGATTAGGAACATTTCAGATAGAATTAATTCCCCCAATTTATTTGACAAATCGTGTGCTTTAATGAGACTAAGATTTGGTCTCTCTCTTACATTAATTAGTTACGCAAAAATCAGTCAGAATAAAGAGGAGGCTATCGTCGTATCGTTTGTTACATATCTATTTTAAACAAGTTATCAAATCGTTTAGGACCATTTTTGAGAAAATCAAAATATTCGAAAACTTTTTCACGTAAAGGTTAGCTGGAAGGTGAATTTTTTCTTTACTTTTCGTTCTCTGTAGCATCCTGAAAAACGCTGAACTGTAATCGTAATATAAATGAAATGACATTTCGTTTTTGAGTTGTTCACAGAGAATGCTGATTTCGTTAAAGCACCATTTATGTTACAGATTGATTATGTAATTAATCATTTACCGATTTTCTTTGTTATTGATAACGGAAAGTCATTTTTTTCTGGTCATATAAAGCGGACGGAAGTTCAAAGCTATCCATTAGCTACCAACTGTTAAAATATTTGTTTAAGCCTAGTATTCTATGTAATAAAATGTTCACTTCGTTAATATTAAGTGTGTAGAAGAATAAACGTGAGTGAGAATAGTTTGTTTATTATTTTATTTAACGTCTTCCAATGCAGGTCATATCGGACGAAGTATGAAGTGGGTGAAACGGTGCTCATGAGCATAGGGTCTATAGAGCTTAAGAGTTATCTGACATTTATCTTTCAGTGTAAGACAAAACTCTGGATAAAACCTTATACACGTAACTCTCTCTGACTGAGATTGGAACTTGGGGCCTCTTGAATGCGAGGTAAACATCCTACCTCCATAGAGGTGGACTTAGAGTTTGGTAAATAATGATTAGAGAGAGTAATGCTAATATAAAACATTCGATTTTTCTGTAAAGGCTATGTTCGCATTTCAATTCCAGTTTGAAAGTACATAATTTGTATCATTAACAACTTTCTTTTCGCTTGTTAATATAGCTGTGATTTTGATGTTACACAGTATATTTTAAAATGTCGTGACGTTAGGACTTTTTTTTTTAAATGACATTTGTTGAGCTTGCACATTTCACTTAAGCTATATCACTGAATACTGAATTATACTCCGTTACAAACACCAATCTGTAGTCTTTTTATAGAGAAGCTTAAAACAACATACTGTTGTATTGTTTCCAACTCTTCATTGAAGGAATAGATCATGCCTGATAGAACATCCGCAGTCTTGCAATTGTATCCTATCCACTGTTCTACCTCAATGCATTTTGCATTTTAGCAAAGACAGGTTTGCCCACTTCACCTTCCATACACTTAGATTACTTGCAACTGATTTTGGTTTTAAATTTTGGGCAAATGTCTGTTTTTACTTTGGACATGATGAACTACAAGTGTCATCTCAACCTCTTGCTTTTGCTGTGTAAAGACGGCATCAAAATTATCAGGTACATAGGTACTTTCATCCCATGTCTTTTCAGAGCACAAGTTTCTCATTTATTTATTTATATTTTTAAAGGTAAAGAAACACACTGCCTTGCTTGTCCTGCCCGCACACCATCTTTGCTAAAACCAAGATATAACTAAATTATAGTGTAAAAGTTAAGGAATATTATCACAAAGCTATGGGAATTATTTTATTAAATATTAAAAGTAGAAGCATTATTAACAGTGAAGTATTCTTCATATTTGAGTTTGATTTATGAGTCACTGTGTTTACACTCAAACTTCACTTACTTGTTGTATAATTGAAACGTTTTCAAGATCATTCGATCTCATACTCAGCTGTTTGGTGACTAAATGAACCTTCCTCTTCTTCCACTACTATGGAGCTCCGATCACTCTGCCATCTGGTGTTAGGGGCACTAAGTTTTAATACTTCATTTAATGCCGGGATTTCAAAATTTATAACTTTATCACGGCTTTTGTTTATGAATATTTTTTCCAAATATCCAATTCTATGGGTGTACTTAAAGATTTTAACAGTTTAATGTTGTGGCCAATGTTGTGGTTTTCTGTCCAAAAATGGTGTGAAAATTTTGGCAGAGATATGTTGATGATGTTTTTGCTATCATTCCGGAAAAACTTAGAGAAGATTCTCTAAAATTACTAAACCTGCAAGATAATCACATCCAATTTACTATGGAAGTAGAAAGAGACAACACCCTACCCTTTTTGGACCTCAAGATAACTAGAAATCGTCATGGTGTAGATTTTGGAATATACAGGAAGCCCACACACATAGATAATTACATAAAGAAAAATAAATACAACCCAGTTTCACATCAACTAGCTGCCTTGAAGTCTAATTCAGCGGCTATACAACATCCCACTGAGTAAGGATGAATTTTTGAAAGAAACAACAACACATAAAAGACATAGCGGTATTAAATGGATTCAACCCAGCCATCATAAGAAACATGATGAAGAGAAAAGAAAAACTGAAGATAATATCAAAAAATACCACTCTCACACCACTTAAAAACACAAATTGGCAATATAGAAAATTCACCTACCATCCATGGGCTTTTAGAAAATTTGAACGAATCTTCAAAAGACTAAACTTAAAACTAGCACCCCAAAACAAATTCAGTCTGAGGAACCTGCTAAATAAACCACTGAAAAATACAATCCCCAACAATTTGAAATCAGGAATTTATCAGATTAATTGTGAAGCCTGTGAAAAAAGCTACATAGGAAAAACTAAGAGAAACTAGTTAACGAGGCAAAAAGAACACCAGAGGAACATTAAGTTGAAACAAACAGAAAAATCTGCAGTTTCACACCATTTATGGACAGAAAACCACAACATTGGCCACAACATTAAACTGTTAAAATCTTTAAATACACCCATAGAATTGGATATTTGGGGAAAAATATTCATAAACAAAAACCGTGATAAAGTTATAAATTTTGAAATTCCGGCATTAAATGACGTATTAAAACTTAGTGCCCCTAACACCAGATGGCAGAGTGTTCGGAGCTCCGTAGTAGTTGAAGAAGAGGAAGGTTCATTTAGTCACCAAACAGCTGAGGATGAGATCGAATGATCTTGAAAACGTTTCAATTATACAACAAGTAAGTGAAGTTTGAGTGTAAACATAGTGACTCACAATTATTTTATTATTATCGGTTTTCATGTGTGTTGGATTTTGGATTGTTTAGACCAGTGGAATTCGATGAAAGTTATATTTTTGCATATATACTCGCATGCTTACATATATACATCATATATACTTACACTCCACTGGTCAAAAGTTTTCGATCACCTATCATATGTAAATGTATAAACATATAAATACTTCGTGCTTCTGTTGTGTATTTGACTGGTTTACTGCGTAGAGGAGTGCTGTTGACTTCCAACAACTACACTGACATGCCTTTGCCTATGACGTTTCCATTCGAATAGGCCTCATTCCTTCAGCAATCTGTGTAGCAAGCAGTTTGCATTAATTTACAGTACATTATGTGCATCTAGCATCTTTTAGGTTAATTCCATATTACTTCCTAATAGGATGAAAGAAAGAGATTGGAATTGAAAAACGTACTGTAATAGTAGCTCTGCATCGAAAAGGCTATTCTAGTAGGACATTAGTTAGTAAGAAACGTTGGCGTAGTGATGTTTACATTGCGGTTCAAACGGACTGGTGCCAATGCAAGTGTTTCTCGATCTGGAAGACCCCGAGTAATATATAGAGAAGATCAGTTTATTATTTGTACAGAGTAAGCATCAGAGAACTCGTACAGCACCTGAAATTCACGAGGTTAATAGTATGCGAACACTCCAATCTCTGTCTCAAACCGTTCAACGTCGCCTTCGTGAACAAGGCTTAAAGGGGCGCAGAGCAGCCAAAAAATCTTTATCACGCAAACAAAATAAGGCGAAAAAATAACAATAAGTTGTGCAGAGGGTATGTCGATAGAAAAGAGCAATGTAGGGAACTGGAAAATATGATTTGACCAAGTCAATCAGCTGATTTAAATCCAATGGAACTCTTATGAGACGAACTTGACAGGGAAGTGAGAAAACTGAGGTCATCTAATGTTGAAGATCTGTGGAATAGTTTACAGACGTGTTTGATTGAAATATTTGCAGAAACATTACACAATCTTAACTCCAGAATGCGAAGAGTTTGCGCAGCGATTCTGAGGGCAAGTACTTTGAAGAGGCTAAAATCTAAATTAGATTGTATTGTACTTTATACCAGAGAGAGGGAGAGGGAGAGAGATAGAGAGAATATTAGTTTTGTTGGTCTTTTTAAGTTTTACGACGTGTTTGTACAATTTTTTTCCATAGGTGATCGAAAACTTTTGGCCGGTCGTGTAGATAAATACGCACATACATACATACATACATACATACATACATACATACATACATACATACATACATACATACATACATACATACATACATACATACATACATACATACATACATACATACATACATACATACATACTTACATAGTAAAGCTAATATAAAACAATGTTAAAGTACATAAAAATCGTCTAGTTGGATGCCTTGAATTATAGTAGAGTTCAAATGTTTAAATAGGAATATGAAGAGGACAGACACATTTTAATAGAAGTCTAAGTCGTTTTAAATGTTGAGATTCTGAAACTTGGTTCTGATAATATCAGAGAAAAGTATCTAAATAGAGAAAACACGACCGGAGAAACTGGTTTAATTTCGCTCAAAATGCTATGTATTGCGTATTTTCCACATAGGATCGCCCGTATTATCTTCAGAAATAGGGTACAGATATGGAAATTAAGTTCCAACCTTTAGGAATTGTAATTTATTTCCCTAGCCACTACCTTAGGAAGTAGAGGAGGTACCAGTATTTATCCAAAAATTCGATATAAAGAGTTCACTGGAAATAATGTTTTGAGATGCCCTGAATAAAAATACAGTACTTTTGGAGAAAATTGCGTTTATGTAAGCGTAATTGAAACACAAAAATGCGGTTAAGTAATGGCCCGATAGTTTCAGAATTTTCAAGGAATACGAATCAAGATTTTTTTTTTGGGGGGGGGGGGGGAATCCACCCTCTAACCAAACTGCCTTTTCCGGAGAAGGAAAATATTTAATTTTAATTTTTGTCCAAAATGACACGTTTTTTACTCAACTTCCATATGTTTAAGTTGACAGAATATGTAATTTTAATATTTCTAAGAATAACTGTTCATTCTGAATGAAGTTTGTGTAACTTGTAAACAATAAAATATATTGGAAAGTTTACTTTTCGAATCTCTGGCGCTGCAGACTTCATTAAAACACGCCGTCTATAAATGTTTATCTCGAACATGACGCAGAAGAATCATTTGTAGGAATAGTTTCTAGAAAAGTGGAGAGAAAGTCATGTGAATGTAACCCATCAAATATGTCACATGAGTTTCATACGAAAAATATACACATACACATTTTGGATAAATTCTCTAGTTTTGATATACTGGTTTTCTTAATGCCAGATAAGGCACACGCATTAGTGAAGTAACATTATCTAGAATCCTGCGTTAGGACGAATACATTAATTTTTGCTGCACCATATACTACCCGAGGGTGTGCACATTCTTCATCCTCATTAAGGATTTGTGTTATGTTCCCCATTATGACATGTAAGGTAGCTGCGTATACGAGTAACATAGACGAGAGTCGTGTTTGTTCTCTTGTTTTTGAAAGCGTAAACTAGTCAGATGCTTTCAGCAAAAACTCCGGGAAATGTTACCACATACTATGTGCGTTTTGTTTTTGTTTGTTTTTTTCTCCATGCTTCCCGCCTTCCGTCTCTTTCTCCTCCCAATCATGCACAGTATTTCCTTTGTAACTTTGCCCCCTTGTCTGAAGATAGCAGAGACGCTTTGAATCGCGAAACTGTGCCCTCGAGTGAATCTGAGCTCAAGCCTTGTGTCGAGTTACTTCGTACTCCTAACCACGAGGTTCGGCTCATGTTGTGTGTCGTGTAAGAAGATACCACCGCTTCAAACCCGGGGCTTAGTACCAACTTGTAGCCGCCAGCGCCTCTCCCGGAGTTCTTGTCAACTCAACGTCATCGTAAGACGAGTTCCAAATCAAAAACACGAGAATGTGCTCAGTGGCGGATGCTGAAGGATAGGCTTCTCTGCGGCTTTAATTGAATTATTTGAATATAGGAAAACTTTCCTTTTGTTTACATGCACCAAAGACAAACTGATAGGCGTAATATTAAATGCGGTTGCTTCTAACTTTCTCTGTTATGGCTTACAGTAAATAGAGAATATTGTATTTCCTTCAGAAATTCAATAACTGGCCATTTTTTACACTCTAAATCCTAAAAGAAGATTAATTTGATCCACGTTGCAATGTTACTGCGATTATGTTTTGCGATGATTAATTTTGGTAAATTTTTATTTGAATCATTAATTATGATTTTGAATATATTGAGCGATGATTAGATTTTAACATGTTGTAGTTGTAATTGGTTTATAACAAGTTTTACTTATAAAAATATAATTATAAAAAGTATATATTTTAGTTATAACAAGCTTTGATTTATAACAAAGAAAACCGAATTTTCTTTGTTCCAGGTTTATTTGAAGATGGTAGTCCCTGATCAATACGTTCTTTTAGGATCGATTTGCTAAACTAATGACACAGCTGTTTTTTCTGTAGATGATTTACTTTAAAACATTTTTTTGTACACTGTAATACAATTTTTTTTTACAAACAGCACTCTATGCAGTCCACTCCTGTGACTTCTTCTCCTTAAGCGTCTCTCCGAAGATTATTGATTTTCCGTCTCCTTAGTAACCGTTCGTTTCTACACACATTCAACATTCATAACCTATTACGTCTTGTTTATCTTTCACTCGCTAATAAATTTTAACACCTTTTAACATTTTAAATCTTGAACGACACTATACAATCATGTAAACATCACAAAATTTACAAATAATTACTTTCGGGGCCGAACAAAAGCAACTGTTTCAATCCAAAAGAAGTAGCTTTAGAAAAAAGTTTCTCTATTTATTTATTTCTCAGTGTATGTGCATGTGTCTGCGAGCAGAATGATTAAAAAACGCATAGTTGTTAAACATTAGTAAATTTGTGTTTAAGTTCAGCATCATTCTAGGATGGGCCACTAAGTTTTTAAAATAAAGATTCTCCTTTCTAAACTGCTCTTTGCCTAGAACATTTTTTAAAAGTTTGATTTTCTTAAAATGACTGTAACATATTAATTAAATTACCTATATATTTAAGTTATTTTTATGATAAATGAAATGTAGGTAAAGTATCAAATTAAAGAAGAAGTTAAAGTTATTTGTTGACAGTTTTCACAATTTAGGTTCCCCTTAAAGGTCCATCATGTGTTATAATTTCTATATTTAATTATACCTCTTTTTTGGTTAATGCTTGGCCTTTGGTTTGATCGTTTTAAATTGGAATTTAATATAAAAGGTAAGTGAAATTGCAACATTCCTTTACTTTTCTGTTAAGTTTATTTCGCAGTAAGCAAATTTCGAATCATTGGTGGTAAAGATTCAAGAATGTTCATAAGCACATTTAAGAACGTCTGATAAAAACGTCAGCTGCGCAGATTCCAAAATTTAATGGCGAGGTCATGGTTTGGCTTTTGTTTCCGTTACTTCGATACGCGCTTGTGAATATTCCGTGATACATTATTGCTGTTTCCCTCGCACCGTAGTCGTGGTAACAGATTTCCAATAAGTGTATCTCCCTTGCCATTAGACAGTGTGAACGGAACAACAGAGATGTCAGTTAAGTAAGTTGCTTTAAGTTTATGTGGAGTACTGCATTCAAAGCGTCGGTTTTGCTGAATAAAATCGTTTAGTGTTCGTCAGTCGGAAGTAGCAAATGGCGGATTCAGATGATAATGGAAATGTCACAGTTCTGGGTTAAAGCAAAGAGCTCGCACGCTATCTTACTCTCACTCACTCTCCCTTTCTCCTTTAACCTCTCCCTGTGTCTTTCTCCGTTACTCTCTTCCTATCTTTCTTTCAAGCTTGCACTTAGACATTTAAACAATTTGTTTAAATGTCTCCTAAAATTGTTGTGAGCACTTAAAACGACGTTTTAACTAGTTCATAATAACGTTTCTTCTCATATTTTTCATGAAATAAACGCTATTTAATAGGTATCTTCTCGTTTCAACAAGATTTCTTTTTCCCCTCTGTTTGACGAACGCACATGTCCTGAAGGACAGTGAGGAGAAGTGCAGATTCTCTTTGCACACGTTTATCTTTACCTAGCTGTCTGCCCGGTGTTGCACTGACATCTTTTTAAGCTCGAATAACGACTTAATTTCATTTGTCCACCTCTGTTTTTTATGAAATCTTTGGACGGTGATCTAAATGTTTTATTTTTAATTCTCTCTTTTACTTCTTAAAATAGTAATTTCGTACAGCTCCATGCTGTTCCTGATTACGCAGAAGAATTCACTGATATTAATGCAAATGACGTGTAACATCAATGGAATGTCTGACTTGGTTAACCTTTCCCGTAACAGCCTTCTGAGTTCTGCGTAACTCACAAGGATCTGTCCTTCGGTAGTGGAGCAGTTTGATGGTCGACATGATTGAGTATTATTCACTTGAATATTGGTAATGTTGAATATATTGTGTATTGAATATTGGCAAAGATCTTAATAATGATAATATTGTAAATTCTGAAGAAATTGTATTTTATTGTTAAATGTGTAAAAATGATTCAAAAGCAAAATTGTAAAATATTATTTAATATGGCAATGTACATTACTTAAATGAAATGTGACGTGACCAAAGGAAAAAAAAAGTTGAATTGCCATAGCAATTGGCAAGACCAACGACTTGACACTAGTCGTATGTGATTCTGTCGGTAATTTTGCAGAAAGGACGCGGTAGAGGAAACATTGCAAAAGTATATAATTGTTTTAAAAGTAAGTATCGACGTTTGTGCAAGTGCTAAGTTTAGTTCTTCGACGAGTAATTGTCAATAGCTTAAATAAATCAAGATTTTGTTTCGAAAAGAAAATTATAGAAATTATATATTTCTTTAAGAAATCCATCATCACTTCTCATCCGCGACCACAACCCTAGGCAAGAATCCACCAGCCTCGAGGAGAGCAGCCGGAGGTATTTCCAGGAATCCAACAACGAAGGACTTAGAGCCTCAGCACCATCTCTGCAACCCTACATATGGAAATATTGTTTCAATAAACACACCTTTAACCGATACAATGAAATAGGAGTGAAGCTGGTAAAAACGATGGCCAACAAGTTAATGGCTTTGTAAATATGTTTTTATGATACTCTGCTAGCGATCTGGATTTTAGCACATTAAGCAAATGAAACAAAACTGGCTCAGTTGAGAGCTAATATCATATGTTGGCATTGGCCGAATTGATTCTCTTTTGTTTTGCTGTATGTTAGTTTCTTAATCATGGCCATCTGTATAACATATGTTGGTTGGAATGGAATATCTACAGCATTTTTTGCGACATGTGTAGTCAGCTGTTTTCGTCTTTCTCGTAAGTATGATCTTTTTTGATCACTCCTTTGTGTTACAAGAGCTTCGTAAATCCTTGGTAGCGTCTTAGTAATTATAAAATGAAATTAAGGTGTTTCACATATCATCTCCGTCGGAGCAAATCTATTTTTTAAATGGTGAAAGAATTATCAAGACTGAGTAGGTTTTGAGATCATTCTACGTACATACACACACGCACACGCAAACACATTTTCTCCCTTTATAATATTTATATAGATTACTTCTGGGAAACCTCCTGTTTTAGTTGCCACTGTATGCAAAGAACCATAACACCATTCGTGAGTTAGATGTCGATATCTGCCGGAGAACGTGGCACGAGGACAATTATCTGATTGATTCGAACTCACGACTGTTATTTGCTAATATTATTTACTGAATTAACTATTTAATAAGCGGTATTGATGAACTGAAGATAGCATAGGTGTTTTATGTAACTTTGTTTAATTTAGTTTATTGCACATAACTTAGCACGGTCTTCTATGTTTTGAAGGAGAATTTTCTTCGTTTCTTTAACGTACAAAGCACAAACAATTGCGATTCAACTGCGATGATTTCCAAACTAGGTATCAGGTGCGACAATGGACAAGATTTCAGCGATAGTCTACCGTGATCAGTAGGTAGTAACTGGTTATGAATTCTATTTTAGTCAGTTATTGAATGCCTGGCTCATGAAGTGAATTGTGACTAGAATTGCTTTGCGTGCATATTGCTATGGTGATGTATCGTTATATGTAAAAGTAATCTGAAAAAAAAAAAGGTTCAGAACAGTTGAAATTGCAGTAGTTTATCCATTGCCATAAGTTACTAATGAGCTAAAGTGCTGAAGTATGCGTTCATAGATCATATGATTGTGTCGTGAGCTTGTTCAAATCAAATGTGTCTAACCCATCTTATTGCCTTAGAATTCTGAAAGGTAAAACGGAAATTTGACAAAACGATTGGGTAATTGGGTAAGATAATTATTAACGCTTGAAGTTACTTAGCTTCTCTAAAGCTGCAATTTCAAATGAGATTATCGGATTTGCAGTCAGTTAAGCTGATTGAATATATAGGGGCGGTCTCAAAATCCATCAATATGTTTCTTTCTTTCTTTCTTTCTTTCTTTCTTTCTTTCTTTCTTTCTTTCTTTCTTTCTTTCTTTCTTTCTTTCTTTCTTTCTTTCTTTCTTTCTTTCTTTCTTTCTTTCTTTCTTTCTTTCTTTCTTTCTTTCTTTCTTTCTTTCTTTCTTTCTTTCTTTCTTTCTTTCTTTCTTTCTTTCTTTCTTTCTTTCTTTCTTTCTTTCTTTCTTTCTTTCTTTCTTTCTTTCTTTCTTTCTTTCTTTCTTTCTTTCTTTCTTTCGTTCTTTCTTTCTCTCTTACTTTCTTTTCAGGAAAACGTATTCGCACACTCAAACTAAAATGTATAGGTACTAAGCACACATTTGATTGGTCCTTTTATCCGTAAAACCTCTTTCGAAAGTGCAAGAAATAAGTAAAAGCATTTATGTTCTAAGGCTTAGATATTTTGGGGAGATAACCATGTTCAGTTGATAAATGTCTCAGAATATAGAGTAATTTTATCCTCTGCTCATTCAGAAACATGTTGGTACACTTTTGAGTTATACTGTTACATATTTAGCAATATTTTCCGGAAGTCGAACTCGACGCATTGTACTGTCCTGCGTATAGGGTCGTCAGTAGACTGCGTAATTAATTAACAAGAGGTAGGGTTGTTCACTATCGACAACACCCCCACCCTCAACAGCACCCTCGTTATCAAAGCATGGAGATGCGAGACCACGCCAGCTGATAAAACCAACTTGTTGCAAACTTTGAGCCGAGAGTGCTGTTTAGTCTAGATCCCGGGGCTTCTGAACTTGCTTTCCCTAGAGATGAGTTAAAACCAGGGTATTCGCGTAACGGATGTTCGCATATCTCACTTTTGGTGGTTATATCAGTTCGTGGTTTTATGTGCTATCTATAATGCATTTATCTCAGATATCTTCGATAAAAGCTCTTTGAACCGCTGTTATCTTTTTATCAAAAAGTTTCTCATGTACAGAAATCTGCCATATTTGATCGTTTTTAACAGATATATCACCAGTTAGGGAAAACTTTAAAACAAACAGTAAACAATTTGAATATGAGAGTAATATAGACTCGTAAATGATGATTGCATGCTAACTAGCATATATGTGAACATTTAGCTGGTAGAATATCTTAACTGTAACAGTGTGTTCTATTTTTCAAACGTAAACAAGAACATAAAAATTAGTGACTAGTTTTATGTACAGAAAAGGAGACATCAAGCGGGTAAACTAGACGTTTCATGACACTTGCTGGCTGCTGGTGCTTTTTAAACTTGCAGTAGGGTTGAAGTCTTTTGCATCTTCGTTCCATAATTTACCGTGACTGAGTCCAACACCGAGCGGAGGTGGGACTGGTCATATTAGAATTTAGTCATTGAGATAGTAGAATTAGCCAATAAATGTATAACAGAGAAATAAATGTATCTTTAAAAGTGCGAAAGTTTTAACTGACTCCTATTAGATGTGAAGTCAAACAGAAGATTCAGGGGATTGTGAAAGAGTCGTCGTCTGAGTAAAGATGTTAAACCTTAGGTGGAAATGTGTTGAAAATATGTGTAAAATGCCGATTCCACCGGACAGTAACCGATAGCTCCTCATAGTAATCAAATGAACTTCTTTTAAAAAATAAAACATGTAAATAAAAACTTGATACTTTATACTGTATTGAGATTTTATTTAACACAATGAGTGAACCAGAGAAAGAAACATTGAAAGATACACAAGAATAACTGACGCAAATCTGACGTTTCTGTGATCTTATGCACAGAAGGTATACTAATTATTGGCGAATAATAATTGTTAACAGCATGGAAGACTATGAATATTGCTGCCAAAGACCTACCTAGTTTATTGTACAGAATATTGTCACCCATAGAAAATCTTGGTGCAAATCAAAGAATAAAAAGTTTAATTATGGTTGGATATGAGAACTAATCAAGAACAGGTGGAAACATACTGCAAACATACAAAGTCCATACTGCAAATATTATAAAGAAGTTAAATCAACCGAACCTAAGATAAAAAAAATGGAAGACTAAAATTTGGTTTCAATGATGAAAATACTTTATTCGGTGTGTTTACAAGGAAAGCCACATTAATCCAATACGAAGAGATTACAGAGTTAGGCAAGCATCTGTCATTGATAGAAGACTAAATTGAAAACAAAAAGAGATGGTTTTGAAGTGAACAGTTCATAGAAAATTATTCTTGAGCGCTATTCTAGTCTTTCTTTTTACGGTTCATTGAGTGTGTTAATATATTCATATCATATATTTATAAAGAATTTAAAATAATCCAACACTTGTGTTTATAGTTCACTTATGTTTTTGAAGTTTAACCTCCCCCTCAATCCACTTGGGGCCCACTGAGATGCTCTTACGTTGTATTTAGTAGAGGATCCCTACCCCTCATGAGAATAAAGAAAAGTCAATTTTATGGTCTATGTAAAAGATATACTGCAATATTGCTTAATTTTTGTTCTCGCTGTATGTCTGTTGCCTATACCTCCCTCTCTTTTCTTTTCATAAGTTATCAGAAGTACAAAGTCTAAATTATTCGCTGCCTTTTCCGTGAAGAACGCGAAACATTGCATGGCCAGGTGCACGAAGACCGAAAGCAAAAGATTTATATTCGAGTAACACAAGAGAGTGAAACGGCACTTTTCTGGATTCTGAACGATTTCACTGTTCAAGGTGACAGTTCTGAATAGAAAAATGAGGTGAATTAATTAGCACCTTCATTCTTCATCCGTTTACATGCCTTGTAAATCTACGTCATCCATCACGAAAAAGACTGAATCCATGCTTATAACCTAAAACTCTGTGCCAAAATAGCTAGGCGAGCCAAGTTGCAAGGAGACCATCATAGCAAGACAAGGGATTTCCAAGCTGGATTTCAACCAAGTAGAACGTGAGGCATAGGATCCAGTTCCATAAATGATACCACAAACTGAGCGGCTGTAGCATCTAAACAGTAATATGTCAGTAACATTATGTTAATATTAAAGCTGATGTTCTGATTAATATTTTGCAAAAATATTTTTCTGTCGTGGAATAATTCGGCTATCCAAAACTGTAATATAGTGTCTTCATATGTTTCTAAATGAGACATTAGCTCCTCTTCCTGTATTTCATTTGTGGTACGTTGAACTGATAAACAAGGCAGCCTTTTGCCTGTATTCCGTTCTTGGGAGAGAGTGAGCTGGTGTTACGGGCTGTAATGCAGCCTGTATAAGCGCAACATAGTAAGCAATTATAACTTCAGATCTTAATTACTGAATGTTTAATAATGTATAGAAGTAATTAGAATTCAGTATACAATTCCTTTTCAGAAAAAAATTACAAAATTGTTCCATCTTCTCTGTGCAAGTCACAACTTTTAAGGCCGCGCCGTGGCTCAGTGGTTAGACCGCTTGGCTCTCATCAAGGCGGACCGGGTTCGATCCCAGGTGACCCCAAAGTGAGATTTGTGGTGGACAACACGGCGCTGGGGCGGGTTTTCTCCGGGATCTCCGATTTCCCCTACCACCTGATTCCACCGGTGCTCCATCTTCATCTCCTGTATCATCAATGTCATTGCCTGCGGTGCCGTATGTAGTAAAAACGGGCGTTAAACACTACACACACACACACCCACACACCCACACACACACACACAAACACCTTTTAATATCGGTATAGTGTGTTTGCTATCTCCATATAGGAATGACGTATAAAATACGTCATTGCTATACTGACATGCCCAGCTAATTGTGCACGATGGTGAATAGAACAATGCTGTTGCATGGTGCTGGAATGTGGAACTCTGGTTCCCGGTCACGGAATACGCCTGGGTTCTACCATACCTTGGGGTTGCGGATTTTAAGTGCTGGATTATATATTTATTATTGACTAGAGAAACAATTTATAATGGCAGGGTTGTATAAAGTGGAGCTTTGACTGATGGTGTTTTTACTCTTTAGCTACCGTTGACGTTTTCTTCTTTGTTTTTAGCGCACATGCATACTCACATCCTTATTCTAGACCTCACGAAGAATAGAGGATAATTCTAATTAAAGATATATTCACAACCTCCTCCGGGATTCGAACTTGGAACCTCGGGGTCGTTATTGCTTAATACATTGGGTCACGTTCAAGAGGATAGATCCTTCATTGAAGTGTAATTTAAACATAAAACAACTGCAGTGTGCTGCTACCAAAACTTCTGTCGTCTCAGTGATTGCCAACTGACACGGATTGAAGTTGCTTCAGCTAGTGCTTTTCTCACTTAGCATTTTCAATAATTTAATACATTCGCCATGCCCATGTTGTGACTTGTCAGGTGTCACAAGGGTCTGCATTAGCACAACTCGCAGAGGAACAGTATAATGAACATCGAAGTAGCTTCAAATGTGAAGGGAAGAAGAAAAAAAAATATTACACTTCCACAGCTTTTTCGGCAGGGGGTTTCTGTTTATATTCCACTAAGCTCAAAACCAGCTTTGCGTTACAGCGATTGTTCATCACCAATGCTCATCGTTTGTTGCTAACTTTGGATTTTTTCCTAATAAATATTAACACTCGCGTGCATTTACCCTGTACATCTAATTACACACTCTAGGCCAATTAGGGAGTTAGTCAAGGAGATACTGCAAGCGAATTAAATTCACTGTCTGATGTTTAAACGTGGGGTGCCATATGCAGCTCTTAAATATCCATACTCTCTGGCATAACTGAAATGTGTGTGTATTTTATAAGCAGCGTTACATTAGCATGGCTTTTATGACTGCTCATTGTTTTGCCAGTATAGTTTTAAAAAGTTTATAATAATTCTACTTCTTATTAATACAGATAAATTCTAAATTTAAATTTTACGCATTTCTTTGGTTGAGGAAATATATGGTAAGTAAAGAGAATTCAGCTTTTTAGAACCCGTCCCAGTAAAATTCCATGGAGTTTGCATGAGCACGAGAGGGGTAAACAACAACGAACAGGAAGAAAATAATAGTAACTATTTCCCATCTGAGAATGATGATGATGATGATAATAATAATAATAATAATAATAATAATAATAATAATAATAATAATAATAATAATAATAATAATAATAATAATAATAGTAATAATAATAATAATAATAATAATAATAATAATAATAATAATAATAATAATAATAATAATAATAATAATAATAATAATAATAATGAAGTAATGTCTCAAGGATGGACAAGTTGCTAAAGAGTAAGATGTGAGGTAAAATTTTGGCTACCTAGATGAACAGAACTGCAGAGAATATTCCGAAAAGTTTTAAGATATGGGTACATTTCAAGTAACATAACAGTGTAACGAGAATTTTGTATATTTTGTTTGAGTTCGAAAACCACTTTGAGAAAGGATTTTAATATTTGTGTTTTGGTTCACTTTTGATAGGCGCTCAGTAAAGAAATTATGTTGCGCGATGATTACACTTGAAAATTCCAAAGAAGTAATAAATTTAGAAAGTAGCATTAAATTTCATTCTCACAGTCGGTATACATTCTGTCAAGAATGTACCTTGAATTGGCCATAGAAAAATCTCATAAGAGGGGATTCGAAATTATTGTCGCAAAGCTAGTACATCTTTCCTCTATACCCATACGGGGTTTGATTGTCAACTGTCTTCTAGTTTGTTTACAGATTGCCAATTTGTTACTGCATCTCAAAGGGGTGTTGCGATTTTACAATGAATAAAAATATTGAACATAGAACCGGTCTCAAATTTTGCATTGCAAATTATATTTCGTCTGCCGAATCGTTGAAAGTGTTACAGAAGGTTTCCGGTGTGAATCGACTTTATCGAAAACCGTGCGTGTGAGTGGTACAGTGAATTCAAAAGTGGTCGAGATGTGGTGGAAGATTTGCCTCGCTCTGGTCTGCTATTAACAGTCTCAGCTGAACTCAACATCGCTGAAGTGAAGGAAATGCTGTCTGAAAATCGTCATTTAGGTCTGAGAGAGATTGCCGCTGAATTTTCTGTCTTGTGAATCGATTCTATCATTTTAAATGATTGTTTGGACGAAAAAGACCAGATTTATGGAACGGATTCTACATCAGGATAATGATCCAGCTCACAAGCAATCATGAACTAATTCCTGGCCAAAAACTAAACAAGTCTCATCGAACAGTCAACTTATTCACCTGATCTGGCTGCGGCCGACTAAATTCTTTTTCCAAAACTCATATTACCACTTCGAGGCACCCGTTTTCAGTCATAGAAAACATAAAGGAGAATTCGTGGCGACAATTGACAAAGACCCCCCCCCCCCCAAAAAAAAAAAACGCCTACTAAAAGGTTTTGATAATTGAATTATTCATTAGCATAAATGTATAATGTCGGCAGCAGCCTACTTTAAAGGCAATAAAATAAATTTGGATTAATAATGCATATTTTGTGTTTCATTGACCAATTCCCAGAACTTTCTTGACACAGTCGTAGGAGTACTCCCATTCCAAGTAGTAGTCTCGGATTGATGTAATATTTTTACTAATGATTTGCCAGAATAAGAGTATGAAGCTTCTTTGTTTATAATAACTCACTTAGCGGTCTGTAAATACAAAATAAAACAGCTCAGTTTATATAACTCTTCTTACACATTCACTTCCACAAATACTCATCTTCTTTACTCATGTGTCCCTTCGAACTTGATTTTCTGTCTTCATATCACCCATTCATTTCTTTATACAGAAGTCACGCATAGCCACCTATATACAAAACTGATTTATCCTTTTTTTCAATTTCACTTCCACATACTCAGCATAAACATCTTTAAACATTCCTCCAAACTATCAAATAAACAAACAAAACTTATTTTTGGGCCAATTTTGCTTCACAATATTTTAAGCAGGTTTTCTGATCAAAATTATTACTCATTTTTGAAAAAATTCGTAATGTTCGATAGTTTCTTTGTAAACGAAAGTCTGGGTTGGGGGATTTTATTGGAAAGCTTTATGTCTCACCCTTGGAAGGTATTGATCTTAAGTTTGTTATTTATCCGCATTTTATATTCGCACGGCGGCATAAACCGGGCTTTTTTTAAGTTATTTGTTCATGATTCTCCAATAATGCATTTGCAATGAAATTTCTGTATGAAATTCTACGATGAAATGCAGTACCTTTTCTGCTAGGTAGTAGTGGAGAACACAAAATAAAATGAATATAGGAACAGATATTTCGCAAATACTTCATGCTACCAGAAAGTCATTGGAAAGAGTGTGAGTATTACAGATATCTAATTTGTTGGAGTAGTAGATTTTATATCACTTAACATTTACGTATACAAATTTGTTCTATTGAACTATGAAGAGACTCTGCCAAGAAAATTCAAGACATGCATTTTATTTACGTTAATATATTTTAATCAAATTATTCCAGCCATTTTTTAGAAAATGCAATATTCCCAATAATTCCATGTTAAGGTTAGCTGGAGTCGGGGATTTCTCTTGAAAATCTTAAGTTACCCCAACTCTTTGGTTTTGTGCATGAAGTATTTCCCTTCTCTCACTCAGGCAAATGTGCACAGGATAGTTTTGTTTCTGAGTCCCATGAGTGAGTTATAAGTTAGCGAACAAATAGATGGAGGCAAATGGGCCCTACCCCCTTTGGATAGGTTTGGGAAATAAAAATCGAAATAACTTTATGTAGGAGGATGTTGTGGATATGACAGTCATGATTTCTTTTAAACCAGAAACACAGCTCATGGGTAGAAATTTAGAGATGTAATGATCTTTTGGCCACCCAGGTGCTCTAAGAAATTTCTTCGTTCAGCTACCTAGAATGAGTCGGAAGAAATAGTGCTCTACATGCTTTTTCTTGGTGTTGCTTTGGGTATTGGTACAACATGAACGCCCATTTAATTCGCATTCAAGAAATCATTTACATTCAATACGAAAGCTAGCGCATTCGTAAGAACCATAATGAATTTTCAGGTCGGCAGTCTTATAACATTGCAATTTCGAGCACTGGGCCGCAGAACTTTGATGTTTTATAATATCGGGGAGCCTGAGGCAGCAGAATTGGCCTCACAGTCCATGTTAAAACTGACATGGAGTTTCGAGGCAGGTACAAACGCAGTGCTAATGCAAAGCAAGAAGAATTTTGAATCAGCCTCCGAGCAGATCACATCCGATGCGTGCGATGGGGAGAGCTGTACGCTTAACAGGCTGTAATATCTGTAACACTGCGGACAGTTGACCCAGAGGAACTGCCATAATCCTGCATTTCAGCATTTTTAGCGTCGCATTTCTGTAATTCCGCAGACATTTGTTTCTCTGTTACACATCCCCACCTATAGTTATGAAATCATTTTCACAAGTGTCTCAGGTGAGCAGGTAAATGTTTATGTGAACTAAATGTTAATGTAAGTAAGCTGTTGTAACAATTACATTAGCCAATGTTAGAAGGGAGTGTGTGTCATTTTGCCTCATTGTGTTATTTTAGAACTCTTCATGTAAGTACAGTAATACATAAAGCAGTGAGGAAGTGGTGCACACCAAGCAACACTTATGTATTATTCTGAATAAAATGCTTAATTCTTTCAGTCGTATTCTTAAATTGTGCTTAAGTGCATAACTCATTGTTGAGGTCCGTAGTCGTAAGAAGACGAAGTTGAAAACTTAAGATCCGTTAGGACATAAAACTGGCTAAAATAGAACCATACGCCTCCTAGTTATGGCAAGAATAATGGTTTCGATAGTAAAATGTATTAACTCATTCAAATATAAAATAAAAGAACAACATCAAGCGTTGTAATAGTGCAACATAAAACACTGGTCTCTTCACTATTGTGCAATTAGAATAAACAGTTATTTTAGTAATTAAAGTTAATTAATTGTAGATTGGTTCCAAAAGGACATTACTGGAGAATTTACGCTCCATAGTAACCCTCTTGATTACGCGTTAGCAAGAGCGGATTGTCCACCCCTGGTAGAAGTCTGCCTGCAGCATGTAGTACACCCCGGCGCAGGGGGAAGTTGTACTGTCGGTTGAACAAAGTGTTGTATAATGATGTACGTTCCATTCCCTTGACGAATTCAGGATCTTTTGATATGCAAGACACTTCGGTAAATAGAAGTTGCTCTTGTTAGAAAATAATCAACATCTTCCCGACTTGACATAGTGGCGTACATATGTTACGAAAAATGAAATGTAATGTAATTTTTCTCTGTTTAAGATCAGTTTCTAATGGTAAATGCGGATGACATGACTTCGTTGTTTAAATACAAATAAATTTTATTACATCAAATTATTATGAAAATAATATTGACAATGACTAATGCTGATCTGAAGTAACGGTGTGACTCTTAAGTTGAATCAAGACGCTCTTTAAAAAGATGTTTTGTCGCATGTTATTTCCATAGGCTGCCATGAATGTAAGACATTTCATAAATTTAGTCTACGTTTTTCATTTGTTCTGCTCATTTTCTTTCGAAGTCTGAGTTAACATCATTTTACCTATTAGTTCTTATAGGAAGAAAATAAATAAATGAGTCCGTTTCTATAGAGTTTAAGAGTTATTCTAAATTCTTCTCAGGATAAAAGAACCGTCGGGAAGAAAAAAAAAATAGCTGATTTTATTTATTACTTTCTCTGCTACGTTTAATAAGTAGAGGAAATATGTTTCTAGCCCACCTGAATCTCCCTCAAAAACAATTTTTTTATAAAAAAACAGGACTGTCTGTCAGTGTGTGTGGACGTGCGTGCGCAGCTGATTGACAAACAAAAATTCTGTTAAAAACTAAAATTGATACCTACTTCAGTATCTGTCAAGGTTGCGACACGAAGAATTTCAAGAAAATCCCCAATTCCAAGGTAAACTTCGCATGGAAACATTTTTTGAAATTTTGATTTTTCTCAAAAATATGTATTCCAGTTTTTATTAAAATATTAAAGGTTTTAGATATGTTCCTAACAAATGAAATGCATTTATTTTCTTAGTTAACGTTTCCGAGATATTCCTTGCTATTGGTTTTAGCTTTAAAACCCCTTGTAGGTTCTTTCTTAATCCCCTCCCCCCTCCTTGCTGATCCTGCAAAGAGAACAGAAGCAGAACTTACATATAGTAAGTAAAAAAATAAGCTTCCTTAAAGGAATATTGTGTTAAGAGTGCGTAGAGAAATTCATATGAATGTAATAAATTAGATTTTGTAAAATGCTGAATTCATCTCATTCACTTCCAGATTTGTACTTCCAGATTCGTAGAGGATAGGGAATTAATACGGTTAGGGAGAAGATACCCGCCGCAGTAATCCAACCTAAGACTCTGGGTTGAGAATGAAGTTGATTTATTGAAGAAAATGCTGGTACTGTCAAGACATGAACTACACAACTTGCATGGAGAGGAGAAATGTCCGAAGCAGAGGCAAAACAGAGTGGTTTTAATGAAGATATTAAATATTGAGAGCAAATGTTCTTAAAAGGAAAATATATACCTCATTAAAGAGAAAGAGCCTGTTGAAAGCTATATGTAATACCCTCAAAGGCAGGTTGGTCACGTGAAGTTAATCTTTCCGAGAAATGATGTTTTTGAATTATTAATACAAGTAAACGTATTTAAGAATTATATTTTCCAGGAAATATAAACAAAGATGGATGGTTGAAATAAGAGGTGGGGAATGTGCAGACTGCAAACTAATGGGATCTTAAGCTTGAGGGCTGAGCATTTTAAATGAAAGTGGACGACCTGCTTCTACAAGTCTCCATAGCTGTTGTGAAGAGATGATCAGCAGTTCCTCATTGTCTGTCCTCAGATCAGAACTTGAGCTGCTTACTGAATAGGAAACGTTCAAAGTTCACAATTGCGATAAAAGCTTTTATGTTTTATGTGGTCTCTATTGGTACTTTTCCCCCAGCAAAACATTATACCCCAGGATACTCATACGTTTTTACTGAAATGTAGAACCGCCAGTTTAATTTATCCACTTTTATTCCTGGCTACATAATATTTTTTATTCGTTACCTTTATCGTTTAAGGGGAGACTGACTGGCGAAATTTACGCCTCCTAAAGAAAATTTAAAAATTATGTACACCTACAATTGACATTTGTTATCACGATAGACACAATAGTTTTATTTTTAATATATTTTAAAGTGGTACTGCTTCTTCCATCTTTTCACTCCAGAGAAAATAAAATTGTACATCCTGCACACTTTAGAGTAGAGTGGTTAACTCTAACCCATTTATTTAGGTTATGTTTCGACTTACATATTGGTGCTGTTGTTAAGTTTGGCAGCTTCTTGGAAATATCTCAAGCTGTATGTGTTTTTCTTTGCAAGCATATGCGAGTTTTTTTCTCAATTATTAACTAGAAGTGAACAACATAATTGGTGATGAATTTTAATAAAAAAATATGTAATTATGTTTCTTATTGCAGTGTATTTACTGTATCAAAATACCTCAATGAATTTAGAAGGCGTTGATCTACATCCACTAAACAAAACATATCAGTCCATCTTGAATCCTTTTCCGTTATAGATGAAAAATGTAATACTTTTTATTTGGTGGAAAAGGGTTTTTAATCTCCCCTTGATGGGTAACATCCTTAGAGATAACAAAAAAGTATGTCATTCTGAATTCATGAGCAAGGCCCCGCTTATTTGTCCGTAGGTCTCTGTATTTCTTTGCTGCCTGCCAGTATCTATTAGCATAATTCTGGGCATACTTGTGAAGCAAGATAAAATCACTAAGCAATAGCGCAATAACAATATACGTTGTAGAGATGTGCAAATAATTCATGTTATTCATACATGTTTCTTATAACTATGCCCAGTTACCCGTGATAGACTAATGTACACCTTTCAATGACAATTCTATGACAAACGCATTGTGCAACGCAAGGCCAGGTGCTGAAAGCATTATGGACATTCTGATGTGTTAGAGCCACGAGCTTTTGTCAGTCTGAGGGGCAGGTTTAAACTGTAAGATCCTCTTTGTTGACAAGAATTTGCATGCTCTCCAGATACATATTTGATTCATACCGTTACGAAAATGTATAGGTGTCAATTCCCTTGGAATATGCTTGTATTGCTCGGAAATCTATTCTAAGACAACCAATGAGAAGTGAAAAAAGCTTCAAGTGTGTATGTAGTATGTCAGTACATTTACTGGCATGCAAAACAACTTCTGCGGGACAAAATGTTGTGGGCTCACCGGCGACGCTGATATGATCCTGGCAAATAAAACGCTGTTAACAAATAAAATACTGATATGCACACGTCGCTATTCAGAGATGCTACTAGGTATTCAAAGGCATACTATTGGTCAATCAGAAGAAGAGTAAATGAAAAGGGGCACGGAAGAATACCTGTGAGCTGGGGAAGGTTATCAGAAACAGTTGCAGCACGCCACTGATCTATTTAACCCGTCAGCACAGGTATCCACCTAGTTACCTTTATTTTAATAAAGAAAAGGCGTGTTTAACCCCTTTCCAACAATAGACGCATAGAAATGGCTGCTAATTGAAATCGTTCAGTGACTTGTATAGAAAAGGTTTCAGCTTGTAAACAGGGTAGTTCTAGGTTACTAAATTGTACACATGGAACGCTATTTTTTCTCAAAGAGATATTTTGACCTGCGCTGACCAAGCTACACATATGCGCCGGGAGTAGTAAGTTTTATTTTACAACTGCGATAAGAGCTGTAAGGCAAGGGGGATTGACTTTAATGTGGTTGATTGTAGATGAAAGATTATATGTGGAACTGTTTTACCTCGCGTTTTTCATGAAAAAGTCGATATGCACTGTGGAAATGGGGGAGGCGGAGTCACAAGATAAGAGCTCCCTTAATTCTCTGGGGGCACTAGCCTTTCGTTTGTTTGTATGCGAGGTTCAGTTACGGTTTTATTTCACTGTTTGGTTTAATACAACTGAGTACAGGGTATTTGTAGCGTCACTGACAAAGTTCATATGTATCTCTGCTGAACTAATAATTCGCAGCAATATCGTTAATACATAAAAATGATATTGCGCTTCAATTTCATCTTAGAAATGCTGACGCACATCAGGCTGAATAGCAGTGCCTCAACAGACCAGTTGTATCAGTGGAAGAACAATTAGATATCTGGTGACTCTTAATCTGAGTTTGCGTGTTATTTGTTGCTTATTTTAGTTTCACTCTGCCACTTATGTCAGAAGCTTTTGAAGCTGAGAGTTCATCTCAAATGCAAGCTTCAGGGTTCATTAGGTATTTTTGAAAAATAAAACACATGTTAATTTGAGGTTGTCAGTCATGCACCGGAACCAGCTTTTTGTAAATGAAGAAGTATTAGGTACTTTACCCATATATGAAATTTCGTTATATATTTCAAATTGGCTTCTATTTTCACCAAAACATATAAGCAAGTATACGAGGATAGTATACAAAGTGTTTTGCATCTCTTCCTTGTTCAAACTACTTTGCAGTTTTACTTAACGGGTTAATGCCACAAATCTCACGGAATTACTTTGCGAATCCGTCCATCTAATAGCGGCCGACTGCCCCGATTTTTCTCCTGTGGATAGCGCTAGATATACTATCTGTACCTTTCTGTATAAAAATGTTCGAAATAATATATTTTTGCACTTGTTTAACACTTGCACCTGTTGAACGTATTATGAAACACTCAAAGAAATTTTGCATTTGGAATATTGACGCCGTTTACGCATACTGCTAATAGAGCAGATGGGGATTTATTTAATGAACTTTTATCTTCGAGCATTTTGCCCAGATAATAATCATTTAGAACAGACCAGTCAATTATTCTATCATAAATACCTGTTCTAGTGCTTGAATGTGGCTTCGAGGGTTCCCGGGTTCGATTCCCGGCTGGGAGTTGGAATTTTTCTCCAACCAAGATGACGGCTCGATAGCGTAGATGGTAGCTTGTCTGCCTTACTTTCAAGAGGTCCCGAGTACGAATCTCGGTTAGGGTGTGTTACCTGGATAAGGTTTTCTTTCCGAAGTTTTCCATTATTCTGCAAGACGAACGTTGGGTAACTCTAAGGACCCTGGGCTTATTTGAGGATCATTTCAGCCATTTATAAGTCCACCCTTGTAGCTGTGGTCGTTAGCTAGCTTTTCGTGTAGAGGGCCGCGCGTTCGAGTCCCGTCTTGGTCATGGGTGTTCATGTGTATAGTCTATGTGTGTAAAAAGTACAGAAAACAAACAGTAATCAAACGGAAACAATAAAAAACTATAAAATAAAGGAAAAATATATGTCTATATTTGTGTATATTTTTATGTTAAAAATATGTGATAAAGATACATTGTCCCCATAGAGGAGGCGTGAGCAAGTTCTTCTGATGTGAGTTCTCTGAAGGAAGAAGCCAGTAAATTGTCCATATACATATCGCAGTTTGTGGTTTCGTTACGCAGAAGTCTTGAACTGATAGTACACAGTACTTCCGTCTTTATTACATCATACGGAGTTAGTGATGTAATTGGCGTGATTTTCAAAAGTACTTATTGTTCATTGTTTTCATGTTACGAGATAGATTCAGAAAAGCCTCTTCATAAAAAAATATAGCAGTCGAAGAGCAGACTACAGAATCTAATTGCAGTAACAAAGTTTGCAGCATAATCCACCGCAGTTGATTTTTGCGTTCTTGTTACTTTTTTCTGCGCTAATTTTAGTTTTCGAAAACATCGATAGGCATATTAAAACGCAAGTTTAAATTACCGAACGAGGCAGCCAATTGGGTTAGACAACATTGAAAACTCACAAAGAATTGTGTGTTTTCAGTCCAAAGCATAGCTGAAAAATATTGGAAATACTTTGAAAGCACACAGCGGAAAGCAGAAAAAGCGTCCTAATTTCGGTAGATCTAGGAGTGCCTACTGATAATTGTATCTCTTAATTTCAAATTGTATCAGTTTGAATGTTTATTAACACATTAGTGGCTGTGTGCACTAATAAGTTAGGAACAGCTATGAAAAGTATTCTTGAGATGTTGAAACATTTGGCTCCATAGTAGTCCTTGTATTATGTAAACTGGTAAAAGACCTGGCCCAGCTCTTTATCGCAAATGGTAGTGTGTCTTACATTCGAGAGGTCCCGAGTTCTAATCTCGGTCAGGGTGAGTTATCTGGATTAACTTTTTCCCGTATTTTCTCTTGTCCTGTAAGATGAATATCGGTTAACTCTAAGCTCTATGGACCCTGGGCATCGCTTCACCCATTTCTTTCTTCATCCTGTAGGACTTCCGTTGGAGGTCGTTAATTAAAAAGAAACCCTCGTAAAAGTCCAATTTCAGAAGGAAAAGAGGCATCTTTCGGTACGTAGGTTCCAAGAATGTAGTTGGAAGAACTGCTAATTATATTCTCTTATGCTGATACATTCCTCAGATATATTCGATATCTGTCGAAGCCAAATGAGGCACCTACAATAAATAAGTACATAAAAGACCTTGTCATTAATGTACTTCCTCTTCGCGCTTATTCAAACCTACTAATTGCAACAGAAATGTTATGTTAAATGATATGGGTGTCATTGATCATAACAAAGGAAACGTTACTTTTTGAGGGAACATGTATGGTTATTTAAAAATTCTAAAATAGCAAATTTAACAGTGCAGAAACATGTAGTTCACTGTCACAACATAGTCAGTTGCTTTAGATGTTAAATAAATTACAAAATAAAACCTATTATAATGTGTCCTATAGTGAATATGTAGAGTATACAGTTGCTGTAAAAATCGTAAACTTTTAATGAGTGCTTACTTTGTTAAAACAGTTTTTCTATATTTCAGTAAAACTTTTTAGAGTAATCGCGTATAGACACCATGTTGTCAAATGGAAAACAAATATATTCATTACAGTGTTCACTTCCTTCAATTGTTTTATGACATTTTGAATTGAAATGGGATTTTTGCGGAACTTTTCGCTCAATTCCCGATAGATATCAATAACATGTCTTGTGTAATATTTTAATTCGCGCCTCTAATGAGGTTGTTAAGTATAAAGATTCCAAAAATCAATTACCTTAAGTGCTCTGTGCTTTTAACCCTTTCAATAATGTATAAAATGATCATTGTGCGTTTTCAGCGTGTTGCCATCAATTCTTTCAAGATAAACGAGCTATTATTTAGTTGGAAATAACAGCGATTTCACAAATACTGTAAAGCTCTATTAGAAATTTGCAACATACGTAATTTCTGTATCATCTACCTATGGTGGGTAAGAGGAAGTAAGTAAGTATTGAACTGCAACCAAAACATAATGGGGTGGGACATTGTTTAGAAAAAGGGTACACGGGAGAAGTTTTGTATAATGGTAAACTTTAGACAAAAAAGATTATTGCAAAATAATGTAGAACACTTTAAAATGCAAAATTCATTTCAAAAAGCCCTTTACGAGCTGAAACCATCTCCGAGGTATTCGTTACAACAGGTTTTAACTTTTCAATACTTTTGCCATTTTTAATTTTGTCCCAGCTTCTGGTGTCAAATATTTCTCGCGGTATCAAGGAAACAACAAGGAATGTTATGGCCAACTTTATTGCGGCCTACTTTTAAACAATTGAATGTCGATTCAGTTTCCTCTATCCCGCTTCTACCCGAAACACACGTGAGTAATGCAACTTCTAAAATGAATATGAAGTAGGTAAATAGAAAAAAAAAAAAAAATATATTTTTAGAATGTGCAGAAATTACGAAACAATAACCGCACCTGAGTAGAGAAAGTTATGGGAATGATTTTTTTTTTCCGCCGTGTGTAGTAATAAAATGAAATGCTCTGCCCTTAGATTAATGCCTTCTATCGCATTTTTAGCAGATTGAATGAGATTCTTTTGTCTGGGTGAGAGCTGCATGAAAAATAGGGATTTGAAGCAACTGAATGAGCAAGCAAACTTACATGCTATTTCTGTTTGATTGTGCGCTTGTGGAATATTGTATAATAGAGTATTGCTTTAATTTTCGGAGCGAGTAATGCGAGTTTGACATTAACAGAATTGATAATAGCAGCAAACGCAAGTTAGCAAATTTCTGTTTGTTTTATTGTGCACTGTTTAGTTAGCTGTAAAACATAACCAAACCTCTAGAAAACAATAGAATAAACCGCATGTGAAATATCCAACAATTTGTGGAAATGAGTAGAGACACATCTGCAGTTGTCATCGCATAACTGGTTAAATCTGAACATGTCAAATTTCCATTCGAAATAAATGACTGTTATTTAATTTTAAAATTCCAAACTGTTAATTCACTTTAAATGTTTTATACTATTTTTCATACAAACCTTTACACAGGAATTATATTACTTTGGTACAATTTTCTGGAAATCAATTTTAAGTCTTTTTATAATATTTCGTCCCGACGCTGAATTGTACGTCCGTTCCCTTCGACGTTCCCAAGTCAAAAGAGGCTATCTTTGCTTATCCAAGATTATTGATTTTTCTCCTTTCGTTGCTATAACTAACAACTTGTTTCGTACTGATCTACGTCATTTATAACAACCAATACCAACACATTGCATCATATCATTTACACATTGCATCATATCATATCCCACTGAATTTCACACTTTCGTTTATTACTCATATTGACTTTTCCATAGCGATCTTTAAACTTCAACTATTATTAAACACATTTAAATATTTTCAATTTTTAGGGCCTAAACTAAAAAAAAAAAAAAAATGTTTCACATTTCTGCACTCCTTATGTACTAAACTCAGTAATAGTAGTTATATATTGCTTTACTATGAAGTGATGTGTTTCTCCGCTACGCATTCAGTATGGTGAGGTAGATGCATAGTAAAGGTTGTGCCAAACGTTCATTGTATTGTTGTTATAGCTGCTACTGTTACCATTTAAACACCTAGGATGATACAAAACCTTTTAGCAGTAAGCTACTTACGTGTTTCCATTAATTCTGGTAGGGACTCCCTTATTGCACTATATGCGCTTCTACGACACACCAATGAATTCTGAGGTTAATCTCACAATATCATCAAACGAAGAGATTGAATATTCTGGGAAACTTGGTAAACACATTTAGAACAATTTTTGTGTTCCCACTATTTAAAGTTTTCCTTTTCAGTGCATAAGTGCTGAATAACACACATATACGTGCCACAAATGTTAATGCTGATTTGAATCTAACTTTGGCTGTAGTGCAACAAAACAAACGACTTGCGTAGGAATTCTAACCGTAATTCTTTTTACTTTTCTCTGTCACTTAATTATAGGTAGAGAAGGCACTGGATAGTGAAATGTGACTGGATATGTGTTTTGAGGTCCACTGAATTTAAAAAGAAGGCATTTTATAAGACGATCCATGTGTGTGTGTGTGTGTGTGTGTGTGTGTGTGTGTGTGTGTGTGTGTGTGTGTGTGTGTGTGTGTGTGAAGTGCATAACTCAAAGACTAAAACTGTTTTTTTATATATTATAAACAATCAGGATCACAAAGGGGAAAGGTAGAGTGGGAGGGCTGGTTTTACTGTATTTATTCATGTTTGGTTACATGTTGTTGAAACATTTTAGAAAGAATCGGTGTGCGCACCCGCGCAAAAGTTAGCAAGTGAGATCTAGTTGATCATTTAAATCGGTCCACACCTCATGATATCTACGCATTTTGTATCGCTCTGCTCTGAGCCAGAATTAAATACCAAAATTAAAAAATTAAAATTAGTTTTCTTTTTGTAATGATGCAAGAGGAAGCTTTTGAAGCACCCTCCCACCACAAAATACTCTTTACTTTGGATTTTTTTTTAAAGTTTTGAAATCTCAAAACTTTCTGTAACAATTTTAATTAAAATGTCATAGAGGGCATGTCTTCAATTTTCTGGAAATAGCCTAGAAATCCTCATTCTGGATGAGTTTTGCATGACTGATGAATTGTAAGGATAGCCAAATCGTAAATTACAAGTAAGTCGATTTTATTTAAGAACACAATCTCTGAAAAACGCCGTTTTTTGTGTGAAACATTTACGAGTAATAATTTCTAGTTATTGGTTTACATTTTCAAGTACTTATACTTTACTCAAGTAGGAAGTCGTTCTTCATTTTTTCTCTTTCTCTTTTTTTTAATCTCTTAGTCATAGATCGAAATTTCAAATCATCAGAGCGACCAACTCTTAAAAAGTTTTGACTATCTTTAAAGCGTATTATAATCTGTTTTATTATTGTATCTGCAAGAAATATGTAATGAAGTTCATCTCTGTTAATATGCATTATATAGAAGTATAGTACATCTAAAGAGAATTTGTTCAAGTGTTGAGTGCAAGACATCAATTTGTTTTGTTAATGTAATTTTTCTTAAATCTGCAATTCTTATTCTTTATTAAGGTGTCAGTATTATGAAAATACAGTAAAATCTGCCTAAAACGAACCCCTTATATCCCGGAAACCTGGAAAACGGAAAATAAATTTCGGAACGGAGCTATTTCCTATATAAAGTTATTCTCTAAGCGGAAAAACTGCCTATCTCGGAAACGGAAATATTTTTCAGGACTCGTTTGCGTAAATGAACTGATTAAAACGGACTACTTTATGTGTAATGGGTCACAACGTACATATTCTAAAAAGTGCGATAATTTTTAGGGCACTTACACCGAGGGGCACTTACACTGTAATATTTCGAGGAAAAGGGAAAAGAAACGATTGGCACTCTAAACTCTCTTCCAACACACACGGTAAGGTTACATCTATTTTGCAGTGTGTTCATCCTCAGTTTTGTTGTTACAAGTGATCAAGTACTTGGAAGAAAACTATGAACTTTGGTGATTTTTTAAAACATAGTTTGTATGTACACAAATTCTGTAAACTTAGTTCTAAACATAAGACATTTTCATTTGTGGAAAATATTAAAGTTATTGAACACGAAAAGAACAAACGTACAGCTCAATAATTAAATGTGTTGTTTAAAGTGGAGAAAACTCATACTTATGAGATTTTGAAAAAAAAAAAAAAAATACAAATTAAAGGCGAGTGGTTAAAGGGAACAGCAGACCATGTGAGACGCGTCACAAAATCTACAGAGTATGTCGAGCTAAATAATATTATGTTCTAGTGGTTTGTTAGTGCACACACGCTAAAAGAATTGCCATTTCTGGACCATTGCTTCAGAGACAGTAAGAAAATTAGGCATTGACAATTTCCGAGCTTTCAAGGATGTGTCGAGAGTTTCAAACATCGCCATAACATTGTTTTGAATGCTCTGTGTGAAAAGAAAATGATGTTGATATGCTGACAGTTGCAGATTGGAAAGGGAACATTGAAAACACACATACAAACTAGGCGATAAACTGCAATTATTGTAAGTTGAAAATATATTACATAATACATATTAACCTATTATTATTATTATTATTATTATTATTATTATTATTATTATTATTATTATTATTATTATTATTATTATTATTATTATTATTATTATTATTATTTACACGTCATTCTATATTATTCCTTCACTGTAAATCTGTGCGAATGTTTCTTAATTTCTCTGTATTCAAACACAACCCTCTGTAAGACGGAAACCTGTATAAACGGAAAATAAATGCCAGAACGATCGTGTTCTGTTTTAGAGAAGGTTTACTATATTTTACCTTTAATATGTAATTGCTATAAATTCGGTGTATATTTACAACGGAATTATTTGTTCGCGAGTACCGAAAAGAGCCGTGATAGTTTATGCGCTTAGTTAAAGTATTTTTAAACTATCTTCAAACTAAGGATAACAAATGTTAATATTATGGATGAGTAGTTCTCGAATGCATCGAGCCACTATAGATGACAGTAAACTTTAAAACGGTTGTATGTGCTCGTTCTAATGTTTCAGTATTTTAGTGAAGCGCCATACATAAACGCAAGCAATACACGAAAAACCTTTAATCCCAAACAAACCACGTTTCCACCCTTTCTTATTAGCCAGTTGTATCGTAAACTACTATCCGTACGTGAATAAAGCGACGGTGGGGTTTCCAAAACAATTTTGTTCATAACAGCTTGCGGGAATATGCAAGCGCATACTGAACGGCCCTAAACATGTTTTTATAGCTTTGTGTGAACGGCGTAAGTTGTGATAATGCACAGGGGGGTCAAATATTCCGGTGTCATTATACTGAATATGATTGGAATTCAGGAAAGACCTATCACAATAAAGAGATAATAATATTACACAAGAGTGATGCATTGTTAAATTAAGTAGAGATTCACTTCATTGAAAGAATGCAGCAAATTATGCATATGAGGTTTGCAAAATGGTTAAATAATTCCACTACGAAAAAGGAATGCTTGAAGCTGGATGTCATACGCGTGAAAAAAAAAAAAAAAATGCTACTTACTGTTGAGGATATATGAAAATATATGCCAAGAAAGTATTATTTTTGTGGGAATAATTGGAATAAGAACATTGTCATTTACTGTAGAAACACGGCGGTTGTAATAAGTATTGTGACAATAGCTTTACGTTTTAATAGTATTCATGAATTATAGCATATTCTGCATATTTTGTCGCACGCACAGTGACAAATTGCACCAAGAAAAAAGTATGTAGGAAATAGAAACTTTTTTTTATCTTAACGCGTTTGTCACTAAAGCAGGTATGCACATATGTCTTATATTGAGACATTTTGTTTTGGTATAAATGAATCATTAAGAACACTGATGATTCATGTGTTTTTGGAGTAGCTTTTATACTAGTTGAAAACAGAATTATAATGCCAAAATTTCAGGTATGATGTGTATAATCCAATTATCTTGAGGTGTCAACTGAATAAAGATATACATTAAATGAAATAGTCTGTTATCAATCCTGAAAGGGGAGTTTGAGGATGACATATACACGTGGAGCCATTGATGGTACATACATCAACTACTCCACATGTATAAATCATCCTTATTCTGCTTTCAGGATTGGTAACAGACTAATTCATTTAGTGTGCATCTTAACTCAACTGCTGCCTCAAGAAAATTGTACTGTATATAAGGGCGCTCAACTACTTTGGTCATCAGCACCCTCAGTTTATAGTTCTATTAATATATATTTCGCTGTGTTTATTAGTCTTAGTATAATGTTATATTCCTCCTTTGTCAATTATATAATTCTTTTAACTTAAAATGCTCTCCGAACAAAACTAGTTTTCCGATAGTGTTAAGCATGTATCTATTGGTGTCTCTAAAGTGAATGGTTCGCTTCACTTTGCCACCGATTCCAGAAATATCGATTTTGTTTAAATATAACTTGTAATTAATTGTCCTTGCCGTCAGTGCGAAAATGAAAAAGTAACAAGCCTTCCAGTATTTTATGTTCAATTGCATTAAATTTCTGTGTTCTGAGTACAGGAAAAACCTTTCAAGCACCCTCCGTGATATGTAGGTGGCATTTCTGCTTCTGTTGAAACGGTATCGAGATCTTAATATCATTTCAAATGCTTCATTTATCGTTATACATGTAGTCAAAGGACCATAAACTAATAAAACAAAAGGAAGCGATTATATAATTCAGTGGTGGGGCACAAATACCATTTATATTGCTCTTAATGCTTAAGAGTTTAGGATTAAAATTAGGGAATAGGCGAAAACTTTGGACGAAATCGTAAAATTTTTAGCTATTGGATTAGATTTAAAAAAGGTATTAATGTTGGTAGAAATCAATCGACTAATATATTTGCAGAGTAATTTAACGTTTTTCTGAAATATGTTAATCTCGTCCAGTAGGGAGAAAGGGCCAGGAGATAACAGGCGCGATTAATGAAAGTTTAGTTTTAAATTCTCCAAATGTTGGGAAGTGCTGTGAGTCGAAAACATTATGGTAAAGGGAGGTTCTCAATTGAGTACTAATGTAATAGAGAGTTTAGTCCAGTTCGTGTTTACATGTCCATTGTGTATGTTGAAGCCGATACAGGACGATTTGTCAAAGTAACTTGGCAGGCTTTGACTATCCGCGTAATGGACATCTGACCAATACGTTGAATGGAATAAACGCATGCACGATGGAGTATCTGGGACAGGGGGTTTTAGACTAGCACTCGCGATTCAGGGGCGATAATGGATTGTGAGCAAGAGCAAAACATTTACGCAACTAAGAGCTGAGCAACACAGAAACAAGCAGCTTCTGCCAAGACTTGAGGTAGGATTGAAAATGACACGACCCCTGGTATGATTACTTCTTGCTTTAGTTTGCATGCTTTTGCAGTTTATAAGCAGTGAAATGTACCAAAACAATAATAGCTGCAAACTGCTAAGAAACTATTGGCTATATGTTCTCTGTCAATGTGCTGTAAGATTCCTGTTTTAGTGTGATATGTAAGTGAGCCTTTACTTCTAGCAACTAAAACTGTACAAACGAATGTGCATTGTGGAAAAACTGCTTTTGCGCACTTACGTCGAAGTAACTCGCTCGTTAATGCCAGTTAAGAGGTTAAGGTATTATAGTAGATGAATCACAACCAGCATTGGCGGTAGTACACTAATATGTGTTTCAAATGGGAAGAGTTCTGGAGTCCAGCTAATCAGATGCCGTATCACACTCAGCGTTGCCAGCTTGTTACCCCACTCCTTTTATATTTCCCTCTTTCTCGCACACTCATACAACATGCAGGTCTGCTTGGCGCAGACGTAAGGGTAAGCAAATTATATTTTGCAAATTTTTACAATGATGCAGTTGCCAAAATCAAAATTGGAAATGCATTTTCGCAAATTATGTGTATTTTAAAATACTCTAACTATAATTATAGTTTATGAATTACCTGTTTTTCTAATCCAATGGAACTGCCAGTGGCTCATCCATATCGCTGTCAATGTCACTTCCGTTAAGAGACAATTCGTCATTGTCACTGTCTTCATCGTCTGTGTATTGCAAATTTATGATTATAGGTTCCAAAATTTCGTCACGTGCTATTGCTTTCTTAAAATCGTCTTCTTGAAGGTTTTCTGCATGCCTCATGCAGTTTTTCCAGTTCTGTGTGTTACCATGTCAATTTCTTCGTGAACAAGTCGTTTAACGTCCGTCAGTTTAAAATTATTATTTCTGATTGCAAACCCCTTTTTATTTGAGCCCACACCAACTCAGTTGGATTATATTGGCAGAGGTAAGGTAGTAGGCGTATTACCTCGTGTCCCGTTTCAATTACAAGTTGATCCAGCTGATATATCTTTTCCGTGTTTTTAAACGGAAGTAGTCTTTGCAATAACTCATTTTTAGTTTCTGTTTCCGAAAATTTTTTGAAGAACGTGTGCACCTTAAAAATAATACTTCGAACCTGACTTCGCAATACCTGCCTTTTTGACTCGCCACTAATTTCACTGCAAGAAGCCACTGCACTATTTAACTCTTACTCTACTGTTGTGTAAATATGCTGTTTCTCGAATTTAACACCTAGACTTCACAGTAATTCTTTTATCCGTCATGTCAGTAGTTTAAATTTCAGTTCTGAGTAATTAAAAGTATATGTACATACATACCCACCAGTCACGTTGAACTCTCTAGAGTAAACAGAGATCACGAACCATTCAGAAACAAAGATATGTGACCAGACACGTTCTGCCAGGGCAGCAGGAAATTTATTGTTTCCTCTCGCTCGAATTGGATTATTCAAAGTAATTCTTTTATCACGTCATGTCAAACATTTACGTTTCAGTTCTGAGTAATTACAAATATACGTATACGCATACATGCCAACCAATAATGCTATTTATACATTGCTTATGTCCCGATTTATTGTTATAATACAGGTAATATTGGTTTATTTATTTTTATTAGAAAAAACTATTTGAACTAAAAATATGGGGTTTTCATGGTTATGTTAGATACATTACTCTCTACTTTCCACATGGATTAGTTTTGGCAAAATCTGAATTTTTGTGTTAGCACGAATGCAGTACGACAACACCGCGGGAATCCGATTGGTTGCTCACCTAGTAGCGCTCAAGTACAAACACCTTCCCATTTGAAACACATAATAGATCAGACTTGCCATTTTGTGGCACTCCTCCAAATATGTCTATTGTTGGATACATTCGATGCATTCCTGCCTACCTGCTTACTTAGACAACACTCACATCTCGCCTAGTCATCTTCAACGCTCCCCTCCATATCGTGTAGTTAGATTAGAACCTACTAATGGATCCTTACAGGAGCTGTTGGATGCGTATGTCAAAATAATGCTAACTTTGAATATGCAGAAGTCAAATATTTTTATCCTTTCGTATTTTCATACGGCTTACTATTTTAAGGACATACTTTAGTAATGAGAATGATTTATTTATTAGTTTTTAAATATTAAGAAATTTTCCTCACATTTACAAAGTTTAACCTTTTTGCACTTCATCAAAAGTTGTCCCTGATTCCACAATAGTGGTATATTTCTTTGTACTGATGAAGATGTAAAGAGTCTAATATCAAAATGAGAATGCGCAGTGTCTTATAATGACGGTTCAACCCGAAAAAATTGCCAGGTAAATAATTATGAAATTATAAATATACACATCTGCTCATTTTGTGCGCTTTTTTAAAATATTCATTTTGCACAGTTGTATGTATAGTGATAATAATTGTCATTAATAAGAATTATTAACCTAAACATATGTAAACTAGGATATCTGAAACCATTTGCAAGTACCTCATACTGCTTTAAAAATGTCGAAAAGAGGTTCTTCAGTTGATGGTTGAAATAAGCTTAGTGAAAACGTTTTTTTAACAGTTCCAAAATGTTGGGGTATTTTTATCGTAGGTATTGTTAACTTTGTTATTAGTATCGTTAATTTCAGTAGCAATTTAAAGCATGGAAGTATGGAACGCTGTTGAAATCCAACAGTAATAAACATTAGGAAGTAAATTCTAAGGACCATGGATGAAATAACGCTTATCCTCTGTAACACATCAATAGCAAGGGTATAAGAGATAGGTTTCCCAATTATACCTCTGAACCTTGCGTTTACGTGAGGTGGTATAACGCAGATTTTTCTTTAACTGGCATCACTCAGAAATACTGCCTGCCTGCGTGTAGTTTGATCGACGGGAAGGAGATCCACGGTGTACAAATCGAAGAAACGTATTGTCCAGCAACGCAAAGTAGGTCCCTGAAAGGTATGTGCTGCCTTCCACAGTGGTACAATGACAGCGAATGTGTGTGGCAGAGAACGCCTGCTACACAAGGAGCAGGACCGTTAAAAATATACGCCCTATTCACTCTGTACACTAAAACCGAGAAGATTCATTCACAAAAGTAGAAGCCGTCAGAATGTTTTTGAATGGTCTGTAACTGTACTGACATGGGGTGTCATAAATCTGTCCAGGGAGAGTGTGGGAACCTTCGCCAACTCCCCTGCGTCTGAGACCTTGGAGACTTACTCTCCTGTGGAGTACAGTACAACTCAATTTGAGGAAGGTCGGACTTTACGGCGACAAAGTGTTATAACTTCCTTCCACTGTTGCAAACTGCAGAACGAAACAGGCGAATGAGTTAAACCTCGTGTCTCTTCTATTGGCAACTCTGGTCTAAAGTTTCGAATATAATTTTTATTTTAAAAAATATATATATTAAATTTCTCACCTATATTAATAGATACATGCTGGAAAAATGCACTCCTCACCTAGAAACATAAAATATATATTATTTAAAATGTAATCATAACAGAAAGTATTAACATGGTAAGGCAAATAGCTAAAGGTTTAAATATATGAGCAAATTTCTCAGGTAATAGGGAATGTGCTGAAACGATCACGTTGGGACGGGATAAGTAAAGGAAAAGGCATATCCTACGAAAAGTAAGACAATTTCGCTCAGATTCGATATAAAGAATCTTTCGAGGCATTGATTTTCTTACCGATAAATATATCTGGGAGAACAATATTTTAAGTACCCATAAGTTACTTCATCTGATAGATAAATAGATTGAGAAATGGATAAAAGGTATAATAAGGAAATAACTGTTGCAGATTTAGAAAAATCAAGGTCGTAGGGAATATGCCAAAATGGTAAGTTATCTTGAGTAAAGCATGTTCTTTGTGTGAACCAGTTATAAAAAATATTTTGAAAGTTTGAAATATATAATGAGCTAATAAAAGCACGGAAACATATCTTGTGTTGAATGCATGGGTATAAGAAAGAAAACAAGGATATTTGTATATTTACTCTCGTAGGATTGGGATTGGGATTTCATTACGGAGGGGATTCGGTACGTAGGCCACCATGCTGGGCCCTTTGTTCCTATGCCCCCAAGCGGGGTAACCCCCGGAAGGAAGGATGAGGCGAAGGAGACAGAGGGCGGCCGACCCAAAGAACCACGACAGTATAGAGGGCGGGGTCCCTACAATTTACGTGGATAGAGACCTCCCCCGACAAGCCAGGACAACGAACTCGCTCCTCTATAGCGGGACGGCAACGAGTCCAGTAGCCGACCCCTAATGGTCCCAGGTAGGCGATCTGAGCCCCAAGGGTCGCTGGCTTGCGGTCCCGAAATGGTCCCAGCAGAGGAGCTGATGTCGGTAACCGACCTACCGGAGGAGGAAGTAGTTTCCTCAGAGCATATCATCCTGCCATGCACCGCCGAGACACTCGCCGACACTTCTACCCTGAAAGAGACCACCAGATGGGAGATGATATAAAATGATAATGGAGATGAAATGGAGGGACAGGAAATTCGAGGGATGCATTCGCCTAGAGACCTGGGGGAAAAAACCCGAAAAAACCCATGGGTCAGGAAGGTCGGCCACGGGAATCGAACGCGAGCCTCCCGAATGCGGGCCACAGACGAAACTGCCTGAGCCTTCCCGCTCGGTTACTCTCGTAGAAAGAGCAGAATATATTAAACCCACAGTTAAAATAAAAAAAAAAAGCTTGAGATTTCCTGCATGTACATACATACATAAAAAGTGAAGAACTAACTTGGTGTATAGGGTCATTATAATGTGTGGTAATCCATTTTCTGGCTCTCTCCCTGCTCAAGAAAACCGAGATACCTTGCATGCTGTTATCACTAAGGTGCAGTGATTTACGAACTATTTGAACAATACATTTTGTCATTCAGAGAACCCCAAATATAAAATAGTAACTAGTTAGATCTGGAAAACAAGGGGGCCAAAATTCAACTTCTGTCTTTAGCGCTATGCTAAATGGTATAAGAGAGGTAGCCATTTATTTAATGCTTTTGCTGAATCTTTTTGTAACCAAGAATAAGCAGGTCCTATATGTATTAATGTTTGGTTTAATAGAATAAGCTACAATACTTTTCAATTACTTATCGCACACCACTCAATTTTGAGGTGATATTGTTTCATGCAATAGCAACGAGTTTTCTGAAGCCCAGATCGACTGTTGTGAGTATGAATTTCGAGAATCGCTCTAAACTGGCACTGATTTCATATAAAGCACAGATTAGTTTATATATATAAATGAACTAGAAACTAATCTGATGTTTCTTGTCGAAACGCGTATAAAATTTATGTATGACCGACTGCAGAGCATTTGTTACAGAATTTGGAAATATTCCCTGAACACACGGAGAGTAGATTTGTGTTTAAAGGAAACTTTGCAAATAACCACAGTAATAAAGACATGCACCATATGTACTCTAACATAACTGACGTAGACAATAACTATACGTCAAGGCGCCAATGCACTTTCAGCGAGAAATGGGCGATCTGAAGTCCTGCTAGATGTTTAGTGAAGAACAGAGCACAGAAAACTTACGAGAGGATTACCATATAATCTCTTTTTAGTCAAGAGGAATGCCGGAAGAACGGTGGCTCAAACAAGTCCTAAAGTGGGAAGTACTAGGCAGAAGAAAGCGGGGAAGAGCCAGAGGAATGTGGCACGAGGAAATATATGACCATATGAAGAAGAGGGGACTTGAAGAAGGACAATAGAACGACAGGAATCTTTGGAAAGCAGGAACCAAGGGTGAACTGCTGTGAAGTGGAAAACCTATAAAATAAATAATATAGTCAAGAGAATAATAAATAGTAGCAGGGGAAACTGAGTCAAGGATCTAAGGGAAACTTGTTTAGGAAAGTACAAAATAGATAAATAAATATTCATTATGAAATGAAATCTGAGTGTTGCTATAGGACCTTTGATACCACAAGGCGCAACAGCAAGAGAAGAAGAATTACTTTCAGACCCAATAAAAGAATTGGCATTCAGCCGACAGCTCATGTTCCTGGCGCATAGAGGAAGTATATGTTCCATCCAGAACTTCGACATCGAGATTTCTCAACAAATATGTTTTAGATCCCTGAGTTCAAAAAGGTATGCTAAATAAAAGAACCTTGTTTATGATTGCGATGCTTTTCTCTCACTTAAATCTTCATTTGGAAACTTTTCTGTTATTTTATTAACGTGGCTAATAATTACGTATATAACTACGTATAGAGTCAACTGCCCCTATTTATTCTTATCTATGCAACCCGCAGTTTATAGCCTAAAGTGAAAATATTCACCCTTTTGGCACAAAAGCTGCTATTGCAGCTCTGCCCTTCTACTCGGTACTATATGCACCCAGCATTAATACTTACAGCCCTGAATGACGACCAGGAAGGTGCGAAAATCTTAAATCGATTTTCATGGATATAATACTAGCTAGGTGACAAACGAATGCTTACCCAAAGACCGTCGCAGAACGTGTGACAACTGGCCGTGTGGGTTTAGCTGCTGGAATATGGTGATGCAGAGGCCTGATTCGAAACGAAGTCCCATTTATTTTTTCTTTCTTTCTCCTAGTCTTTTTTGACTGTATTTTAGATACTAATTTATTGTTGCTATAGGTTCTCTTGAGACAAGAATGGAATCCGATAATTAGGGATCATGCTTAGCTTGTGACCCTTTACCGCATCTGATATTGTAAACCATGTTATGCAGTTAGCCATCATTTCCAGGAGCATGCCAGCGACATCATATATAATAGTCTTTGTGCTATCTACCTTATTCTTAGCACTCTTTGACATGACTGTACAATGTAAACACTGGCTGAAGATTTAAATCCAATTGGTCTCACAGTGTAGATCTGCCATTTTCTATTCCAATGTTATTGTCAACTGATGCATGTGATAGATTGTTCCTTCAGGGACGTGTTTAAAGGTATGTGTGAATGTACCTTAATGAAATAAAAATTTGCAAAGTCGTTAAAATTGTAACTGCAACTCTCTGAGTTTGGGTATATTTTGGGGGGGGGGGGGGGGAATTGACATGCAAGTGATTGCTTTCTGTCCCATATAACATTTATGCACTAAGTTATCTACCCCTACTCTATAAACTGTTTTGCAAATCGTCCATTAGAAGGCATTCAAGAATGGCGTAAGTTACATATGTCGCTTAGCACGTTGCATAAATTAAAAAATAAATAGGGGCAAGTGACTCACCTGGTATATAATATATGTTTCCTCCAATAGCTCGTGAATCTCACTTTTTAAATAATGACAAATCGAGTAAACCATTGCATGCATTTTTTAACTAACGTCCTTCAACCAAAGTCATATCGGACATGAATGAAATGGGCGAAACGATACTCAAATAAGCCCAAGGCAAATAGAGATTAGTAAACCGTCATTCTTCTTTTAGAACAAGGAAAAACCCATATAACTTGCGCTCCCTAGATTCGAACTCGTGACCTCTTGAATGTAAAGTTGACACGCTACCATCACGCTATGAAGGTGGTCCCATAGCATGCAAATGGATACTGCACTAAAAATGTAATTTTCATTAAAGTAACATTATGACAACTTTCTGTGGCATTAATCCGAATTTCTGGTTAGTATTGATTCTCCAACACTTCAAACATTTAAATGTTTATTTGTTTAAGTTTTTTTTCCAACTGCAGTGGTCATATCGGCGGCCGTTGTCCTTTGGAACATATCGATGGTGTTAACTCGTAATCGTTGGGTTGTATCATTAGATCACACACACATTCACACTCTCATTCATACTTGCAGACTCTGGGGAAGATGGGGAATCATCTTGGTCGGTGAAAAATCCTCACCCCCAGCCGGAAATCGAACCCGGGACCCCTAGAATGGCAGGCAGGTGCTCTACCGATTGAGCTGCCGGGCAGCTTTCTTTTTTAAGTTAATTCAAGTGATTCAATGGAAAGAGTAGTAGTTTGAATTTATTATGTAGCCATTTGCTTTTAACATTTTTACTATCGCTTCAAACTCTTGTATGGTTGTATATGCAACGAATACTGTAATGAAAACATTTCTATAAATGATTATCTTGATTAACCTGAAATAGAAAGGTAACCTTTTGTAAGGATAATCAGAAGAAAAATAAACTAAACGATTATCGGTAGTGAAAATCATATGGATATAACAGTTATTGTACTTAATAAAAGATGGATTAATACATATTGGAAGTCGATACATTATGTGCTACAATTTCAGGTTAGCAAAGGCAACGAAGATTTTTTTCTGTCTTCGTGGTTGTGGACTGTTTTAACAATTAAAGTGATTGGATATTGCGTAGGTAACGCTACACTTCTGTGGCTAAGTACAGTCAGAAATGTTACCCAAGCAGAGTAGTAGATTCCATTTATTGCTCATTTATAGCTTGTTGATTGAAGTATACCCGTGAGCGCACTTGAAATGGAAACGCTAGTTTAATTAAACAAATGACTAGCAAGGCGCAGTATTTCTACACATGCTCACTTGAAACCGCTGCGTTGGTGCTTGTGTAAAGTGTATACGTGAAGTTCGATAGTCGCCTGGCAACTGTTTGAAGTTTTTAAGTTATTGGGATCTTCTAGAGGTCGTATATTGTAACAGGTGTATCAGTATTAAATCAGTTCAACGACTTACCTGTTTTCGTCGGATGTTATAGTCTCTGAATCTACTTTATTAGATACACATTTAAGTTTTAATGCATTTTAAATTCTTCAGTCGGTTGCGAGAGGCCTATTGTACAGAATACATATAATACGTCGAGGAAATATTGCATTTCAGCCAAATATTTGATACTGAGATTTTTCCGGATATGCACGTTTTGGTGCTCTCTGAACTAAACAAGAAAAATTACAAAATGCATATTTATGTGTGTGCGTGCGTGTGTGGCGCTCGTCTCGTGGACTATGTTTCCTATCTTTGAACAGTTAGGATTAGGATTACCAAGGAGAGGATGCGGCACCGAAACTAGTGGTTTATAGCACCTAAGCCCCAAGTGAGGTCTCCCCGGCAGAAAGGATGAGGCGAGAGGAGACAGAGGGCGGCCGACCCAAGGAGTCACGGCAGCGCCTACACCCGCCGGCAGTTCCACACTGAAAGAGACCATCACATGAGAGATGATGTGAAATGATAAAGGAGATGAAATGGAGATGAAATTTGGAGGATGTAACTAACCTACCCAGTATTCGCCACGAGAATCGAACGCGGGCCTCCCGAATGCGGGCCACAGACGAAGCAGCTTGAGTCATACCACGCGGTGTCTTTGAACAGTACAATTAAGAAACAAAATGATTAAATGCTAAACTTGGAGTTGAAAGTTTAACATACTTCAAGGATGAGACATAAATATTTCGAAGAAAACATCTCACCCCAAACTACTCTATAATTTTCTTTTGTTCGTGAAAATGCCTAATGATTTGGATTAAGATGTCCAATATCTTAAGATTTTTTCATAGCAAATGAAAATCTTGATTCTACCGTTTATGTCAAATAAACTTTTTTGAGTCGTTAACAATTTCCAAGATCTTTATAGTTGGTGTGAATCTTTAAATGCCTTTTTTAAGCGAAGGTCACTATTTGGTGTTTGCTTTCTGTACCACGTACAAGATAGAAAGTATTGTACTCTATACAGAATTTCGACGTCGATTTCCCTCGGGAATTCACTTTTTAAGGTCACTTGATGGAAAAACGTAGAAGTTCGCGTGCTTGTGTGTGTGTCTAAACAGTATAACTCAAAAACGAAAAGTCCCTTAATAAACTAACAAGGAAAACCTTTGACCTGGAACACGTCTGAACCGCATGAAAACATGACTTGAAAAACCAACGATCATTAAATCAACAGTAATATCATTTGCAGTTGTATACCAGTGGCAAATTGTAGCTGTAATAACCAGTGCTTAAACTGCGTGAGTAGTATAGCTACACTACGCCTATGTCTCTTGGAGTGTTCGCATTCGACCTACTGTGTAAACTGTGTACAGTGATATGAAGAGAATTAATCCTACAAATGTGGTCCATATATTAGGGACACATTAGCGACGTGCTGAATATGGAAATGACATCGGGGTTGAGGATATGGAGTTCGCGGATTATTGTATCACAGAGAAATATAATGTGGATGACACAGAAATACATTACAAATAGATATATTTATTTTGAATGTCAGGAGGTACCTGATCCTGAAGGTGACTGTTCAAACAGTACACGACGTTCATCACCAGAGCAACAGTGACAGTCTAGTGAAAGTGAGTATGAACTGTCTCCAGCCAAAAGTGGCGTCCCAGTGTGTGAGAAGATACTGATGTCAGCGTACTAGAGAACATTTAGGAAGATTATTATAATCGTGTCCTCAATTCCTAAAGCAAACCAATGAGATAATATAAGTGCAATATAGTTAATTCAAATTTAGATTAATCCTAAATTATGTGTCTATCAAACGGCGAGCATGAGGTCATTTCAAGGGAAACAAGAGTACCGCAATTGGAAGCTATGAAAGAGCATGTAATATTGCAAATTAGTGCAAGATCCTATGGTTCTACAGTTCATTAGTGGCAGCTGAAAACGTGGGCACTGGAAGCGTCTAAAATGGCTGACTTGGGTAATTTCAAAGCTTTAATTTTCTTTATTGGCCATCTTGAAGCAGAATATGGTATTTTATCCAGGCACATTACTGTACTTAACACACGTAAGGACATAGAAGGCTATGACAGTATACGTCAGAAGACACAACAGTTTGTGGAGGAAGTAAACGTGTATGGAGGAGGATATGGAGAGTGGTAATGTTTGGAACAGGTTGGTTGGTTACCAACACGCCTCACATAGCAACCTTAGCCTTCGGGGTAACTTCGCCCTACCACTTCTGGACCCATTTCTCAGGTGGAGGCACCCAGAGGGCGGGTCCATTACCTCCAATGATAGAATGTTAGTGAAGATGACGGTGAGGCGAGAGGACCTACAGCTTATACCGTGGATTCCGAACCACTTTGGACATAGGAGACACTTCAAATGTGCTAGACAAGAGGTGAAGGCATGGATAGGGTCGACTTAAAATCGCCAATCCCAGAGCCGGGAATCGAACTCGTCACCCTTAGCATGGGAGCCACGAACGAAACCACTGCGTTACCCCGACGCCCTGTTTGGAACAGTGACTAGACTCAGTTGCAGTATAAAATGTCTTTAGCATCAATACTGTCTCACAGAGGAGATAAAACTACAGGTAATCCTTGTTTCAAATAATTTTTCCCTGTATTTCTTAACGCCTATGTGACCTAATCCTTATTGGGTACTGAGTGGTATAGACTGTTGTTCGGTAAAAATGAGTTCTTATTTAACACGAGGATATATCTTAATATGTTCGAAGAGAATTGTCAAATTTATAATTTCATAACCGTATGAATTAAATATATTACATAACAGAGTTTATGTATTTGGAATGCATGTTAATTCTTAAACGAAATAAAGAGGATGATCCTTTGCTTCAAATCTGCTTCTGGGGAGACTGACAATAGCAGATGCGTTTATCGGTAGTCGCGACATATATATGACAGAAAGCATTAGCCAATTAGGGTAAATGTGAAGGTAATAGCACGAGGAGGGATATATTCAGCGGGGCAAGGTTATTTGAAACAAACCTCAGTGTGGCCATAGTAGCTCTGCCCATAGCTAGACAAATGATGTGGTTTGCCAATGAGGTAGATTAGCAAACCAGTTAGGTACTTTCTGCAAGTGTTTATCTTGATTAGCATGAAATAAATAGAGAAATGATAATTTATAAGAATAGTTTTACATTAGTGGAGAAAGTTATGTCAGAGCAACACATATTTGTTTTCTTGTTATCGTGAATAGTTCGCAGAGTACTGCGTTGCGTTGTTTACGACGTTTCCGGATTTGATGGCCGTGCTGTACATCTAACGTCATTCATACTCTTTGTCCACATTTATCACATGCTAGCGCACATCCCTCCGGCATTTAGGTATAACGTGGTGATCCATCTGTTGAAGAGCTGACTTCGTTTTAACCTACTGTGTGCATGTGCAATGAAATGCATCGTATTAACAAGTTGTATTATGAAGAGCGATGGTGAGAATATTTTTTAGAAAAGTAAACGGAAAAATGTAATGCTATTTGTAAAACATCGAAATGAAAAGTTCAGGCTTCACAGTGAGTTTTTATAAACGTCTGTCACATCAGGTTTTTTTAGTATTAAATCATATGATTGTGGAACAAAGTGTTCAGTTGCTTTTGTACTCAAAATGTGATGGCAGTTTCCCTTAACCTACCTTAGAGAGGCAGCACAAATATTTTGAAACAAATTAGTAAAGCATATCATCATGCACATCTTGAGTGAGCAAAATAGTGAAAAAGTTTGTGAGAAAAAGGTTTGACGTTGAACGTAAGTTTAGAATTCATATATTTCTTTTTTACATATAACAAGTCTAATTTAATGTTACCAAATTTGGTCACATTGGAGTAATGTAGATATTATTACCTTATTCTGTTTCTCGCGTTAGGCAAAACGTCTGTGGAATCGAAATAACTCGGCCCACAAATCGTGTTGCATGGAATGAAAAACATGCACGATTTACGTAGTGGCCGACAATTTTCAAGTAGAATTATCGTTTAGAGGTGATTTACTTTAATAAATTACAAGTTAAAATATAATTGTCGAAAAATACTAGTTTCTATTGTGGTGCCCAGTAGATAATGTATGTTAACTCTTCTGATATAACTAGTACTATTATTTTCTACATGTGCCAGTTTATTTTTGTCTTTAGTATAAGCGTTTTGCAAAAGGCCTGCTTTTCCTCCCTTTAGTATATTATTTGAAATACTGCAGATGTAAAATTGACTGCATTAAATTAACTTAATAATAACCTTTTTAATTTACACATAATAAACAGATAGAAGTAAACAATACATGGAAGCAGTTGATATAGTTAATGAGTAAAGGCCACATAGTAATTTGTGTGATTTCACTTGGGAAACTGCTGTTAACCAAACATTCGCCTAAGGGAGTAATACATTGCTTTATTTTTCAGCTTGTCATTGCACTGTCATTAATTATTATTGAAGTACTATTTATGAGAGTGTAAATAATTGTGACATAAATATTATCCAGAGTAAATACTAATGAAATGGTGATCAACATTGCTCCTCAGAAATTACTCAGGTTGTGAGCAGCCCTTTTGTGGAATATTTTATCCAAAGGAAATTGACCGTTAGTTGGAGTTGGATAATAGATGTCAGCGCCTCAACCATTTTCCATAAACTGTCGAATTGCCGTTGTTGTTTTTGGAAGAACTGAATATATGTGATATTATTTGAAGCAGCTACTTCCCTTAAGGAGATACGCATTTAATAGCTGTAATAAATGGCAAATGAATTCTCAGCTTAAGATATGTACGCATGTGGTTGTGGTCTCGTGGCTCTGTCGGTAGAGTGTCTGGTGCGTTAGGGAATCCAGGTTCGATCACCGCCTGCTGGTGGAATTTTTTTCTCCAGCCAAGAATATTTTTATCCTTCCCAAATTCTGCAAGTATGTTTGAGAATGCGAAAATTTATGTGATATAATGTTCAAGGAAGAGAAACTGTGTACGAGTTAACAGTAAATGGCTGACAATATGACATATTGTGGTTAAAGATGGGGTAAATATAGTGGGGCAACCATATATGGGATGATCACATGCAACACAAATAATTATAATTGTATGACTATAATACTACATTAAAATTATGCAACAGAGTACCAGTAAAAAATCAAGAAAGTGTTATTAAGAAGTTGACTTCGGTATACCAGATCGATTTTCATCTCCACAATTCATTAGATGTAGTAAAAACTTGAAATTTTCTTCGTTATGCTTTGGATAACTTGTGTTAACTTTATGCTTTACCGAACCTGTGATATAAGTTGTAACCAAACAACAGAATCACAAAATAATAACATAAATAAAATGCCTCAGACATCAGAAAACCTTTCAAAAAGTAAAAGTTGGTGACTTATACCACTTCTTTACTATCTCTACTGCGACTTAACCTTAAGAATAGGAGCTACTGCATTCCACCTAAAAGCTCATTCTCGGGATTTACTCTCTGAACATGCAGCAGTGATTTTTAGTAAAGGTCCACATGGGTCTGTGAATAGCATAACCGCGAAACGAAAATGGATAAATAGTAAATTTAGTATTGAAATTCCTCCAAATATGCGTTATTAGGGTTTAATCTCCGAACCCCAAGCTAACTTTAAAATGAAAAAGGATTTCAATATTTTTAATCTTCTCAAAAATAACTATTTTGATTAAAACACAAATGTTTAATGTATTTACATGATAAAGTAAATTTTTACATTGAAGTGCTTGCCCTTTATCTGTAACGTCTTCACTTGGAAGGAATTTGAAGTAATTTTGTATGACGAGTAAACCATGCAAGACAAATAAAACGTATTATAAAAAAGATGTAGATCTTTGTAAAGCAGTTTATTTTAGATAGGTTTGTTTATTTATTATTTATTAAAAGATCTGGCATATGTATTAAAAGATCCGAAATATTTGCTGTTATTCTCAGTTGAAAAAATTGTATTTTTTGTTCAACATAGAGCGACGCGTTTCTGTACATTTCACTCTATCTTCTTTGTAACAAAATATAATTAACTCTTTTTTGCGAACATTTATATGATTAGCCTAAAATAGAACAATACAACTTTTGTAACAATATGCCTATTGCCGAAGAAATATAAGAATGAACGATATTGGGTATGAAAAGCCGTTTGAATGTAATGCAGTTTTACTAAACTGTGCTTTTTGTATTTTAAGAGCAATATGACACAGTTACATTATTCCTTTAACCTGGGGTCTCCTACAAATTTGATAATTGCAGTGTGGGTCAATGTTATCCAAATTACAGGAGATGTACTTACGATTCATTCGATTTTCTTGATTTACAAACCGTTTAGCCTTTTACAATAAAGTAATTGACTGAGAATTTATAAATGATCTTATAACTTTATGGGGATATTCCTTATTGTTTGTCATCGATAATTTCTACCGTGATGAAAATACATAACAATTAGTGAAGATACATCATAAGCGTTCCATTGTAAATCACTAAATAAAATGAAAATAAGTGCTGTTTAATTTCTCCGGCAGTTAAACCTTCTTTTGTAAAGGACTCCCGTCTTCTCATGCATTATATATAATTTACTAAACTTATAGGATTACCTGGTAATTACCTGAACTCAGTGTCATGTTATATCTAAATTAGTAATCCCAGTGTCACAGTAGACAACAACGCTGTTCTTGAGTCACAAAATATTGATCAAATAAATTCATACTTATTCCTAACACAATATTCGTACCCTAAATGCTCATTTCAGCTTCTTTTTTATAGTCTACCTGCACAAGAAAACTGCATGAAGCTGAAATTTCAATTCGTTATTCCTTTGAAGTACAATATAGGGAGGAGATATATTGCTGTACTGTGTGATTTTATAATTTTTGTTTTTCATTTGGGTAACCACAAATGTGTTCTAAAGTACTCCAGAATTTCTTTTACCTAATATACATAAAAATATGGCATTCCATCCAAATGGCATATCGAGATTTCATCAAAAATACATATTTAGAAATAGCCTGAACTACCAGGAAATCATTTAGAAAACGTGTCTAAGTAACCCACATCTCTAATATAAAAATGGTCATTAGTTATTCGAAAACGATTCCAACAATTTTGATTTAAGTATGTGTTACATGTATCAGAAATAAAATGTGTTTTTGGATATTTTTTTAAATAACTGTGAAGCCATCATCAATATTATTACATTTTAGAGCATTCTATGTAGTTCCGAAAATGTTGAAAATGTACAGAAAAACACTTTTTTCCCCCAAAATATTAACATAACTACGAGGTGGTTGCTTTCTCTGCAGCATAGGTAGGAGTGAAGCAGTCATATTCGGGTAGTGGTTATAACTGTCGCAATTGCAATGCGGTAACGGTTACGTGTAACGTTACCAGTAATGCTCAAGTTATTTGTTTTCATGGTTACCACGTTCACAGCTATATTACGATAATGGTTACCAGTAACGATTAGCTGTAACTGTTTCAATATAAACGATGTCGATACGCGTGTGCTTTATTTGCTGCAATCTCTACCTGTGTCAAACTTTGGTTACTATGGTGGTTTATAATCGAAAATGGATTCGTTTTTGCTTCTACATTCCTGCAGTTTGTACAGGTGAACTGAGCAGCACGGTATTCTAAATTTGAAAATCACTCAGTACAAAGATAGGGAGGAAAATACACTATTCTCATTCCCCCCAAAAGAAGAGGAAATTAAACACATAAATTATATAGTTTCGTAGAGCGTTGTGAATTTTTTTTGCATTTGAAAGGCGATGTTGCTAGAGAAGAGCAATTTGGCGCCCAAACATACATTGATGTCTAGAATGACATGCAGATCTCATCGTCAGTTGGTTGCATATAGGGGAAGGTCGTGCAGTATCGGCCGGGTTAAGTTTTCTGACTACTCTGTAACTATGGTTGGAGTCTTACTAGTATTACTATATTATTCTCTTACCTCAAGGTATGTTCTATAGATAGCATAATGTAATAATTTTTATTTTTTATGTATAGTACTTTATTACATAGAAAGTAAAAATACTAGAATTATAAGGCCTATAAAAAGTGGCTTGCAGTATCGGCAACTGCCTTTTCTTTTATAATATAGATTGTCAGTGATACATTACACTGCCACATACAGAACATTAGTAGAATACAAAGGCATGGGAACTTATTGTCACTATTTCTGCCCACTGGTTTACAGAGATCGCAAATATAGTGCTGCTAAAGGTCTCAGAATATCTTCCATGCACCAAGAGCTACACTAACCACAATCAAGCATTCAGAGCAGACAAATAACTAAAGAGAGGAAGAAGATATCCGATAATAGCGCACGTGGATGCGTAAGCTTGCTTCTGCTTACTGGAAAGTTCTGCCACATTCAGGCGAAAAGGTAAATCACAGTAATGGCCGGTACTGCATGTCGGCCGATACTGCACGACTCTCCCCAATATATAGCAAAACGGATAATTAGGAGACGCAATTTCTTACCTGCTGGTGAATGGGATTGATAATGACATTCTAGATCTGTTGCAGAGGAATTTGATGCTCCGTAACCGGATATTTGCAGTGAGTGATGTTATCCAAACTCACAAACCACCTTGTTACTTTGGTATAATTTCAGTGAGAATACGTAATGATTTCTCTAAGTTGCTTCAGTAACCCTTAATGGGTCACGAGCTAGTGCCTGCCTCCATTACTGCTGCAACTGTTGCATTAGTTAACAGCTACAATGTAACTATTATTTTCTGCCTCTTCTTCTCTTCTTTCTTTAGATAATTTTAAAGGAAATATTAAGTTCAATATATAAGATTCTGGTATTGAGATTACCAGAATGACATTACTGACGTTCCTTCAATAGAAGTATTAATTTTAAGTGTCTATCTGTGAACATAACTAAAAAGCCAAATGTTAGATGGCTACTAAATTATTCAGTCAGGCTGCGTTAAGAGGGCAGGCGAAGTTCAAGGAAATGTTTGCACTCAAAGCATACTTTATATACGAAAATTGTACTCGTTTTTTTGCTTTTTAAAAATGCCTCCTATTATTTTACTCATGATTTGTACTGTCCTGGTTAACAAAGTCTTTATCTTTAACTTTTCTCTGAGAATCCTTATTACCTTAAATCCACAACAGACAAAGAAGCACTTGATGCAGATTAAACGTAAAGCTGTTAAAATATATATTATAAAAAATAACTTCTTTCATTGTATAATCCATTTACAAAATCTTACTGATCTAGTTTTGAATTTTCTTATATTATAAGTAGTTCACTTTCAAGGATTATTAAAAGTTATGCAAGGAGACCAACGAATATGCGCTCTTGTGTATTATTTATTTATTTTGGGGCGAAGTTCCTATAGAACAGATGTTTTGAGAAGATGAAAATCTGAACGAAGAAATATAGAAATGGCTTCACCTCAGGAGGAATGATTCTTTAACAAGAGATAAGAAATTGGTACCGTTTATGATAAATGTGTCTCAACAGTGGTAAAAATTACTGATATTTAATAAATACTGGTCGTTGTCGCGTATTTTTATTCGTGTTTCCAAATAAAGCTCAATGTGTAAGGCTTTACGATTTTATTCCCTAGCCTGTCATTTACAAAGAGAATTGGAGAGTTAATTATTTCGGTTATCTTTTAGCTTGGAAGTATAACTTTAAATAGGAACCAGCTCGCCAAATAAGTTCAGAATTAACATAATGGTGTCTTAATAAAACTGACAATAGGTGTACAAATTTGAATCTGCGAGTACTTTGGAAAACTATTAAAATATAAAGTTGTCAAACTTTCATTCTTAAATAATTACTGAGGTATAAAAGTTGTGTCGATCCGGAAAGCTAAACTGTTTCTGTAGCTGATTTTATCAGCAAGAAGTACTTATACAGATGTTCTATCCGGTGTTAAAGTATTTGATTCCTGCCAGACGATAACCCGCGTTTCTGCCAATGAGGCCTAATTCGTCTATCAGCTACGACCTGTTCCACCGACTAGAAATGTCCTAGATTATGTCCGGGATGCGTTATTAAGCTTCACATTCCGCTAATAAACCCCACCCAACTGATCTTTGGTAATTACTCTTAAGACCTCCGCTCCTAGCTTCTATTCCGAAGTTGTCACCCCATTTCTACTTTTCTGGCATTTGGTGTTTTACAACTCAGAGTCAATTTATAAATTTCTAAGAAATCCCATCGCACATTCCAAGAATCCAAAGCTAGCCAACCATACCTAATCTGACAGCCTTGGATAGCAACCTTCTCTCATAACCGTCGAAATCATTTTTACGTATTTGTCTGAAAACCAGCCGTCGCTAATTATCGTAGTTAATGTCATCTTATCCGGAGCCAAAATGCACTTATAATCTGTTGATACACCTACAGCCCATAACATTTAACATAACTTCACAAAATATTCATAATTTTAAAGTAGGTTATTATTTATTTAATTGATCGATAATTTCTGTCTCGAGTATATTAAATGCGTATCTCCTTTGAGTAAGTCGCTGCTTCAAATAAAATCTTTGATTCATTGCAACGAAAAATCTAGGATGGGCAGATGACTGTTGATTAGGTTGTTTTTTTATATTATTTCCCATTTTCTAAGGGTCATGTGTAGTCGAACGAGTAGAGAAAATTGTGTGAATGGAATATGTCCTAGTTTTATAGTTCACAGTCCGGCGCACTCACTTTTTCTAGCATTGCCTTTTCAGTTCATGAGTCCTCCAAACTTGTATTTAATATAACATCTTGATGTCAGATCTTTGCTTGAAATTACTCCATACCCCTCTGTTGTGGGTCGTAGAAAACGCAAACAAACAAAATATGGCTCTCCTAAAGTGATTTTGGCCACAATATGGCAAGATTAGAAACTAGGATGTATTAAATTATGTAAGTTAGATAGGTATCTGGGCTTGTACAGAGACCGCAATCCTCATGAAGCAAGTCATAAGATTGTCCGGCGGTATAATATTAAGTTTAAAAAGTTAACCACTGGCGCGACAGCCCTTAGAGGGCCAAGGAATACCAACCCGACTGCTGGCCTCACGCCCACTTACGCACGGCAGAGGTGGATGATCATCCAATCGATATGGGGAGGAGATGTGGTCAGCATCTCGGCATCTCCCAGCCGGAATCTTGGTTTCCGTGACCAGGGCCGCTTACCTAGCGTAAGCTCCTCACTTTCCTCACGATGCTGAGTGGGCCCCGGTCCTATACTCGGGACCTAAATTCCGCACCCCATTGGTGGGATCGAACCCGGGCCGCTTTCGGTGGCCAGAGACCAAGGCATGCTGCCTTAGTCCACTACGCCTCGGCGCAGGACGGCGGTAGAATATATCGAACATAAACCTTGTGTGCAATAATTTGCAGTTTGCTCTCTTTGCTGCTTAGAGTATTCCAGTATATTCCTCTTTTTACAATGAAGAGAAAATATCTGGCAAACATATCAGGATGGGGACATACGCTTTGTCCCAAAGTGGCACCTGTTGGATCCCAGGGGACGGCAAAGTGAGATTTGTAGTGTACAACATGGCGCTGAAGCGGGTTTTCTCCAGTGTCTCCGGTTTCCTCCGCCATCTTATTCCACCGCTGCTCCATCTTCATCTCGTGTCATCAGTGTCACCGCCTGGGAGGCCGTATGTAGTTAAAGCGGGCGTTAAACATTACACTATATTCTGTAGTCCTGTGTTCTATGACGTGTACGGTGCGTGCGCATAGCAGTTTATTCAGCAGATGCATAATTTGTATTGACGAATGTTCTCGCTTCATTAAGTAAGTAGATAATATATAGTATATGTTATTAGGGATGTTAGAAACACGCCGGGTTTTTATTTGCATATGAAATGGTTCGTAACTTACAAATTGAAGATCTCTCTTCTTGGTTCTTTTCGTTTCCTCTGCTTCCACGAAGTAAATAGAATGATTCGAGTTTCCTTCCAATCGAAAATATCAACAATAAAAAAGTAAATAACATTTGCAGTCCTTGTTATTAAACACTCTACACAACAATATCTGTGCAAGAATTAAAAATAAAATGACTGAAGTAATAAGCGAAGAAGTCGCTAAGGTAGTTAAGAAATTAATTGGAAGACCGCTTAAATGCACTTTGGTATTTACTTTGTAACTTCATAGCTATTGCAGAAGAGGCATTATTTGTATGAGCATGTGGATTCAATAATTCTATAATTTTCTTGTTGGTGAAATTGATATTAGCATTTTTAAAAATTGGTCAGTGGTCGAATCAAATTAATTATAGTCTGGAAGACAATCACAAGAGTAGAATATCGTCATACTATACTGCCTATATTGGTCACCATTGGGATATCTTGGTCGCTTCTATTTCTAAGAGACTTCAAGATATTTTATCGATAAATGAAAGAGAACATTTCACGATGTATCCCAAAATTTGCTATTATAAAAATATGCTGAAACGCTTCATATGACCATAGCAAAGCAGTCTGATGTTTGTTTCGGTAAGTTATGGCGGTGCATCAAGCAGGAAGTTTGCGCAATTATTAACAATAACTTACAATGTTACATAGTCCAGCTACTTAGAATAAATGTATTCCTTTTTAGTAGAGTTTGAAAGACTACCTGGGGAGTTTTATTTGTCTTTTATGTTTTTATTTCGACTCATTCCACGGTTCGGTTGGATTCGTCGACATCTGTTGTACATATTGTTATCATGTGCAAAATTTTATCGTTATCTTGTATGATGGGGTTTTAAAGTAGACTAATGGAAAATTTAATGCATTATCCAGTGAAAGGAACATTAGGCTTTAGCTAGTTTAGACGTAACTTTGCAATACAATTATAGGATCACAATAGTTCAATAATAATAATAATAATAATAATAATAATAATAATAATAATAATAATAATAATAATAATAATAATAATAATAATAATAATAATAATAATAATAATAATAATAATAATAATAATAATAATAATAATAATAATAATAATAATAATAATAATAATAATAATAATAATAATAATAATAATAATAATAATAATAATAATAATAATCCAGTTTTCATATGACCCGAATGCTTAATAGAACTATTACACTTTGAACTATGTGGCGGTGATCCTGGTTATGTATTTATTGTGAATCATCTCATAGCTTGATTAATGGAGAGTGAGTGAGTGTGTGGTGTTTTAGGGCCCGTCGACAACAAGGTCATTTGGGCCCGAAGTCAACACTAAAACCTAAAAGCTACACAAATTTAGCTAAAAAGGTAAAATATAATAAAAACACTCAACTGTTAAAAGGACATAAAAAACCATCTAAAGAGTAATAATTTAAAATCTCTAAAATTAATAAATATAAAATACAAGTCAGACTTGTTTATTAAAACCGATTTCCGCAACAAACCGCAGCACCTTGACCACGGCCACTGGGTCGTCCCCTAAAACACCGAGCAAGTTAGTACTTAGGCCCAAAGACTGGCGAACGCGGGTGTACTGCGGGCAATCAACCAATACATGCCGCACAGTGAGGCGTACTGCACACGGAGCACACACAATAAAAATGTATTCTTTTGTTCATGTCAGAGAACATACTCATCCCTCGTTGCCATTAAGGCTGCCATTAAACTAATTTTAGTAAATTGCAGATCCCCTATTCGATGTATAATTGGTCTATTCTATTCTTAACACTTTTCCTTTCTTTGTAACGTCTACATATAAAACATAATCTATGTCCTTAAGATACATATGTACTCATATGCGAAGATAAATGTTATGTTTCGGGCTTTATGGGCCGTGGTCTAGAAGTTCTTGAAGAATGAGCCGAAGTTTCGCCAAGATCTGCGCCTAGCATCATCTGGGAGGTGATCAGCTTGCTGTGAAAGTCAGAAGTCAGTACTCGTGTCTGCTGTGGGATTCATTCTATTGCTTTCTTTTTAGAAGTTATGTGGCAGTGGCAATTTTCTCCTTATTTAACTAATTAAATAAACGATGGCTTGAAATTGGAAGGAAAACCTTTTATATTCACTGCAACGAAAAGTATAGTATGGGCAGATGACTGTTGATTAGGTAATCTTCAAATTTCCCATTTAAAATTATATGATTTAATTACCATAATAATTAGGCTAAATATTTGTATCATTTCTTTAAGGCGTTTATTCGTTTTACTGTGCCATGTGGTATGTTTAAGAATCCTTGAAATCTGGTTCTATTGGAACACTTTATTCTTCAATTTTCTTCCGATTTCGATTAATGTTTTTAGATCCTTTCGGGAAGATAACACTCGCGAGTGGAGATTGAGAAAACGAATCAAGTGTATTGGCCTGATCTGTCGTGAACAAGTCAAATGTAGTCCAGCAACAGAGAAATTAAAAGGATGCTCTTAATATCTTAGTTGAAAATGAAAATCTTATATGTATCCTTGAATAATGAAGGCAAAGATGTTTTGGAAAGAGGGGTTAAGAGAAGCGCGCGAGAGTTGTAATGGAAATTTGGTGTATAAAAGAGTTGCTGTCTGTTAAGTGATACAGCAAAAGAAATGGTTAAAACAAAAATGAAGGGGTTAACTAGGTTAGGTGATAGGCAGTATTGACATGGTTTCATACGCGAAAACTAGGAAGAGGAGATAAGGACAATGTAGAAGACCCATGCATTAAAATGACCTACTTGTTTAAAATGACCGATCACAAATATGACTCCTTTCAATGAAATTTCAGCTCAAACTGTACAAGCTATATGGCTATATATTAGTGAAAGTAATAAAATGTATTTCTAACCCGCAGTGTTGGGTGAGACCAAGTATGTTTGCAAGAGTTATATATTGAAGATTGATGCACATTGCTTTAAGCAAATTAAAAATGCAATTCTTCATAACTCAACCATAAACTTAAAACCAGGGCATATTAATTTCATCAATAGCTACAACTGAAACTGAACTTTCTCACTTGGCAGCGTGCGCCAATGTTGGTCTCTTGTATCGACGTTATGGGGGCTTGGTTGAGTTCCTGATCTTCACTTGTCAAGCGCTGAGTAAGGTACGCTCAGTAAACACTCCGCGATATTGGAGTGCAAACTGTTTCAAGTAAACATCCAAGCCGTGCTATGATAACAAGAAGGTTTCCCTGCTGTATGGTTTAGAGATTATGGATAATTTCAGGCACTAGCCATGGTATAATTGGATGGTGTATCTCGCAAATACTACAGCAGTCTAATGGTTTCCACTTGCTTAAAATCTCTCTTGTGTAAACGTATTCATCACTAGTCTTTTCGGTCCCACTACTGATGAATGTTCTAATGCGATTACACATTAATTCGGTTATCATTCTCCATTTTAGGCAAAAAACAATGCTTTTTCTACATACATGGTTAGTTAACCGCTATAAGAGTACGCAGAAAGCAAAGACATTGTCTTAGTTTTATTTCTAAGGATTAAATATCCTCAAGCAAGGCTTTTTATACCTCCAAGAGTCTAAGTGTTCAGTCGAATTTATCTGATATTAGATTAGTGTAATGTTGAGCCATAATTATGAGCGCGGTATTTCACTGCTATCACTCATCATAAAGAAGAAAACACCGTAAGTTTGAAGGTATGCAGATTTTAAACTATTAATTAACATATTCATCAGAATGGAAGCGAGACCTTTCCTGCAAATAAACTAAATACGACTACAGTATATGTCGCTGTTGTTAACTTCAGTCACTTAAGTTCAATTTGTGGTATACTAGACTTAATTGTATTGCTATCTTTGGAAGAAAAATATTAATTTTACTGTTACTAATAAAGCATTCCTTTCAACAGTAATCGATGTTTTACATTAACGTTTCTAGAAAAAAAAAATTTTAAGGAATGCAATTACATTAGCATATGCACTTTCATGGTTTAATAGTTAGAATACTTCACAGATATCACTTTCATGTTCTTTAAACCGTTACGCGATCTAACCTTTTTCTAAAACTGCCTAAACAAAGTGATAACATTGTATAAAGTAACTGCTTCCTAGTGTTGCAAGAAAAAGTAACTGTTGGTTTACGTCAATCAATTGCGTTTTAAAAGCTTTAGCAGCTGTTTTGGAATCTTCTTGACTTAAGTGAGGTTAATGAAGAGAGAATTCTTTCAGCAAACCCGTGTCATCTGTGACCAATGATAAATCGAATCAGTTTAATACAATCCCCGAAATAATGCATGTGCTTAGATGTTCAGAAACTCTTGTTGCAAGCCTTTCCTGTAATTATCTCCCGCAGTCTATGTGTGAGGTACACTGCATTAAGCTGCAAACAGTCTATTTGCCCTAAAGCTTTGTAATTTCGAGTTTTGGCCTTGATGCTTGCAGCCAACAGGGCGATGAATAGCAGAAAAGTGGTTTCGAGCGCTCTACCAAAATTGGCTGACAAGCTAATGGGTTATTGCATGATGCAGATGATCGATATGGGGTAGAGTGGGGTGCAATACCATTTGTAGTTTTGATGATGTTAACTGATAAAACGACCATGTTATAGCGTATCACAAACTAAGGTTCATGGTTTAAGAAAATGTTTGTTTAATCACTGCCAGGAAACTTAACCCAACTTTCTCCAAGTGAATAAGTTATAACAGCAATTATGTAATAAATTCAGTGTTGTGACAAACAAACATCCTTCGTATTTATTACATTATAAGTTAGTTCGGGTAACCTCTGAGAATGGAATTCCATTATTGTGCCCTTCTGAATACAATATTTTCTCATCCAGAGAAAATTCATTACCAGGGCATAGTCTTCTAATTTTTGCATCGTGCTGCCTCTGGGCCTGGGTAGTTAGCATGCTAACCTTCAAATCAAGAAGTTCCGGGTTCGATTACCGGCTGGAGGTAGGGAAGTTTCATTAGCCAGGACAATCTCTAAAGTCTAAAGAATGAGAGCGTGAATGTGCGTGCGTGTGGGAGACAGAGAGATAAGGAGAGAACTTCATATAATAAGCTAAAGTAATCCCAGTTCAAAGATTTAGGCCAGTGAATTGTTGATGAGCAATGCCAAAAGTAAAAAGGCACTGTTACGACCTTAGGCAGATAAATGAAATGTTTTTAAAATTGAAACGTTGACATTGCTAACATGTATATAAACCCTTTACACAGGCTCCATATCATGTATTATAAGGAAAATTTTTGGCCAACTCATGCCTTTTGCTATTTTAGGACATTGTTGATTTACGGTATTGTATTTCCCTCTGCGTCGTCATTAAGTCATTCTGTGTTATTTTATTTGAGTAGTGTAAGAGTTCGACATTGTACTTAATGATAAGTGTTCGACTGTGGTCGACTGTTAGACCGCTTGGCTCCCACCAAGGCGACCGGGTGCGCTCCCGGGTGACTGCAAAGCTAGATTTGTGGTGGACAATACGGCGATGGGGTGGGTTTTCTGCGGGTTCTCCGATTCCTCCCGCCATCATTCCACCAATTGCTCGATCATCTTTCCTATCAGTTCATCTCGTCCTCATTCTGTCATCCACTTCCCTCACTCTGTTACCAGCCATCGTGCTAATCATCCATCCGGGACTCTCTCTCTCTCTCTCTCTCTCTCTCTCTCTCTCTCTCTCTCTCTCTCTCTCTCTCTCTCTCTCTCTCTCTCACTGATCCAGAGATTCCGTTCCTCAACCCACATAAGGGCTAAGAGGAACAAGAATACCCTGACACCATGTAGTAGTGTAATAGGGTAGTTGAAGATTAATGATATGCCAAACATCAAATATTTCGCTATTCAACTGAGAGATAAGAGTAACTTTGCATATCCTTTGCTGGCACTCTTGGGAAACAATCATACTCCAATTTAATTGTTAGTTTGAAAGTTTAACTTTAAAGTCCCCATTATTATCAGGGGATTAGGTATCATACTTAGAAATTAATGTCTCAAACTAGGGATAAAGCAGGTGAGTTTTCGCTTTTGTGGAAATGAGTGCACAGTAGCTTGCTATCGTCCATATCATTACACCGTGTCGTGGGCCGTGAAGTTCTTTGAGAAATCCGAAAGAGTTAATTGCCTATGGTTTTGTAAGACTAATTCAGATACAAGTTTCTTAATTTTCTCTTGAGAAAATGTTGAGATATAATTAACTTTTAAATTTGCTCATCATTTTTCGTACACTTGCCCTTTCTTGTATTGCGGTCAATCCAATGTATACATTAATTTATTACTTCCTGTACATGCATTTTATTAAAGTAAATCATATTGCTTTTTGGGACCATTTCCCCTTACTGTTGTATCATTTTATCATTTTCGACTCATTTTTAAATTTAATTAAAATTATTTTTTCAATTAATTTTCTCATAAAATCTGAACCCTCCTCATTGCTGTTTCTTTTTCTGCCCACTTGACAGCAATAACTAAATAAATTACTCGTAGATTTTAAATGGCAGATGATGCGTTCAAATAGTTGAATAAAATTTCTAGTAGAATATTAGTGTTATTATTTTTTAAATAATTTCAGACAATGCTTTTGAGAGAACATTTGGAGGAATATCTGTAAAAGTTTGGGATACCTAAGCATATTCTATTGAATTATTAGGTTGTTGTTCTTCAGATTTGGCTGCTTTATTTTTTTCTGTGTACACACTGATGATGATTCTTTGCCATTTTCTAATAAAATCTTACACATAAATAAGGTTATGATTTCCAAATATTAGAGATTATGTTTCACCGAAACATGGCAAAATGCAAGGAATATGGGATAATATTCCGAAAATCTAACGCGGAATATTTAAAGCTCTGTGATGTAACATTTTCTGTGTAACCTAAAATAGAAAATCTTACCTGAATTCATCTCAACAAAATATCATGATAGTCGGGAATACGTCGAACAGACTTGATTTATTGTACCTAAGCCCATGTGAGGTATCCTCGAGAGGATGAACGAGGCAAGAGGGTGGCGGACCCAAGGAGTCAGGACATTGCCTAGGGCAGGGTCCCTACTTTGACGGCATTTCATTGCAGCTGACATCCTACCACCGTGGTCCTGAAACTGTTCATTAGGTTCGCACGGAGACGTCCTGCCGAGATTTGTTTGGAAACTCAGGATTCTGGATGTTATTTCTCTAACTGCAAAAGACAATCATGCGCACTTATTTAACCCTTCCAGTTACTTCTTCGAGGCGCTTCTTTAGTTGTTGTTTCCTGCGGTTCAGTTTGGATTGTTATTCACTCGCAGCCTTGTGTTTTGGGATGCATCGTCTTTCCTCTGAGTAATCTGTTCTTGCCTCAGTTATTTTTTTTTCTTTTATGTTGAATATTCTTGATATATGCGTTTTATAGCATATTTATGGGGATGTCATGGAAAATTATATCACTAGGTGGTAGAACTTGTAATTTACGGTGGATGCTGCTTTTTCTCCAAGTACGTTCTAGAGTTTTGAACATTTTAGTCCATGTAGCTGGGCCGTATAGTGCAGTCAGTAGAAAGAGATGTAGTTTACATCCTTCAACTTAAGCTATATTGGATGATGAATGAAATGGGTGAAATTATATTCAAATGAGCCCAGGGTGCATTAAATTATCAGACATTAATTTTTCAGGATAAGTGAAAACTCGGGCTGAAACCGTATCCAGACTAAGATTGGAACTTGGGACCTCTGAAACCTGAGGTAGACACGCTATCATTTAAGCTGCAGCTGCGAGTTATATGAGGTTCCATATCCCTCTAGAATTACGCTAAACTCTCGCTAATCCGAGCTCTTGTAATGTTAAAAGTGGAAATGACGCGCAACAAGTTGTCAACGATTTTATTGTTATTGTATACTTTTGTTGCATGTCATTGAATTTGTAGCCATTTTTAGAGTTTAGATAATAGAATTGTTTCTAAAGGAAACACGTTACGCTAGATCTTAAATACAAACTCCAATTTTTTTGATAAGCTGAATTTGGCCGAATTAGCGAGTTTAGTGTATGCGCTTTAATATACAAGCTGCTAATTTCTAGGTTACCTATCACTTACCTTGTGTGTATTCAGGGCACAGGATTTCTTGGGCTACTTTTTTTAATAGTTATCTTCCGAAAATGAACTGAGGAAAAGATGATGTTATATTTTTATTATTTTGTTACCTATCACTTACCTTGTGTGTATTCAGGGCACAGGATTTCTTGGGCTACTTTTTTTAATAGTTATCTTACGAAAATGAACTGAGGAAAAGATGATTTTTATTATTTTATTATTTTTTGTAATTTACGACCTCCAACTTTAAGTCATATCGGACGATGAATGAAATGGGTGAAATGATGCTCAAATGAGTCCGGGGTCCATGGAGCTTAGAGTTACCCGACATTCGTCTTTCAGGATAGGGGGAAAACCCCGGAAAAACCTTATCCAGGTAACTCACCCCAACCGAGATTCGAACTCGGGACCTCCTGAACGTGAGGCAGACAGGCCACCCATCTACGCTACAGAGGCGGGCATGATGTTATAGATAAACTTACTTAAACTGTTTCGAACCGTGTACCGTCATATCTTTTTCAGAGAAGCTATTGGATCCTAACGGATATTTGCTGCTATTTGCATCATGGAAGTGCAATAATAATTAATCCTTCCCAAAAGTTTTTTACGTGTGTGTATGCATGCTTCGAAATATAGGATATTTAAAGCTACATTAACATCGAGATAAGCAGGTGTATTACGGTTAACCGAGGAGGTGCAGTGTCAAAGCCCACCGCTCATCTCGTAAAGTACACTTGTGCTATCTGTTGGTGATAGCTAGTTCGGGATACCCCATTGGCTCTTGTAAGTTTTGCTGATAAGACTACTAACTGCTGAATGCTCATGTGGTTCCTTTTTGACAAATGCAGGTCGAAATAAGCAGATTTTGCGTCACGCATAGAGCTGGTAGTTTTATTGGCAAATGTAAACCAAATACGAGAGCAAGTTTAAGCATGCAGTGCATGAAGACCGGCAAGACCGCATCTGATTACGCTTAATCCTAACACAAGTAAGCTTGAGAGTTTGAAGTTTACTGCACCTTTAATATCTTAATTAGTTGATTAAGTCTGAAACTTCAGGAAATGAGACACTGAAAACTACAGTAAATAAAGTGGCTCCCATTATCCAGGTAATACCGCAGGGAAATTCAAACCACCGACTTGACCTAGTTGATAAGAACCTGCTTTAAGAGATAATCTAGTATCGCAACGTAATCAAATTAACCCTTTTACTATTACTTCTAACAATTTTCCATCCGTTAAAACGATCCACGTTCATTCAGCTTTATTTACCTTTCGTCGCTATAGGTATCCAATGTAAAGTATCCAATCCATAATCCGGCACTTCCGCTAATCCGGCACTCATATTTGCAAGGAATGGCCGAATTGGCGAGTATCCAATGTAAATGTAAATGCAAGGTATCCAATGTAAAAGTAAATCAATGAGAAACTTTTTGAAGTAAAGTACGCAGAATGAAACTTAGCCTATCGCTTTGTTTATTGTATGTTGAGATACAGTCGTGAAGATAAATTTTATATCTGTGGTTTTAAGCACAAAAACAATAATAATTAAAGTGTTACACTCTCTATGCAGTTTATAGACATTTATTACAAAAGCTTATTCTTTCGAGATAAATGTTTGCAGTAGTCTTATTTCATATTTCTTTCTAGATACAAAGGAAATAAAGAAATCCAGTAAGTAGAATATTTTAAGAAGTGGAAATTACGTGATGGCTTTGAAATCTCCTTCACTTTGTATATTGAAGATACAAACAAATATCGGCTTCCAATTTGAGAAAAGTATATTTGAAAATTGAATCCAATAACAAGGAGTATCTCAATATGGGCAGATAAAAAAAAAATATCACAATGAAAACTACTTCAGAGGCTATTACATACCAGGGAATTCAAGATAGATTTCATTTTCAATGAAATAGCATAACATATGGTGTTAAAACCAACTTTTCTGTTTTTGAGTTATGCTATCAATAGGCAGGTACACATCTACGTCTACGCAGACCTTTTTCTGAAACAATATCTTTTTTCTTTTTTCGGTGAAATCTTAGTGTCGAATTTTTAGTGGAGTAGTTTCTCTATTTACTCTTATGTATGTAGTAGAGAAAGTAACAAAGATTCCGTACTATAAATGCATGAATCGCGGTATAAGCAGTTTTCTCACCAGTATAACTTTATACTTGTCCTTCTCATGGTTGTCCAGGTAAGTGCACGGAGCATGAGGTTGGAATATACAGCGTTGTCTCAAATTGGTATTTGCACTCTTTAAAACAGTATTTCTCAGTAGAAATGAGGCAGTAGTAAAAATGTTCTTTATGATTCAGAAGGCAATTGGAAGTCATAGATGTACGTTCAACTGTATTTAAACAAACCTGGCGGTTTATTATCATTTGATGAACGTAAGTGGGTACTCAATTATTATTATTATTATTATTATTATTATTATTATTATTATTATTATTATTATTATTATTATTATTATTATTATTATTATTATTATTATTATTATTATTATTATTACTATTACTATTATTTATTCTTCAAATGAAGTAACCCTATTTTACCCGTAAGGTATGTTAGGCTTATGGTTACAAAAACACGTAAATGCAAAGATCAAAATAACTGAACATGATAATAGTTACTATAACGTTTAAAAATTTGGCCAGTAAAGTGTTCAAAGGCTGAAGTGCAACATTTGTTAAAACGGTATTGAAAGTTGGAAAGTGTTCAGGTTGAATGTCGTTGAAAGGTTGAATTTGGGAACACCACCAGCAACAACAGCCGAGACAAGTAGGTGGAAAAGTGCAAGATGTGTTGAAAGACGTTTGCGAAAGACAGAAGTTCCACCAATAATGAGAGTGTTGATGACTGTGGTGAGTGTTGATGTCAGTCGGGTTTTTGTATCAAAAACGTCATTGTGATAGAAGTGGGCATTTAAAACACAGAAATGCAGCATCAAAAGGTTTTGGTTGTCTCATTTCGTTGCTGAGTAACAGCCTTTCAAAGAGTGTGTACATATTTTTGAGACACTCTGTAGGTTCTACATTGTAATTCAAAGGTAGCATTAAACTACAGGAAAGTTTTCATAAATATTATGTGATCCTATCATTAAACTCATAATTGGCTCATTATGGTATGAATGACAATGCTATTAAAGACATTTTAATCTTATTTGGCAGTTTTTTTATTTTGACCATTTTCTTTGATTTAGTATAATTTTGTTTTTTGTTTTAAAGTATCACTGCATCTGGAGTTTTGCACTGTGAGCTCTGCACCATTTTAAAGGAAAGAAAGAAAAAAAAAGTGGGGAAACATAACCCTTGCACACTTTGGAGAAGATTGGTAAATTTTGCTTTTTAGGTAAAATCTTGCTCTATATCTTCGTACTGTTATCAAGTACAGCAGCTACTGTTATCATGTTTGTTAATGACGCTGTGAACTTCGAGGATCAAATCAAAGGCCGCCGGTGTGCCTAATTTCGTCCCGTATGAGTTCTTTTACATTCCACTAAATCTACTGACACAGTGCTATCGCTTTTAAACATGCTTGAAAACCATAGTTTATTATGATTTGAAACCACAATCTTGAGATCAGGTGGGCCACCTCCTTACCAGCTGAACGTACCAGACCGACCATTGTGCTCCTGGTATGTGTTTTTTAGTTTGCAAATAAATACGAGCTTGTTCCTCGATTTTTGCTTTGAACGTTTTCTTTGAATGATAGTTTCAGCTATAAACGGTCTATTTTCTCTGGAAGCATCCAAAATAGTTAAATGAAATTTGGAGTGATAAGAGCAACCTCTTAAGTGATTTTTTTTAATGTGGAGATAACACGTTTCCCTATTGTTTTTTAAAAATAAATTTTAATCAATATGTGAAATAGTTAAGGCAGTAATCCCACGTTTGTTAATATAAAAATTTATTACATAAAAGTATATCACTGTACTATTACGCATGCATTATGCGTTCAAAACTTTCCTCTTTAAATTTCTGAGGTAATGGTTTAATAATGTAGCAAATTTACTTGGTTGGGATGTTTTGTTTTTTTTTCGACATTATTTCTGAACGATCCCTATCGCTTTGTGAAGTAGCAGACGCTTTGTTTTTCAACCAGATGTTGGCAACTCTTCCGAATAAACCGCGTAGTAAATGTGAACAAAGTGGAAGAGTTGGGTTTTGATAACACTATAGACAGGCATTCTTAGCATTTCTGTGGATTAGTAGACGGATGGACGGAGGAGGGATGGACGGATGAGCGGACTTAGAAAGGATATACTAAACCTATATGCGTCGCAAAGCGTAGGTAAGGTTGAAGGCTCTAAAGCGCAAAGCGTAGCCAAGGGATTAAAGGTCTTAAACCGCAAAGCTTAGCTGATGGATGCTTTTATAAGAAGAGGAGTGAAGCAGTTGCGGCCGAAGCTAAGGCGTAGCCCTGGGATTTATAAAGCTAAACTGCACTATCCACGATCGCGGGGAAAAGCCTTAGTAATATATTAAAAACGGGTAATAGATAAATTGGTAACGAGTATGTTTAGAAGAAAGAAAAATGCACCAGCTGTTTTCTCATATTTCTTCACCGGTTTAAGTCGCGCATGTGCAGTTGTAACAAAATAGAGTGGTTCGGCATCGCCTCTCACCGAGGGGTTTGATCCCAGGCAAACGTATGTGTGCATTGCCGTGGACAAGCGGCGACTTCGCATTTTTGTCCCCCCGAATACTTCCTTTCCTTTCATTGTTTCGTGCTCTATTCATATCTCCTTCCCCGCCTGCCTCGGTATCGTAGATGGTAGCGTTTCTGCCTCACGTTCAAGAGGTTCCGAGTTCAAATCTCGGTCAAGGTGAGTTACCTAGATAACGTTTTTCCGGGGTTTTCCCTTATCCTGAAAAACGAATGTCGGGTAATCTAAGTTCTGTGGACCCTCGGTTCATTTGAGCATCATTGTACTCATTTCATTTAATCATCGGATATGACAACGTTGGAGGACGTAAATAAAAAATTTAAAAAACCTCTTTCCATACTCTTATACGAAGCTTCGAGCTGATCCCTCTTCTGTCTGTTCTCTCTGATCCAGAGTTTGTTTGTCGACAGGTATCTCACCCCCAGGCTCACATTTGAAAGTCTTCGGTGTGTTAGTCCTCCATGTGAAGAGAATAGAGAAAGAAGATGATGGAAGTACCGGGTGCATTGCATTGGCTTGCATTTGTTGAAATATGCCTGGATTAGATTAGGTATGACTTGGAGAATTTTTTTTTAAAAAAAAAGTTTATCTGGTGGCCTTTAGATTAAAAATATGAAGAAGAAATTGTTAATATGTAGTAGATCTCATGTGGCAGGTTTAACGGAGACGACCATCGTTTTGTTCATGCATGCATGCATGTCATTGTGAACGAACGGGCTTTATACAACAGGTAGATGGGTAGGTAGGTAGTCGCTACATATGTGCATTCATTACGCTGAATTGCGGGTCCCATGCTCTCGCGCGGACAATAATTCAATGGCGGCTGTAACAGTACTAATGCACATCCGTACAATAATAGCCTTTCAGCTGAACAGCTGGCGGTGGTGCTGCTGGCCCGTCGGAAGGATGTTCATACTACATTTGCCACGCCATTTCGCACAATACGTCTGGAACCATTCACGTGCACACAATGGGGGCGTGCGTTGCCATGCGGCGACGGAAGATAGCCTCGGGAACTGCCACAACTTTTGTCTCCATTTTTAATCCAAATAGTCAACGGCTATTTGAACTAGAAAAAGAAAATTCATTGCGCGTTCCTCGGAAGTAATTGCGGAGGTAAGTAGGGTAACCAGATACATAGGTTGACAGTGATGAATACGTTCGTCCTGAATGATGTGTAGTGACCTTCCGCTAACCATGTGATATCAGCCCATCACCGATTTCCTCTCTAAAGTTGTATACTGAGAGTTACACAATGGTATTTTCGTGTGTATAAGCCTCTCCAATGGGGCAGCTTTAGGGCTTTACTGTGATGTCCTGTAATGTGAGCGATAAGACAAACATGTTCACAGCGTGTTTAGTGTTCTTAATCAAGTAATATCAAATTATAGGCTTTCCACCTCCCAATAACATGATAGGAATCTAATTATACACTCTTGGGGATTAGTGTCTACGTACAGTCCTTATGGAGACCAGTTGATAGCAGAATTGAAAAGTATATCAGGAAAAATGCTGCAGTATTGCAACATGTCAAAATGGCAATAACTATAATCATTCCCTTACATTATATCTTGTACTTTGGCACAATTATCTCATTCGTCCGCCTATTTCTTTCTCAAAAGTACTAATTTGTTAAAATACTGGGTTTGGCAAACTACTGCCTGGGATCAGAACCCAGCCCGCGAGCTGGTTTTGTTTAGGCCTATAAACTGCAAAATTTCTAGTTAAAAAGAAATGGTGAGCCTGTATTAGATTAATATATTCACGAATTCCAAGCCATAAAATAAACGTAAGCGCTCATAGCAACTATATATAGTACCCATCCGCAAACCAAACGAAGATCTTAGTTCTTCCGAAAATGTAAGACCTATAGCTCTCACCTACTCTATTTTTAAAATACTGAAAAAAAAAAAATGATAAATAACCAAGTGCGTTGGAAACTAGAAAAATGCAGCTTTTCATTGACGTTCAAAATGGTTTCGCCAGGTTCGATCCAATACTGACCATCTTTTAATACTATATTCAGAAATAAAAGCTGCATTTACACAGAAACAACATCTAATGGCAATAAGTCTAGATATAGAAAAATCGTACGTTAACATTTCGCGAGCTTTCACACTCAAAACAATGCAAAACATCGGTATCCTTGGTAATTTGTATCACTTTATTAACAACTTCCTTCTGGAATGGAAAATTAAAGTCTGCTACAAAAGAATAATGTCAAAAGAAGAATCCATTAATAGAGGTGTTCCACAAGGATCAATAATAAGTGTCACACTATTTCTCATAGCTGTCAACAATAAGCAATATTACACCACCTGTGAAAGGCTTGCTATTTGCAGATGACCCAAGTACATGCTGTAAAGGATCCCCCCCTTCCCACACAACTGCAACACTTCTTCAAGAAACACTGGAAGATTTGCACACTTAGACTAATCACGATAGTCTTAACTTTTCATATCATAACTCTAAATGCATATGCTTCTCCAGATCTTCTTGTAAAGTTTCAAACCCCACAATTTACGTGGATAACAAAATAATCGATTCAGTAAAGACTTATAAACATTTTAGGATTAATATTTATGTAACTCTAAGCTGGAAACGTCACATAGATGATAGGTATGAAAAATGAATGTTTCAGAAGACTAAATGTATTAAAAACTACAAGTTGCAAAAACTGGGGGTTTGACCTCAGTGCCCTCATATGAAAGTATCAAGCTATCATTAGAAGTAAATTTGATTATGGGGCCCAGCTATACAATCCAGCTAAATCTTCTGTTTTAAAGAAACTACATAAAATCTAAACAACAGCACTAAGAATATGCCTGGAATCTTACAGAACCAGTCCTATATCTGCTCTAACGATGGAAACTGACGAACTTCCACTGAATGCCCGTAGAACAGATTTGAGCCTAAAATGTGCTCTTAAAACTTTAGCAAGACCCGAATCAATGATATACCAGTATGTCCTACTGGAAACATACAACCAACGTTTGCAGGCTAACTCAGAAAAAAACACATGTCATTTAAATCTAACGTAAGCAAATGCACTGAAGAACATTGCATAAAAATTCTTGCTATAATGCCGAGAAATTTTGTCTTCCACCTTGGAGAATACCGACTATTCAACTAAATTTGAACATCTCAGCTTATCATACATCTTATTCAGATGCATCTGCCTGTAAGCAGTTGTTTCAAGAAATAACTAATATCTACCCTAACCAAACATGCATTTACACTGACGGACAGTGGCAATGGATGCGCTGTAGTTACCTCGGATAGGAAACTACATTATGATTATTCCATATTCTCCTGCGCACCTCCTGCACTTAAGCAAGCTTTCACATACATAATCCAACCTAGTGAGAGTAGATTTCTTATAATTTCCGATTCATTAAGTTCTCTCAGTCTCAGTAACCGATCAATTGACCTTCAGATACTGCAAGATATCCACAGTCATTATTCCACTATCGTCGTCGTCGTCGTCGTCGTCGTCATCATCGTCGTCATCATCAATCATCAGCAACTTTTCACGGTTTATGCCACCAAGGTTCGTTCCGCTCTCATAAATTTTAAATTTAAAAGTGTTGTATCCATCTTTTTTCTTGGGCTACCAGTCAGTCTTGTACGTAATGGTTTGTAATCTAAAACTAATTTTGGAATGCGGCTATCATTCATTCTGTCGACATATTCCTTCCAGTTCTTTTTATATTTTTTTATTCCATCTGTTAGCTTAAAAATATTCAATTCTTTTCGAATGTCCTCACTTCTTTGCTTATGTAGAAGATTATACCCTGCTACATTTCTTAAAACTTCATTTCCGTGGTTTCAGTCATTTGTTCTTCTTCTTGTTTTTTTTTTTTTTTTTTTTTTTTAAGACCAAAATTCACTACCATATAATAATATAGGAACTGCCATTATTTTATAAAATTTTGATTTAGTTTCTCTTCTCGTATTTTTAAGGTTCTCTTTATGGTGCCACATATACCATTAAATTTGCTGATTTTATTTAAAATGTCACTATTTTTAAAATAACAGATATTACAACCAAGGTAATTAAAGCAGTTGACTTGTTCAACGGGGTTTCCTTGTAATAATATTTTGGTTCTTATGGTATTGGATCCCTTGAAGGCTAAAACTTTAGTTTTGTTTATAGATATTGTTAAACTATATTGACAGTGTTATTTAATATATGTACCGGTTTTTGTAGACCATTTCCTGAGCTAGATATGAGAACTTGATCGTCTGCAAACAATAAAAGATCTAAATATCTATTTCTAATTATAAAATGCGAATCTAATTTTGTCTGCCAGTCAGATATGGCATCGTCAATATAAATATTAAAAAGTGATGGTGAAATTGGACATCCTTGTCATACTCCTTTTTTTTATTGTTGCCATTAGACCTGCGTTCATTCCAGTTTCTATCATGATCTTATTTTCTACATATAAACTTCTTATTGCTGCTATCAAATGTTGGGGTACACCCTTCTGTTTCATAAATATTCCATAATTTACTTCTATTTACCTTGTTAAAAGTCCTTCTCGAAATCCATAAATGCCATATTAAGTCGGTACGTTGAACTCCGTATGTTTTTCAATTTTCTGATTTATAGTATATATACAGTCAGATCAAGATCTTACTTTTCTGAATCCATTTTGCACTTCCATAATTATATCTTCCATTATTATACTTAAACGACATTTCAGAATAGATGGATAAATTTTATAGCATGTATTTAAAATGCTTATGCCTCTATAATTTTTACATTCATGACGATCACCTTTCTTATAAATTAGATACATTTTTGCAATTCTCCATTCTTTTGGAATATGGCTGAACTTCCAACATATATTTATTAAGTCTAATAGTTGGTATTTCAATGGAGTGGAGGCATACCTAATTCATTATTGTCATCTACTCCAGGAGTTTTCTTATTTTTGAGGTTATTAATTGTAGACAATAATTTTCAAATGAAATTGGATCTATATTTTCATCTATTAATTTTAAGACAGTTTCCTCATTTTATTTCTTCTCCGTCCATGTCTTATTTCCATTGCTCTAAATAAAAAGAAAACTGTTACTTTCATGTTGGTCCGTTCACACTGCGGCATTAAGGGCAATGGAGAAGCGGACAAAGCTGCTAAAGAAGCAGGTTAACTAACAGACTCAGATGAGCAACAGACAGTACCTTATCATGATGTTACAAAATACTTCTCCAGAGTAATGGAAACAAATCTGGAATCAATCGCCTCCAGAAAAGCTGCATATGGTAAGAAAAGGAGACATTAGTTCTTCGCCTGACTACTCTCTTAGCAGGAAAGAGCAGGTGATTATCTCGTGTCTCCGCATTGGTCATACAGTGCTAATCCACCTTTACCTCCTTAGCAAAGGCCAGTTACGGCAATGTGAAGTCTCCAACACCCACCTCATAGTAAACCACCTCACAGAATGCAAGTAATGCGCTTCACAACGACAGCTTCATCACCTCACTGGAGACTTATCCACAATTCTGAACACGCCATCCAACTTGAAACACGTACTACTATTTCTCAAAAGTACAAACTTGCATACGAAAATCTAATTCTAAGGATGCCAGTATAGAATATGCGTAAGTTATTGTACAACAAATTGATTGCTTGAATACTACTGTTTTGCTAATTGTTATTCAGACCTTTATCCTTATGATTTATACTGGAATAGCTTTGTTTATATTCATTTGTTACTTAGTATTAGCCTCATGATTTGGTTTAAATAATTATAACAAATTTATAGTATACCACTGAATTATTCAAAATAGTCGCGATATGACTAATTGTTAAAGCGAGTTTAAATAAATAAATAAATAAATAAATAAATAAATAAATAAATAAATAAATAAATAAATAAATAAATAAATAAATAAATAAATAAATAAATAAATAAATAAATATATATATATAAACTAAGCACTCAGCTGTTTAATTGATACGCAGTCTAACGATCTGTTAAAGGACAAATGTATATCCACCAATATTAAGTCATATAGGACGATGAATAAAATATGTGAAATGATGCTCAAATGAGCCCAGATTCCATAGAGTTACCTGACATTCATTTTTCAGGATATGGGAAACCCCCCGAAAAAAACTTATTAAGATAACACACTCCCAAGATTCGAACTCAGGACCTTTTGAACGAGAGACAGACGCGCTGCCACCAATGCTACAGAGGTTAGTTAATCACTGGCGTGACAGCTCTTAGAGGGCCAAGGCCTACCAACCCGACTGCCGGGCTCACGCCCACTTACGCACGGCAGAGGTGGGTGATCATCCAACCCATATGTGGTCAGTATCTCGGCATCCCCCAGCCGGAATGTTGGTTTCCGTGACCAGGGCCGCTTACTTAGAGTAAGCTCCTCACTTTCCTCACGATGCTGAGTGGGCACCGGTCCTATAACCGGGACCTAAAATCCGTACCCCATGGGCGGGATCGAACCCGGGCCGCTTTCCGTGGCCAGGGACCAATGCATACTGCATTAGCCAGCTACGCTACGGCGCAGGACATGCTACGGAAGTAGCCAGAAGTTAATTTGGTTCACTTTTACAGCTATCTGCCGATTGAGACATTTCTTTATTTGAAAAAGTTCGCGCGAGGACTAATATCAGAGTTCGCACAACATATATCTGTAAAAAAAAGCCAAAAATGAAACATTTGAAATCAAAATATGGGCCTGCTATGACTGACAGTCATTTATAGCCTATTTTGATTATAGGCAGCACGTGACTAGAGTAACAAATGTCTGCAATTAGCAGAAATAATTCATATTAGTTTTTCTCGTTGAATATGAATTGCCATTAGCGTATACATACATTCCTGTAACAGAAATATTTATAAATATTGCCTGTGAGTTACATTCTCATGAGACTATGAATAAGTACGTTGCTGAGTACTTATTGCAATAGTTATTAATATGTAAAAGCGTACATTTTAGTTTAAGAAATTGTGTAAGTTAAGTTTAATTTTGTTTGTAACTTAAGTTGTCTACCTGTGAATTCATTGTTCCTATTTTTAAACTTACATGGCTTCGCCAGCGATTCATTTTCTGACGGTTAATGTCGCCCCTGTTATGATAAGTTAAGCATCCCTGTTTTAAACCATTAGGTTTGATCAGGTAGTATTCATTTACTTACCTACTGAATCCTCACATCTCCCTTTATATCTGTCATTTTTCTTCTTTTTCATTTAAATCCCAGTTTAAAGCATTTCGTAACATGTACCTAAGGTTAAATTGAATAAACTATTTTAATGCGTATAATATGATATTAGTGTTAATACGTACATGTTATACCCCAAAATCGCTTCAGAGAAGTTTTATATATTTTAAAATATATGAAATTCCGGCCATGACAGTGAATTTAAGTCTCAATCAGCGTTCTTATCCATATATCTTTAGATTTTTGTTAATCAGAGCTGATTAATAGTATCTATTTCTCAAAGTGAGCTCTTCAGGCGCTTGGCTGTTGCTTTTGGATGTGGCAATTCTTTATTCTACTTAGAGTATGCCGTTAATTTGGAATAAGTGCGATACTGAGTACAGATCAGAAGCTAAAGTTAGTACATCACTTAGATTAAGTGATCGATTAAGTGATTAGACATGTTATTACACCCTCTTATTTCAGGCACTGAAACATCTTCACATTTGATCTTATTTCTCCATGCATTAGACATTTCTGTGTGTAGCTATTTTCATATCCTATTCATGTAACCGTTTGTTTGGCCCTCCAGTAACTCTATTCCCTGTTTATTTATATTCGTAAAAGGAATGGTAGTCTCTTTATATTCTTCTTTGTACATCCCTTCTCATTTTAGTTTTATATTCTTTAATTTTTTATACTTGTATATTCGTTTCGTTTATAGTCTATTCTGTTCTATTCTGTCACTGCTCTTAAAAGCTTAATTTCATTTACGTCGATTCATTCTTTGTTTTTCTCCGCCGTGATCCATGCTTCACTCGCATGCAGTAATTTTGCCACTGACATTAGATGATAAAAATGTCATATTGTCTCTTCTTGTTTTTAATCGTCTTTTTATAGTTCCATTAAAATAATGAACAACTTCCATTTTCGTAATTGTTCAATTGTTTCATGATGAATTAAAAGCTAGATAATTAAGATACAGCATCTTTGCCACAGTCTTAATTTATATATAAAATATGTGTAAGTTTATTTCGTATATGAACTTAATTTATATATAAACTTGCTTTATTATATATTCTTTTTGTATTTTATTCATTGTATAAGTTGACTTTTGAATATTTTGTTGCAAATTAGACGTAATAATCATTCAGCCACAAACGTTCAAGTTAATGCATAGCTGTTTATTATTTTTTTAAATAAATATTAAACTATTAATCTATTGTCAATCATTTCATCATTACATAAATTATTTCATAAATTGAAGTGATGGATACTCTTTTTTAATTTGAAGCCCTCCAGCATAAGTCTTATCAGCCGATTAATGAAATGGGTGAAATTGTGGTATGGTGTCGTTAGGCACGAAATGGATGGTTCAGGACAAGGGAAAATTCTGGAAAATTCCTTATCCAGATTCCTTGACCGAGATTGAAACTCGGGACCTCGTACATCAGGCGGACACGCTAACCGCACACTGCAGAGGGCGGATAAAAAGTAATGGAGACATGCTCACTCCTATATTATTTTTTTAACACGCTGGATTTGAATCTGTGTTTCTTGATGAATATAATAATTACCTGTAGTGGAATTCCTCGTTTGCTCAATTTTTTAATGCTGCTTCTTATAGTTTTGTCGTATGCTTTTGCATGGTTAATGTATACTTCTCTATCTTCAAGTATGATAAATTTTGTAACGATGTTTCCCAGATGACTAATTGTCACGTCTTTGAGGTCCCTAAGCCACGTAGACTGCTAATAATCAGTTATAGAAAAATGTTTGTGAAAGACAGAAAAAAATACGAATTTTAGAAATGCACGTTGTTTATCAACATAAATCCCGCCTACTTGTTTACCACCTTACCAAATTTCCTACATCATACGTCGAATAAATTTTATCCCTTATTCCATTGAAACACAATTCTTATTTTGTAACTTACAAAATTGTTTGAATTTTTTTCTCTTTCTAAATTTTAAAACCGGTCTACGTATACTTCATGTACCTTATCTATACTGACTTACACTAACTACTTTTCCTAGCGCCTAATTTTCCTCGCTAATGACTTCACAAATTTTCAGTTTAAGCTTCTTATATTATCTATTGATTTCAACATGTGGAAACTATTTATGACAATTATTTCTCTATCGGCGTATCATTTGTTTATAAAGTTATTAGCCTTACCAGTCAATAATTCCGGTATTAAGTGGATAAGAAAGATAGGAACAACAGAATTGAAACTCGGCAATTCTTTGCTGTCAACATATTGTACTTTACAATTTTAGGCAGATACTTTTAACGTCTTTGAGAAAAGAGAAACTTGATCAAAGTTGAAAATATAGGCCTCCATTTCTGCCCCAGTGGTAAAGAGAATAAAATAAAAGTGCTTGGATGTATACAAAGTTTCAGTTAGGCAGGGGTAACCAAAATGTTGGCTGGGATCGATGTCAGTAGGTAGATAGCTAGATGGAGGGCGGGATCTGGAAAGAGATGCCAGAGTTACCATGTGTGTGTGTGTGTGTGTGTGTGTGTGTGTGTGTGTGTGTGTGTGTGTGTGTGTGTGTATGTGTGTGTACTCCTTATTGGTATTCGCTCGTCGCTCGTCACGTGTTTACATTCAATCATCCCCAAGAGCGAACGCGAGCGGGGTAGCAAAGTGCAGTCAGTAGCTAGTGAACCGCAACTGCTTGGCGCTAGAGGGGCTTACAGGAGCCATGTCTCCCTGGTCAATAGCTTACTGATACCTCCGGCATTTAGGATGTCAACAAATATGTAACATTTACCATTTCACAGAGATTCGATTAAATTCAAATCTACTCCATACGGTAAACACGTACACAGAAATGCTCTCAATAAGGTAATATCGGAGTGATACTACTGAGGGCTGAAATAACAATAAACTGAAGTCGGTACATGCCAGCCCTTGAAAATAAAACTTATAACTACTGTTCTTTCTTTTTTGCTTTCTCTACTACGTGACCTCAGCAGCCTTAGGTCACGCAATCTCGTTTACTAAACTCTACTCTGTACTTATTTTAAATTGAGAAAGTATTGAAATTCACCCAAAAATTCTACGTACAGTTTTCTCTCAAAATACGATTTGCATATTCCTGAATAAAAAAAACGGAATAAAGATGTGTATGTGTACGTCTGTCTCTAAACAGCAGAGCTACATAAAACTTAAAAGAGGGGTTTCAACAAATTTCAAAGATACTTGCAAAAATATTCTCCCCAAACTACCCTTTACATGTAATATATTTCGAATTTTTAGTTTGTTGATAAATGGCTCTGGTGATTGTTACCGTGTTATTTTCATAACAGTGAAATTTATATACCTTTTGCATTTTCTAGCATAGTGGTCTCACATTCAAGAGCCTCGAGTTCGAATCTTGATCAGGGTCAGTTATCTTGGATAAGGTTTTTAGGGCTTTCTTTTATTCTGAAAGTTTAGTGTCTGCAACTCTGCGCTTTATGGAACCTGGAACCATTTGAACATCGTTTTAACCATTTCATTTATCGTCCGATATGACTTAACGTTGGAGGACGTGGCATAACAAAATATGGAATTACTTCTGCTTTCCTGTTCTTCCCAATGAAATTTACATTACTGGTAAATTTAAGAGCTAGCTTTTCATTCTCGTTATTATTTTCAGTTATGAGTAATGAATATTATTAGCTACACTTCAAGCAGAGTTATAGATGATATCTTTTCAGTAATGTTTAATTGTACTATGTTTTTTGTAGTGCGGAACCCTCATGGATGGTTTTAGCTGACCTGCATAATTTGGGACATCAAAGTTCACGTTATTGGCTCTCCAAATATTCGGCGTGTTTATTCTCTGTTTAAAAAATGTTTGTTGTGTACTTTTACAACAGCTGCAATGTATAAATAAGAGAATGAATGTGGGATTTCTATTTTATTTTTGTTTCCTGAAAATGTCAAAATAAACATATCGAAGTTTATCCTAACTGCATGGATATAATTTGCACACATCTGTTATAGAGCTTTAAACGTTGGTTTATTTTACTGTAGAAATTTCATGTGATAAATGCTGATTAAGTATTCAGAGTATGTACTAGAATAGGCCGGTTCTCGCAAGCTATTTGAACCCATGAGAATCATAAGTATAACTAGATCCTGTTTGTATATGACCCATCAGCTCCCTCTAAGAAGCTGCTAAAGGAAATAACAGAATGGACATCATCTCGGACAGGATTGTAGGAGGGACATCTGTTATTTACCTTATGGTAGGATCGACTTTATTTTCGTGATATATGAGATGATAGCTGTACTGTTTGCATAGGGATGCATCTGAAGGTTTATAATTTATTGGGTTAAATCCTTGATTTGAAGACTTCATTTTGATGTAGGTGGCCTGGGTCCCATTCCCGAGATCCATCGATGGGATTGTCGTTGAAACAGATCTACGTCTGTGCGGTTCTTCAATGGTTCTCCGGTTTTCCCCACCATTCATTCTATCAATTGCTCCATAATCACCTTTGGTTTCATCCATTTCGCTGTAATTTGATATCCTGGATGTCCTCTGTGAACCATGCTCGACAGGTATGTAAGCCCAGGCTCTGACTTAGCAAATTCTCCGTATGACTAACTCAGTCAGTCAATCAATTGTCAATCATTAGAATTTAAGGGTATAGCAGCATATGCAATTAGACCAAGTTAGGGAAGCTATCATTTACAGTACTTCACTTAAACAGAAAACTATTCTATCAAGTATTAATGCCATGTATTGTGAGACATATTGATCTACCAAGGTACCCAAACGTTCATTTTGCCTACAAGCAGTTTATCCAGAAGTGTGCGTAAACATTCGCTGATAGCAGGAATGTTTTCACTTTGAGTTACCGCTTATCTATGGCAGATATTGTATTGTGCCTATATTGTACAGTCAAATTAGTATTGCACTCGAAATATGTTTTGAAATTAATTAAATTAACAGAAAAAGGAAGAAATCGATTGTACATAAAGAAAACGTGTATGCGCCTGCGCGCGTTGGTCTGTTTCTCATTGTCAATGTATTGAGGATTTGGAGAAACGAGCAGTGATTAAATACCTCTATTTGAAAGGCTTAACGCCGTAAAGAAATCAAGGAGAAAATAGAAGTACATTGAACGACTCTGCCCCTTCATATACAATGATTAAAAGGTGGGTTGCAGAGTTCAAAATAGGATATACGAGCACGAATGGTGAGTGTCCCTCTGGACTCGCTGTGGAAGTCACAACTCCAAAAATCATTGGAAAAATTCATCGTCTAGTACTAGAAGACCGCAGATTAAAATTGTATGAGATAGCAGAGCCTGTAAACATAACAATTAAACATGCAGGTCATATTTTAGTTAATCTTTTGGGTTTTCACATGGTCTATGCAAGATGAGTGCCGCGTTTGTTGATACCTGATCAAAAGGTGCAAAGAAAAACTGTTTCTGCAAAGAATTTGGAGCTCTACCGTAAAAATACGGTGCATTATTGAGATGACTTATTACCATGGATGAAGCTTGGATATATGAGTACACTCCAGAAAGTAAATCATAGTCAAAACAGTGGATTGCGCCAACTCCAAAAAGGGCAAAGTCAATATTGTCAGCTAACTAGGTTATGGCTAAGGGTTTCTGGGATGCACAGGGAATACGTTTTATTGATTACTTAGAAAAGGGCAAAGGTGTCACTGGCGACTACTACGCAAGCTTACTGCAACGTTTGAGTGATGAGGTGAAATGAAAAAGACCTCATTTGGCAAAGAAAAAGATCCTGTTTCTTCACGACAATGCTCGGTCCCATCGTTCAGTTGTTGCAATGGGTAAAATGTGCGAATTAAAGTTCGAATTGCTTGAACTTACACTATATTCGCCAGATTTAGTACCTAGTGACCACTATCTGTTCGCGAACCTCAAAAAATTTCCTGGAGGACGAAGATTTCACAGCAGCGAGGAGGCCTTTGATGCGGTAAACAACTATTTCAAGAACAATGATAAATCGCACTACAAAAATGGTTTAACATGAGAACACCGATATGACAAATTATTATTAGCCTTATATAATTAGCTTTTATTAGCCTTTAAATATAGTATTAGCCTTTCGAAAATTATGTTGAGTTGTATAGAAAGAAAATTTTAAAATTTTTTGTTGTGAGGCCTGGAACTTACCAGCCGACCCTCGTAATAATAATAATAATAATAATAATAATAATAATAATAATAATAATAATAATAATAATAATAATAATAATAATAATAATAATAATAATAATAATAATAATAATAATAATAATAATAATAATAATAATAATAATAATAATAATAATAATAATAATAATAATAATAATAATAATAATAATAATAATAATATATTAAAATTATATTAATATTATTATAATTATATAAAGAAGAAGAAAAATCATAAAAGGAAGTCAGTCTCTTTGCTGATTAATTGAAGCCAAGATATAGCTAAATCTGAAATGAAATTTTTGAGGTACGTAGCTGGCTGTAGTATTAAAGATCGCATTAAAAGTGAAACAGTAAAAGAACAACTAAAAATATTTACTTTAAATTACAAACTCAGGGAGTACAAACTGAAATGGCAAGATCATCTCTCTCGAATACCAGAAGAAAGACTCACTAAACAGGCGTTGCAGTATGAACCAGTTGGTATTAGAGATGTTGGAAGACCACGGAGACGCTGGGAAGATCCCTTCTGAGCCGAAACACGCCTATCTGGCCTATCTTGAAGGTTGATAATATAGGTAAATCACTATCTCACAGAGAGGGAAATAGTAGAATAAAACGGAAGTGCAGGTAATTAATTACTAAATGCTTAATTATGTTAAGCGTCTTTCAAGAATGCAATATGGAGAGTTTAACAAAAGTTTATTCCATATTTTGAAGTTTTATTTTTTTCAAGCATGACCAGCTTTTGTTATTAAAATATCGCTTTAATAGACCTTAGCGTTAAATAAAATGGATGTCTTAAAGCGATCGTGAATATTCATTGATTTTTTTTTTCATTCATGTTCATTTGTATACAACGTGAAAATTGTGAGGAATGGACAAATCTTAGAAAAAAATGTAAAACTCATTTTTTTAGCAAATAATTTCTTTCGTTGCATGTTTCCTAAATATTCCTTCTGTGTTTACATTTTCCTAATGAGATGCTCGTCTTCTGGCGGAAATTTCATAAAATTTCTGATTCGTGTTTTTAATTTCGTTTCACATGAGCTTATTACTTCTGATTTTGATACAAACATAAGCTTGAATGATTTATATGTGTATTCATAAAAGGACACGTAAGCAATATATGTGAATTCGTCATCTATAGAAGGGGTCGTATGAGTGCTGCATGCTTATATATTTCTAACATGAAACCTTGGTTGCTGCCAGAGTTTCTTGATAGAAACGAATAAAGTTGATGTCGCAGTTTAGTGTCCAAGCACAGTCCATCTGGCATGATGTGATACATTCAACTGTCACCTCAGGAAGTTCCGAACAGAATTATCGATTATTCTCTAGTTTATAGATATTGAATTAAAGCTGTTTGCACTAAAATGTCTTCATTTTTCAACTGTTGGATTTTCCATAAAAATATTTGTGTTAAAAATATTTGACACATCTGCAGCCGGGGCGATTGAATGTGCGTCTACTTTCTGAATAAACTGACATATTCACGGTTCAGTCTATCTAGTGTTCATGTTAGTTTGTCACGGGAAGAGAGTATTTTATAACCAACCGTATTACTTTCTGTACCCAATAATTTCAATGTCAAGATTTTCTTCAAGTTTCTCGAATTAGAAGAAAGCAGATTTAGAATAACGTTCTCACTCTAGAGTGTCATGTGGGCTGCTCCGCCGAGTCCAACGCAATCCGAAAAGCTGCCTTCCCGAAGGAGCTCAGATGTTTGGCATGATGTATATCTAGTGACGTCAGAAGTGTCATGACTGCTACGATAGCTACGATAGCTACGATAGCTGAATCGACAGCTGAATCGATCGGAACCCCTGTCTTAAGGGGAGATGGACAGACAGAACAGCATACTTTAGAAATGAAGAGGTAAAAAAAAATGTCAATTACTCTGAAGTCATATCCTCGATGTGAATACCTTCAATACCTTCACACATATCAAACATAAAACAATCGTGAACCTTTTAAAAGGATATGTCATAGCAGTTTGAATATAAGATATTTAATTTTGTGCCATCAGAATTGTCGTATGTAAAATTGCACTTGTGATTTTTCATACCATACTGATTTAATAACATTATGCATAAATATTTTAAAGTTTAATAATGTGAATTTAAGCTTAAGGATTGAAACTTACTTATTCGCTCTAATTGAACTTAGAAAACCTTTACGATTCCTCCAACGTATCTGGCAAGAAACAAAACACAATGGGAATGTAGTATCCACGTATTATCTAGTACGTGGATGATGTCTATCTGTTCCAAAACGTGACGCAATTTTTAAGCTCGGTTTAAACGGTTCATTCATGAATTCAATATGAATTGCACAACTGATCTTATTGTTATCAGATCCAACAATTACAATGTTGTCTCTGATGGACACAAACCATTCATCTCTTGAGGTTATGTTTTGTGAAGTAAACACATTTTCGTGGAGGTGTGATATTATTGCCAGTAAAGATGGAAGATTGCGCTTCCAGACCCACACAAAAACTTATCTCAGAGATGTAATATTTCCAACATTTTTTGTGGGTTTTAATAAACATTGTTGGTATTTAGGAAAGTATTTCACTGATTAATCAATGTTTCTTTTATACTATAGGCGAGGTATATGTCGTATTAAACTTCTCTCGTGTGTTCTATGTATATGCTATCACGTTAATCTACTTCTTTAGTGCCCTTAGTGACCCTACAATATTTATTTGTACACGTCAACCGACAGCGTCAATTGGACCCTTGCCTCGAACCTTTCGTTGCTAGACAAGCATGAGATTCCCACTGCAGGCAGTAATTCAATGAACACAGCATTGGACTACTTGGTATAAACAAGTAAACAATATTTCCAAATGTCTTACCCTTTGATTTTATCCTTTCTTACATTACTGACACCTAAACTAACTTCCCTTTGTTATTTTTCGAATGGAAATTATATAATGAATGCATACATACATTCGTACGTACATACATACATTTGTACATACATACACACATACCTACAGACATACACACACACACACACACACACACACACACACACACACACACACACACAGTACAAAATGTTAGTTGAAATTGCATAGATTAGTTGTAGATTTGACTACGTGTTGTTATGTAGCTGCTTCACCTGAGAAAGGATAACATATAATAAAATCCGCCAGGGAGGATTCGAACAGGACAGTGTACATCGTCTGAGTGTTTAATGAGTGCCTGTGGCATTTAGCTCATTTAAAAGCTTGAATTTGTAAATAAAGCAACATTGTGAGTGTAGCAAGTGCATAACGTGTAAACAACTTTTGGTACATATTTTGTCCGACGCTGTATAAACCTAGGGTGTCCTTAGGGGCTTTTCGAGCTGAGAGAGTTGGTCACGCACTTTTTTCTCATGCGTGCTATTGTTTGACATGGATTTTAATTCACATTCACGATGCATAGATTGCAACCCCTGGCTTTAAATTCATTACTTTCCACGCTATTTATTTGGCGTAATGAAATGCAATTAGCGCTCAATTTTTCCACTCGTTGGGACCCTGCTTATTCTGTTTATTGACCGGGTGCAATGAGGTTTTTATTTCTCTCCTACGGACGTTTGGATGGACACAGCGTGGCATCGGAACTAACTGAAAACCGAGAAGTTCATTATCCCATTCTATGAGCTTAGTTTTGCGTTTCATCAATTAACATTTGATTGAGCGATCCAAAAAAGCTTTTACATGCCGTCGGCTGCATCAGGATTCTGTCACTGTACTATTTCAGGAAACAACTGACATATTGTCCATGAAGTGACAGCTCATTAGGGTTGTAAATTCCAACACGCGACTCACATTTTAAACGGTGTGGATTAGTTTCCTCCGCCAACTGTTTCGTGGATCTATTCCCTCCAGATTCAATAAAGAAGTAACATGCTTGTACAGGTATATCTCCTGATCGAAACTTGTCCTCTTCTCTTGCATTCAGAAATGGCTGTGTTGATACTGATAGTACAGGTGAGTTGGCGGTGTCTGGTTTCCATAAATGTGCCATCTGCAAATTATTAATATCTTAAGCGAAAACTTTATCCTTTTCTGGAAAGAAACCTACCACCTTCTGTAGCTTTACTTTTTCGAATATGTTTATTCCATTTTGTGCCTTAACAAACAATAATATATGTATGTACAAAAGCAAAGAAACGCTCAAGTGTATAAAAATGAAGTAACGATTCATGAGGCTTGAAAATGGACTTACCACACCGACAAGTGTGGTTTGTTGCGTGGAGTAACAACAATCTCACAACAATAACAAGAAGAGAAAGAAGAGGTGAAATGTGAATTGTAAAAGCAAAGTCAGTTAACACCTTCAATGTTCTATTATACATCCCGTAGGGGAAGGGATCCGTCCCCTTCACCTGCTGTGGTGCGGGCCCCTGGCACTCGTGATACCTCTGACGTTACCAGAGGAACCTCGGGCCGAATATTCGAGCCCCTACCTTGGGAGTTGTTCGGATTGAGTTGGACTCGTGGGGACAGTGGTTCCCGATACTCGTGGGAGATCGGGTACGTCTGTTTCAGACGGGGTTGAGGGAAACCTCAACCCCGGGTGCTAGCCTGCAGAGCTAGTATAGTGTACCACAGCAAAGAAAGTCTCCGGGGAATGAGACGTAGTGGGGTTGGAGAAGATTCCTACACCCTTCATCGACAGGTTTGTGACACCCCATGTTAGTTCAGGTGCAGACCTTTCAAAAACATTCTGACGGCTGCTACGTTAGTGAATAAATCTTCTCGGTTTTAGTGTACACAGTGAATAGTACGCATGTTTATTTTTAATTGTTGTGCTCCTTGTGTAGCATGCGTTCTCTGTCACACACATTCGCTGTCCTTGTCCCACTGTGTAAGTGGTAAGGGGTGCACATACCTCTCGGGAACTTACTTTGCAATGGTGGACAGTAGTCGGTCTGCTAGATCACCGGGTGACCTTGAAGTTATTCGGGAGTCTTCCTTGCGGGTTGACGCGCTGAGGTGGCGTATCCAGTTCCACCCCGTCTTGAGATGGGGGGGCCCCCTTGCTAGTCTCTAAGTCTTGCCCTAATGGAAAGAGCCCCGGAGTGTGCCCGTCGCCCCTTGGGGAGACAGCTTGGTAGCTCCCGGGTAAGGAGAGAAGGCAGTTTACCGTCCGTGTAGATACTCTCACCCTGAATGAATGTTCTATTGTACAAAAATTACAAATGATAACACTTTCAAATACACGTCAGTTTAAAATCAAACTCTCCAAGTTTCGAATACTACCGCAGAGTTGCATAATTTGCTGACAGTTGGCATTAGTTACCACAATGGCAATTACTCCAGTTGAGTGAGTTTTCTGTGTGTTACAATTTCATACAAACAAGAGTGCTACCGATGTGCAACGAGAATTCCGGACCAAATATGGGAAAGAGACACCAAGTAGGAAGGCAATTTACCATTGGTATTGTAAATTTGAAACCACCGGAATGGCCGTTCCAGGGTGAGTGCAGTGGACGATGAACGAGTCATAGATGTATTCATAAGGAGCCCGAGGGAATCAGTAAATAGTGTGTCCCGTGAGCTTCAACCTCCTTCAGTAACTGCATAGAGGATTTTGCGTAAGAGGCTGGCTATGAAATCATACACACTTTAGCTTCTGCATAAGCTAACTGGGGATGACAAACGAAAGCGATACGAGTTTGCTTTCCAGCTGTAGCAAATGACAGAAGACAACAATGACTTATCAGCCACTTAATTTTTAGCGACGAAGCGATGTACCATACGACTGGGAAACTTAACAAGCAGAGCTGTCGTGTTTGGGGTACACAGAAACCTCACGAGATCATTCAATATGAGCGTGATTCGTCAAAGGTGAATGTTGTCACAGCGAAAACTGTACGGACCTCTATTTTTCATTGAGGCTACTAAGACTGGACAATCATACCTGGACATGTTGGAGCTAGGTTGGGGCCTCAACTTAGACAAGATCTCGATGACACTTTTATCTTTCAGCAAGCTGGGACTCACCACCTTTCCACAGTGCAGTTCGTGCCTACCTGAATATGGAGATATCTGATCGTTGGATAGCACGTGCTGGAGTAAACCATAGATGTTTCTGACCTGGTCACAGCGTTTATCCGATATGACTGCATGTCACTTTTTTCTATGGGGGTACCTAAAGGACTGATTGTGCGGCCTTTGCTACGTGATTTATAGGAACTAAAAACCAGTATTCTAGAAACTGCCGACACGGTCACAGAGGATATGTTGAAAACATTATGATAATCGTTTGGACGTCGGCCGAGTCTCTCGTTTTTCATACATTTAATCTCTGAGAGGTATAAACACAATTCTGAGGGTTTGACTTTAAGCTTTGTGTGTTTGAAAGTGCTATCATTTGTAGTTTTTGTATAATAAAGCATTAAACGTGTTACCAGACTTTTTATAAATGCTGTATAATAAAATATTGATTACTGAGTTTCTCCTCGGGTAGTTTTTTATAGAGGTTGACAGTAACATAATTTACTTAAACGACAGTTGTGACATTTAAAGAATATTCAGTATTTATTATTTCATTAGATTGTTACGTTTATTTAACTAAATGTTTATACTCAGGAGTTGGTTATTCTCCCTCTCAGAGAAACTCTGAAACTTATTGGATATAAAACTTATGCGGTATTTATTTTGGAGAATACTTTAATGCATGTTTGATTATAAATTAAATCGAGTGGAGTGTCACAGGTGGTAGTATCTATGACTCGCATTAGGAGGTTGTGGGTTCCATTTCCAGGGCCAGCCTTCTTCAGGAGGGGGAACTGAATATAGCAGTCGGGCAGGAGAATTTATATCTATAGCTATTAGGGTCCTTAGTCACTCCTTAGTCCGGCCACTAAGATATACCTTTAATATCATGTACAACTTAAAATGAAGCCAATCACATAAATTTCTGTGGTGAAGGTGCCTAAAATTACACATTACACTGGTTCTAAATAAAATTTAAACTTCCGAAAGGCATCATGCCGCTTAAGATTCATATTTCATATTTTTGTGGTTAGTGCACATACGCAGTGCAACCGTGACCACTTTCTACCATCAGAACAGCAGCAGAAATAAAGCAGCAGAAATTGCCAATCTTGAGGCTCACGTTTAACACAGACGCGAAGTTATAGAAATGATAAAAAGAGGAACGAAAAAAAGGTCGGGAACTGATTAGAAGCATTTTAGAGAGATCATAATCCTAGTGAGTTTTCTTTAAACTAGACGTGGCGGTATGTTCTCGGTGTTTACAATTCATGCATCTCTTCATAATCTGCCTAAAATATCCTTGTAATACTCCCTTCCACACAGTTTCAGAGTCAATAAAGACTAGGGAGGCAGCGGTTGCGCTATAGAAGAGGCAATATCTGCTTGCCCGTATAAGAACATCACCATGGATTTGCTGCGGTTCACACAACCCAAGCCGACAAAAAGGTGGTCAATATCGGATTTACAGTGTGGCTCATTTGTTTGGACCAATACATTAACACGATGGCAATAATTTTTGTTGTGGCATGTGTGAATGTCTGTGAAGAGTGACGGGACCCTTAGGAATTCAGCGGCCCGCCCATTAAATCGAACGGTGGTGGGATAACCAATTAATTGTCCGAATGAATCATTTGCAGTTACCATGAATACAAAGTGACTATGAGTATACATAGGTTCAAACTGGATACTCACTCTTCATGTCTTCCACATAGTCACGTGAATGTAAAATGTTCGCTTGTTTTAAATCACTTTTAAAACATTTGCACCATACCAACATTCTTAGATTACTTGGTCTGTTTATGTTTAATTACCCAAATCACAGGATTAGGTATTTCTACCAATACATTACTCAAAGCATATTGATTTAGCTTTCTCACAATAAATTGATGGTTACATAAATAAATGTAGGGTTACAAATAGTGCTTCATCTTTAATAGAAAAAAATATAGCGGAAATAGGTAGTTGTTTTCAAGCTTGAAACTAAAATGGAGCAGATATCAGAGTTTTGTGTGTGCGCGTACGAGAGGCAGGGACAGAGAGAGGGATAAGATAAAATTAGGATAGTTCAAAGAGGTAAATTCATGTGAAAGCAAGTCTTCCAGGAGTAAATACGAAATTCTTCGGTAAAATTTGTCCTAACCGAACTTCACAACAGTAAGAAACTTTTAAAAATGTGGATTTCACCCACACATGACGGTACAATATTGATGATGGTGATGATGATGATGATGATGATGATGATGGTGACAACAATTAGAAGAAGAGGAAAACATAAACCTTTAAAAATGTTGATAAATATGTCTTGTATATAAAAACAGTACAGAATACGTTTTTGAAAGAAAGTTAATGTTTATGTGGGGGTGATAGGTGAACAGTATAACCCAAAAAATTTAATGTCTGATAGGTATTAAACTTGGTACTTGGTTCAGTGTCTTTCAAAGATAGTACACGAAGAACTTACAACTGGCCCTAACGGTTTTAATTAAAATTTCTATGTTTAAGGTATTTAAATGGCAACTAAAAGGCATGTCTTGAATTTTCCAGAAATAGCTTGTGAAGTCCTCTTCATTCCGAAAGATTTATTTTTAATATATAACTGGTAAACCATTAGAGATTGACAAGCAAAGCATACCACAGAAGCAGTTTAGGAAATCCGATGAATCACAAAAGCAGGGCATTCTAAATTTTGAAGCTCGTATTGTTCTTGTTTTTGAAGTTTGGTATCAACCATTTGTAAGAAAGTGCAACTATCGTAACTGAAGCGCTCAAGTTATTCACAGCACAATGGCTGTATTTCTACCATAACCAGTCTCCTCTCCCTCAGCTAAGGGTTAAAATATACCAATAATATGATTGACCATTCTGAAAATTGAATTACTGGTCAGAAGCACAGAAAAGTACACATTATGCAATGTGTGTAAGTATATTTACAAGACGATTATTGTTCGTATAAAATACTTTGTTTAAAAAGAGACACAAATGAAGCAAGTTTTCAAAACATCTTACATCAGAATTGCAATTTGGCAGTGTCTGATGACATTAATATTTCATATTTTAATTGCAGCATCATGCGCTGCTAACGCGTACACAAAACACACTTCTGTTCAACATTGTGGGGATGGATATGTCACTATGCAACTAAAAATGAGGGTACGCTTATAAACCTCCACTCACATTCTTGGGAGAAAAAAAAATTACATTCCTATTTGGTGATTAGTTTGGAAAGGAGTGCTAATAGTTAAGAGGGGTGCTTATTTTAGGTGATTAGTTATTTACTGGTGTGAATTCATATCCCAAACTAGGGATGAGAGATCAGTTTTTATTTTTGTTTGGTTTAATAAGTATGTATATTCAGGTTTTTGTTGCCATTATAGAGTCGTATTCTGTGGAATCCTGTTTATTCTTCTTTATTTGCTAATGCTATAGGTTTTTCTGTAGGACCTTCAAACCCAATTTTCTTAGGTTTATTTTCAGATTCTTCAAACAATAGTTTGAAATGGACTATCACTTTCAATTAATTTCAAAATGATTTCATCACTATCTCTATATCTATTATTTTCTCCTTTTGTAGCAGTTGTACTCTAGTATAAATCAGTTTATAACATTTATTCACTTATTTTAATAAATAAAATATATGTCAGCGAGAGCTCTGTTTCAAAGTTCAAAATCCGAGCCCGACATGATTAAAATGAAGGAATATGAGATCAAACTTTTCTCGAAGATTTAGGAAGTTTCTTATAAGTTATCTCCTATTCTTCTTTCTTTGCTTCTGTTTCCTTATTATTAACGTGGAAATGTTTTTTTTTTTTTTTTTTTTTTTATAACTGCAAGTTATACATGATGAGAGAAACATGATGAGAGAAATCTTCGATCGTCATTATTTTCCTGGAATTGGTAAGATTTTAATGGGTCTGTTTATAGTGACACATCAAGTTTTTTGCTAAAAAAAAAAAGGTCCGAAATATTGATGTTCTATGTGAGGAATGAGAACTTGGTACGAAGCGATCCAAAGCATTTTTCGAAATGTAGGTCTCCGCCTGAAGACTGAAGCTTTACCAATGGTGTGTCAATGCTGCTTTATGCTTGCAGCGAAATGCTGCGGTGTGTTGGTAGCGATATGGTTTCCCTTGTGAAAAACCGTAGCAGCCCCGGGCCAAATCTCTCCCTCTTTATTCCGCTAAGCGACCCTTTCTTCCTCGGTGGTGGATCAGATAAGTCCTGCCATACAAGCGACAGTTTTATTGCTCCATGCTGGTCACTGCTCCCCCTGCAATTAATAAATATGTATAAGAGATTTTTGGCGTGAGAAAACCTAATATTAAATTCATCTCGTATTCATATAACTAAACGTACATTTTCGAAAGTTTGGGCTTGCCTGTTATTTATGTTCGTGAATGTTAGGAAGCCATTGCGATCCAAGTATGTTGCGTGTATAACGCTAAAAACTGCTCTTAACACAAGAAGAGTGTATAAAGTGCGGCTGCAGTCATTTGGAACCAATTTTGTGAAATTTAGCTATGAGAAGACGCAGGAGGTGGCGGCTGCTGCGCTGCTGTCTTTTGTTTAGAAATGCCCGCCGTTGCTCGCGGTTTGATCATTTATCCCTGCAGCTTACTGTATCAAATCACTGTCAGATACAACGGTAGCAAAGTGCACGTGAAGTATGAGTTACAAAATTTTGTTACATATCACTTTTTCATAATTTCAGGGAGCGTTAAGTTATTTTTACAATCATTATTTGCAGAAATACAAAGTATAACCAATCCCAGTTTGCTTACCATTTAGTTCAAGCTATGGGATCTACACCTCACGTCTTATTAATTTTATTAAGAACTAATATTCTTGAAATATTTTTCATATTAAAACGAGAGTAAAACTAAAATCTATTATTTATTATTGTTCTTGTTTGTTATTATTATTATTATTATTATTATTATTATTATTATTATTATTATTATTATTATTATTATTATTAATTATTAATAATTATTAATTATTATTATTGTTATTGTGACTTTGTGCGTTCGTGAAATAATAAAACGAGGTTACGAAACACAAAAACTACACTTTATTCTCCTAGCAAATACATTCGTCCATCACAATTTGCTAGCTAACCTCAAACTGTTTATTTTACAAAAACTGCATTCAACTGTCCGTCGCTACCGGTAACGATTGGTTCCGAAGTTTTCCGAATCTCCATCGGCCATCATTTTTCATCGGCTTCGCAAGTCTACCGCCAGGGTGACACTGCTCCCTCCTCAAGGCTGGTCGTCCCGAACAGCGCCTTCGTAGCGGGCCAGGCGATCCAGGTGTACCACCAACATCTTTCCTCGGGGCACCTTCTGGATGCGGTAGACCACGTCGTTAATCCTCTTCACCACACGGTACGGTCCTTGCCATGACTGCTGAAGCTTCGGGCAGCGTCCCTTGGTCCGGGTCGGGCGATACAACCAGACCAGGTCACCTTGCTGGAACCCTTGACTGTTGACTTGCCTGTCGTATCTGGTTTTCATGCGGTCGCTCGCCTTCTGGATGTTCTGGCGAGCCATCTCGTGCACGTCGTGGAGGTGGTCCACCAGGTTCTCCACATCCCTCAAGAGTGGCCCCAAGTCTGCGTCCGCCAGCTGCTCCCTCCTCAGGCCTGCGCTATCCCACCCAACCGCAGGTACTGCCGTGACTACTCGAACTGCTGCGGCACGCTCCTTCCCCTCCACTCTTGTGCATTGGCCGCAATATTCTGGACAGGGTCTTCGGGGCATAGCGTCCGCGTTACCGTGACTCTTCCCTCTGCGATGTTCCGAGGTGAAGTCGTACTCCTGCTGCCTCTGGACCAAACCTGCTGTCCGGCATTCCGTTCGCGCTGTCACCATCACTTCGCTCCTCGCGGGGACAACCACGTCTTAGTTCAAGATGACCCTGAAAATTCCAAGGCGCTCTTCTGGTTGAGAGAGTATAACCTATTCTCCGTTGAGCCTCAGGACCTTCCTGCCAACGTTGACCGTCGCCTCGTGGCTCCTGAGGGCATCCAGTCCCAGAATCACCTCCTCAGCCACCTTCGCGACGAACACCCACAGACGCACGGCACTCCGTCCCAAGTTCAGCTCAAGCAGGGCCTTCTTCTCCACAGGCATGGTGTCGCCCGATGCCGTCACAAGCTCGTACGGTCGGCTCGGCTTCCTCGTCGGCAAACCCTTCGCCACGTCAGGTCTGATGATGGTCACGGCTGCCCCGGTGTCTACCAGCACGCGGCACGGCTTTCCTCCTACCCAACCGTCCGCGATGAGGCTGTCATCCATACGCCGGCTGACGGCGCGCAGTGTCACTTGAGGGGATGGTGGTGATGGCGCCGACGTGCCCCTCTCCACGACGGACCTTACTCGTTTTCCGGCTGCTCTTCCTGGTGTGGGCAGTCTCTCCGCAGGTGTCCGGGCTGTGGCGCCGGCGTCCCTCAGCTGGTCTTCTGTCTCCAGCGTAGCGGACACTCCTCGTTCTCGACGTCGGGATAGATGCTACCTTGGCCGCCTCCATCCTTAATGCCGCTGTCAGCGCCTCGTGGATGGTTTTATAATCGCCGAGAATTAGGCGCTGACGAATCTCCGTGTCCCGTACCCCGTCGACAAAGTTGTAGGCGGCTTCCCGGGATACGAACTCCAGTGGCAGGTCAACCAAGGCCTTGCTAGCCAGCTGCTCGATCGCTATGGCGAACTCCTGCAGCGTCTCCCCCGGCTGCTGCGACCTTGCCTTTAGCTGGCTGCGGAATGCTGCGGCTAAGCGGTGGTTCCCGAAGCGATACTCCAGGGCCTCCCAGATGTCCTTGGGCGCTGCCGTCGTCTGCACCGCGTTTAGGATTTCCGCGGCCCGTCCCTGGAGGCTGGCTATTAACTGTGTGGCCTCCTCCTCCGGTGACCATCTGTTGTGCTTGGCCACTGTGTCGAACTGGCGGCGCAAGACCTCGAATGTTGACGCGCCGTCATATTTCGGAGGTTTGACGCGCGCCGATGTTGTGTCGCGTCCCGGTGCGTCAGCCTTCAAATCCTTCAGTCTCCTGCCGACGACGTCCTCCACCATGGCGTTCAGGGACTTGACGCTGCTGTCGGCCTTTTCCTCTAGGTCATTGAAGCGGTTCGCCAGGTCCTCGACGCGCTCGTCCACTTGGCCCATCCGCTTGCCCAGCTCCGTCACGTCATCCCTCACGCCGGCCAACTGTTCCTCAAATTTGGCGGCGAGAACCTCGTTGGCCTCCTTCATTTCCGTGGCCAGACTGTCGTTCGCTGCCTTCATTTCTGTGGTCAATTCGGTCTTTATTTCTTTCAACTCTGCGGCCAGGTTGTTATTTGCCGCTTCTGTTTTTGTTGTTAACTCGTTCATCTTCGCGGCCAAGTTGTTATTTGCCGCTTCCGACTTCGCTGTTAATTCGTTCATCTTCTGCAAAAGCATTTCCAATGCTGATTCCATGGCCATAATGTTCGGTGATGTTGTTATCCCGCTTCCAGACACCATTGTGACTTTGTGGGTTCGTGAAATAATAAAACAAGGTTACGAAACACAAAAACTACACTTTATTCTCCTAGCAAATACATTCGTCCATCACAATTTGCTAGCTAACCTCAAACTGTTTATTTTACAAAAACTGCATTCAACTGTCCGTCGCTACCGGTAACGATTGGTTCCGAAGTTTTCCGAATCTCCATCGGCCATCATTTTTCATCGGCTTCGCAAGTCTACCGCCAGGGTGACATTATTATTATTATTATTATTATTATTATTATTATTATTATCATCATCATCATCATCATCATCATCATCATCATCATCATCATCATCATCATCATCATCATCATCATCATCATCATCATCATCATCATCATCATCATCATCATCATCATCATCATCATCATCATCATCATCATCATCATCATCATCATTATTATTATTATTATTATTATTATTATTATTATTATTATTATTGAAACAGCGACACAAAATTGCTAGCAGCCCTAAGTAGTTGTATAATCAGAATTTATAGCTCTGTAATGTTTGTTACTTAGCCTCCTATTGACAATTAGAAGTCATTAAACATAAATATATAAAAATACGATTGTAATTCATTACCTGACATGGCCCATGGTTTTGCGGTTTATCGCTATAACATTTATCTCTGTACCAATAGCCTTGCGCTTGTTTTCGCACTACCATGTCGCTGATTATAGAGATAATCTCTTCGGGAAGAAATAATAGTAGTATAAGAAACGATAATGTCAGCTTGTTTATTCTGTCACCATTATACACAAAACTACTAAGAAAGCACAAGGAATCGAAATGAAAGAAATACCTAATTTGACTGTTTAATTCTGCTTCTCAGACCGTTACCATGGCTTTATCTTTGTTAATAGGAACCTTTTGGAGAACACACTGATTATTCTTGTAAGAGTGAGGGTGGAACTGCGGCAGTTCTCAGATCTGTGCTGTGCACCAATGAACCCATGACTTCAGCCAATGAAATGCGTAGGAATCTCAAATGACAGATAGATGTTATATTCACGTGGAGTAATCAGTGCGTTATCTGAGAGATTTCTATTAACAAAGATAAGTCCATGGTAACAATTCGAGCAGCACAATAATACTCATGATAGTTGTTAGAGAGGAGACCAAAGAATGGTATGTGATCTCCGTGTTCCTTTGTACTTTTGTGAGGACGGAACAACTAAATAATTCAGTGTTATGTTGACTATTTCCCCTCATATGACGTCATCATATATTGACCGTGTTAAAATCAACCAATCAGATTCATGAAACCATACATAACAGTGATAAGTATTGCTCCACAGAACGTTGAGGCGTATTGACCTTCAGGTGACCAGCGCTGTGATCTTCTCTTATCGGGTCTTATCTGGTAGATTAGAAGAGTGCAATATTAGTAAGTTGATGTACAGTAAGTTGCGAAACACAAATAGAGTGATTGAAGCTGCGTGTGTCATGTGATGTTTTCTCGCGCCTGCCGATGTATGACACTGCTGTCCAGAAGACATTATTATATCTGAACAGAGTATTCATACACTGGACTCGCCGTGTATGTGCGATAAGCTGAGGTAAACATCTCTGTGTTGCGAATTTTTCCCGATACGCTTTCTCGCTTTGCCATGTAGTATTTTGTTATCGCACCCTCAGACATAACAACACATTCTGCATGTTTACGAACAGGTAAAGGATTATACATCTCACGGATCGTCGACTGTAAGCGCGACTTTCAAATGTCAAAATGGCTGAATTGTTTACAACTTAAAGCCTCATAAAGAGACATCTGAGCAAAATTAAGCGGTCTTTATGCCTATGCCCGCCTCGGTAGCGTAGATGATAGCGTGTCTGCGTCACGTTCAAGAGGTCCTGAGTTCGACTCTCGGTCAGGGTGAGTTACCTGGATAAGGTTTTTCCGGGGCTTTCCCTTATCCTAAGAGACGAATGTCGGGTAACTCTAAGCTCTATGGACCCTGGACTCATTTGAGCATCATTTCACGCATTCCATTCATCGTCCGATATGACAACGTTGGAGGACGTAAATTACAAAGAAAACGTCTACGCCTATAGAGTGGGACACTGAAAAACAGCAGTTAAAGAGCTCGTCATTTACTTACTTTGTTCCTTAGATTAGAATCATAGGTTGCGTGTGTATTAGGTTCAACTCTGTAGCGTACAGCATAGTAAGTCGCCACATACCGTTTCTGGCATGTATATACGATATGTATCTTATTGTAAAAGAGATCTCCTAGTGGTTTTACGGGAAATATACGAGTCAGTTGGTGAAGTTGATCCCATGCTGGTTTGTTGGCCATGGTAGCTCAATGGTTTAGAGCAGTCGGACGGAGACGGAAATATCCGGGGTTCAAATACCGGCTATGGCTTTGAATCTTTCAGTCTGACTCTACCTATCCAAACGTTACCCTACACACGGCTGGTGTGAAAGAACTATTAATTTCCATTTCTGAGATATTCGTTGCTATTTTTGTAAATTTCGCATTTAGAACTTTTGAAGTTCGGGGTTGGTGATATTCCGTGAAAATAGAGGATTTTGAAAACCAGCTTAAAGCGACCCATTGTTTAAAGATTTGATACTAGATTTAAGCCTCCTTGGTATTTAAATCATAAGAAGAAGTACGAACAGAAGTAGAAGTACAATCTTTTCATCTAGAACACGGAGTACGACAAGGTGACCCAATCTCTCCCAAACTTTTTACAAGCGTTTTGGAAAATATATTCATAAAAATGAATTGTAGCAAGCAACAGAGAATAAACATAAACGGAAGTCACCCAGTAGACCTGAGATTCACTGATGAAGTAGTCCTGTTCGCAAAAAATACCAGAAGAATTACAGTCAGTGCTCGAACAACTCTGTACACAAAGCAAAACCGCTGGACTATGAACATGACAAAAACATAGCTGATGGCAAACAGACAGGAGATCCCTATCTCAACTGATGGAACAACGCTACTCCATGTAACGGAATACAAATATGTAGGCCAACTAATTTCCTTCAAAGAAAAAACCGAAAAGAAATAATAATAAGAATATTCTTAGCTTGGAAGTCCTTCTGGTTCCTCTAGTTCATACTCTGGAGAAGATAATTAACAGAAGACTCAAATTCGAAGTACTAGAAAGCTGCGTCTACCCAACACTACTTTATGGATGCCAAACATGGTTGACAACAAATAGATGATTGCGCCACAAATATGCCAAAGGATGATGGAACGAAAGATATTGGGAATAACTACGAGAGACAGAATTTCCAATGAGCCGCTGTCCCAAATGGCATCAATAACAAACGTCACACATAGAACAAACAGACAGAAGTAGAAGTGGGGAGGCCACATCGCGCGGATGAAAGCCGAAAGATGGACATACAAAGCTCCCATGTGGGACCCGCTTACAGGAGACCGGCACAGAAGCAGGCCAAGGAAGAGCTGGGCAGACTTCTACATAAATCAAGCAGGTCAGCAATGGTTCAGAACAGCAAAGAAGTAGAGGGACATGGAGAACAATTGGAAGTCCACAACAAAATGAAGACATTGTCAGCCCACAAACATTCCAAGTTGACTCAGTGACAGTGAAATTAATATCATCTAAGTGTTAGTGAAATTAAATTAATGAAAGTGACAGTGAAATCAAATCAAACCAGACAAATATTAGACCCAACCTAAGGCGGAGTAGCTCACCGCGTTAGTGAACAGACCTACCCTCCAGCAGGAGGTCTTTCCTCTTCAAGGGACTCATTAGGCTATTATTATTATTATTATTATTATTATTATTATTATTATTATTATTATTATTATTATTATTATTATTATTATTATTATTATTATTATTATTATTATTATTATTATTATTATTATTATTATTACTATTATTATTATTATTATTATTATTATTATTATTATTATTATTATTATTTTAGATTTAAGCCTCCATGGTACTTAAATCATGTGTAATGTAAGCATTTCTGCTAAGGTTTCTCTTCAATTTTTCCTCTCTCTCTCTCTCTCTCTCTCTCTCTCTCTCTCTCGCTCTCTTTCTTTCTTTAAAAAAGAATAAGTTTTGAAAAAACCGAGCACAGTGCTAAGGTACAATTTCTGGACTTATGGACCATGGCGTTAGGTTAAACTTTTTCAGAGGTATCGGATGCTGCTGCGGTCTTTTGCACTTGCTTCAGGATAGCTCAGAGGCGACCGACCGCTGTCTGATCTGGAAGGCTCGCGGTTAACCTAGGTGTGGTTGCGGTATACATACCCTTGTTAGAGCTTTAACACTGAGGTGGTGGAGATGGATGCAAGAAGACTAAGTGTGGTTAGGAGATGCCGCTATTTCTTCAAGGATTTACGTTTCAGGAAGCGTCCTCAACAGTTGGGCCGTTGTAAGATCTTAAAGCTCTGGTTTTTAGTGTTAAAGCTTTTCCTGATTCCCAATGCGTGGGGACGCTACAGCTGCATCCGAAACGTCTAAAATAGTTTGTCCAGTTATTCATACGACAGCCCACAACCTGCACACCGTACCTTACCTTAATAAGCATGATTAATGTACACATGATAAAGACTTAATGCTGAAAGGAAATTTTTGAGTACACGATGAATCATTGAAATATGATTTACCTTTCCTGAGCTATCATCAACAACACCAATAATGCTCTTGGTTTGCAAGAATTGTTGCATTTAGCCTTTAATTGGAATTTGCTCCTAGCATTGAAGAGTATTTTTGTTTTGGGAGAAATCTAAATTAACCGATCAAGAAGATGCGTGGGAGATAGCAGGTGTACGTTAACGTTTGGTTTACACTACCTTACACATGTCTAGCCTATCTCCGCTCTGTTGGTTCTTGTGTTCCTGAGAACCAGTGATCTGCTTCATGTTGTATCACCTGCGTAACGGTCAAATGAGTTTCGTAAACACCCCCCCCCTAACATTTATCGAAAGTGTATGCTGTTATTGCTTTACAAGCTAGTTATTTGTTAATCAGCCGTCAGTTGCACAAAAACAAATGAAAGTAGCGTTTTACCGCTGTTACATGTGTAATGGAAAATAACGGAACTTGTATACACAGTTCGAAACTTAAAACACAGCGCAGTGCACCATTTTCATTTATATATAATATTTGTGTAGCATGCTGGATTAGTTTTCTTTATTTTAATTTTAGAGTACTTTGAGGAAAGCACTTATTTGTTTATTAGATAAAGGTTTTGTGGTGACTCGTGTGGTATAGTAAGTTATGAACTAAAAACAAATCCGGAAACGTTAGAAATATAAATGGAGAACGTGAAATGAATCTATTCCAGAATGAATGCAAGGGGGAGACTAATGTGGAAACAGATGAGGCATTGAAACTCATGCACTGGTTTGGTAACAGATGTTACATATTAGGAAATATTAAAATGTTTTATCTGGAGATATACAGGAAAAGATAAATTTAAATGGCCCTAGTCTAGAGTACAGAAGTGTGATTTATTTTTACAGTTATTTTCCAAATATATTAATCATGTGAGATTGAAAGTCAAGTGATAGAGGATTTTTATAGGATATGTACAAGAACAATAATTTGTTTTAAGAATGGCTAATCCTCCGTAGATCCTTCTAAGAAAAGATAAATATTTGGGAAATCCGCTATGTATGCATTCTATATTTTGAAATAATTTGGCCAGTACCATATCCTTCTGTTATTTACTTTACACTAAATGTTTTTAAGTGTATTCCATTCTAAAAACGATACCTTTCCAAGCTAGTTATCTCTCGAAGAAGTTTCCGGTTTCTGATTGCACCATCGTCGATCAAAACCATGTCAGTTTCCATCTTTGAGTACTCAGGATTTTCATATTACTCCCATGGGCTCCAAACTTGCCTTTAGATATTAAGGATAGGATAGAATAAAATCGTACGGATAAGATTCGGCACTGCGACTACTCTTGATCTATTGTACTTATTCCCCAAGTCGAGCATCCCCGGAAGGAGAGAAGACAGAGGGCGCCCGACCCACAGTCACAACAGTACAGAGGGCAGGGTCCGTACGGTTTACCAGTTGGAAACTCCCCGGCAGGACAGTACAACCGGTATACCTCCCAATAGGCCGACCCGGAAACTGGGGACTGTCCTACTAGAGTATGAAATGTTTACCAGGAGCATATCATTTTGCCATGCAGCGCCGAGACTCTCGCCGACACTTTTACCCTGAAAGAGACCACCAGATGAGATAATGTGAAATGATAATGGAGATGAAATGGAGGGACAGAAAATTCGGGGGATGTAATTAACCTGTCGGCCCTCGTAGCCATGATCGCTAAAGCGTATGTCTCTAGCGTTCCACCGCGTGGAGGGTCGCGGGTTCGAGACCCGCCGTAGGCATGGGTGTTTATATGTATGGTGTATATGTGTGAAATTATAGCAAACAATCAGTAAAAACGGAAACAGTAAAAAAATGCCCAGCACTTGCCTGGCGACCCCAGAAGACCCTCGGAAAAAACGACTCATGGTTACAGTAGCTCGGTCACTGAAATCGAACCCGTACCTTCCGAATGCGAGCCATAGACGAAACCGCTTGATCCATCCCACTTGGTAGTAAATTACATTGCTATCCAAGCATAAATGTTGTGTGCTTGCTGCCGTTTAGAGCGTTCAGCTCCGTCAAATGTCATAAATATTCCTATAACTGTAATATTTTGTATAGCTTTTATAAGAGTTAAGTGATAACAGAGGATGTTCTAGCATGTACGTTTACGAGTGAGAAACTTAGCATACTCTTTCAGACTAGGCCGAAAGTTACCATTGATGTCTAATGTTATATCTTGTTTCTTAGTACGACGAGTGATATGAGGCAAATCTCGGGATATTCAATTAAACAATGAGCAAATATCATGGCCAAAGATAGAATTTGGCAAGTCCTTTTGCTTGAGCTGAAATGATTTACGCGCCATTCAACATTTGGAATGAAAGTTGGTAGCGAAAGGGAATTGAACTGTTTGATGCTTTAATAGCAATAGGTAACGTCACACCCCTGCTTCGAAATATCTATATGTTTTCACGAGTACACAGAGATGCCCCTAATGTCATTTCACAAATACCTGGCTGGGTATTGCTTTTATCAGTTGAAATGGCTGGCATTCGTACCGCGGAACTTATGGATTTCGTCCGGTTGCTCTATTCAGCTGAGCGACCATGCAACCTGCCGTCATCTTTTGAACCGCTATTTTTTCTGGTATTGTCGCGCTGCTTGAACAGTTACTATGGATTTATTTTTGGTAATAGATACCTCTCAGATAACGCACTGATTACTCCACGTGGAGTGAACATGTGTATGTCACTTGTGATTACTGCGAATTCCATTGGCTGAAGTGATGCGTTCATTGGTGCTTAGCACAGGAGCAGGAAACGCGGCAGTGCCCCTCTTACTCCTTACAAGCATAATCAGTGCGTTTTCTGAGAGGTTTCTATTAACAAAGATGAAGCGCCCGCCTCGGTAGCGTGGACTGACACACCGACGACAACGCATGGACTAAGGAAATGAACGGCCACGCCGGAACTGAGGACGACCGAACACACAGTTCGAATTGCATGCCACGTAAAAACCATTGACAAACCCAGGAAACTGGGGCCATAAGTAGAACTAACAACCCCTGACTATCAGGTCACCAAGGCCTGAGCTTTATTATTATAATACACATAGGCTTACGAAGCACACATATAAAATAGATAAGCTACACGTAACAATGACCAACAGGCCGACCCGGCCTGAGCCATAGGTATATAATTAAACTAAAGCATGAATTACACTTGGTGGTGCCCAGGTTTCATGGTCACCACCAAGAAGCAACATAGACGCGCTCGCATGAATCGCATGCCAGCTTAATAGATACCACATGCTAACCGGGGTGCTTTGCGGGACCCGACTAAGCATGTTAATAAATGCACACAAAATAATATAACATTCACGTTACTAACACGTGGAGGGGTTTTTTAGTGAGTATGCCTGGCCCCCTCAGGGCACAGGGACCCTCACACTGTCGGCCATCGCACGTGGGCCGTCGCCTGTAACTGGGTTTTTTCCCCTCCACGGTAAAAAAAAAAAAAAAAAAAAAAAAGCGTGGACTGTAGTGGGTCTGCCTAACGTTCAAGAGGTTCCGAGTTCGAACCTCGGTCAGGGTGAGTTAGCTGGATAAATTTTTTTCCGGGGTTTCCCTTATCCTGAAAGACTAATATCGGGTAGCTCTAAGCTCCATGCACCCCGGACTCATTTGAGCATCATTTCACCATTTCATTCATCGTCCGAGATGACTTAACGTTGGAGGACGTAAATTACAAATAAACAATAAATAAATAAATAAAGTCATGGTAACCGTTGGAGCAGTGCGACTCTAAAACCACAAGGAGATCCCAAATTCATTTTGAGATGACATATACTAAAGGAGACTAGCAATGTCGTAAGTACCTTATCCAGGACTTCATACTATTAGGTCAGTCAGTGATAATTATTGTTCTTTCTTACTAGTTGTTGAAAATCTATACAATTAGAATTAAAGACCCGAATGCCAAACAGGATCTTTGAACCGCAGTTCATCCGGTTTCTCTAACAGATTCAGCTATCATAGCAACATACCGGCCGATAATGCTAGTGAATCACAGTTTCATTAGCAGCTTTAGTGACAGATGTGGAGATCTGCAGTATCGTATCTACCTAGGTATATATCAAAGATTGGCCTAAAGCATTTCGTGTGCTACGGCATAAAAAACAAGAACTTGATAATCGAAATATAGTTTTTAATTGGCGAACTATGTAACTGTAAGACATTCCGAAGGAATGAAGAACTTACCGCGAAGGACTGGGAACGAATTTCTGAAAACTGCGCAGAAAGTTCAATATTTGTTACTTTAAAAATGTTGAAAATCAAACAGTAACAAAAATAATGCCACTGCAACTTATTATGCAGGATTTGACATTTGGCATTCGCATGTTACGCAAGATTCTGGAGCCCAGAGAAGTCAAACCGCAATTAATTTACGCGAGAAATCGAATTATTCCAGAACTCCGGAAACTTCGTGGAGCGAACAAGGGTTAACCGATACGCAGTTGGTGGAAATTTACTGGGAATCAGAAAGGCATCTCGAGCTATGTAAGAATATCGTTAACGGCAAAGGAATAATATGTTTAACTTGAACTACAGTTGTCGGATGACTGGATCAGCATCTTTCGTTATACTAGAGCAACAAGGCTCGTAAAGGCAAACGCCGTAAAATGCAGATTTAGACAATTAAATTCGAAGCAGCAAGCAGGTACCTAGAAAGATGCCAGATTATAAACTGAAAACGAGAAGGTCGATAGTAAGATCTATATTAAGATGGAAAGTGAGGCCGGAAAAGACCAATAAAACAAGCCGGCTGCGTAGTGCTACTTATAATTTTTCCAGTTAAGTTGTTTTTTAAATTTTACGTCCTCCAACGTTAAGTCATATCGGACGGTGAATGAGATGGGTGAAATGATGCTCAAATGTGTCCAGGGTCCATGGAGCTTAGAGCTACCCGATATTCGTCTTTAAGTATAAGAGAAAACCCCGAAAAAAACCTTATCCAGGTAGCTCATCCTGACCGAGTTTCGAACTCGGGACCTCTTGAACGTAAGGCAGACACGCTATCACCACGCTACCGAGGCGGGCCCAGTTAAGTAGAGTATTTTAAGACAAACTATAGCATATAGTTATGCTCTAGTTGTTTCGCCTCGTTTTTAATATGTCTTATCCTCTTAGGTGTTTATTATTATTATTATTATTATTATTATTATTATTATTATTATTATTATTATTATTATTATTATTATTATTATTATTGTTGTTGTTGTTGTTGTTGTTTTTGTCCTTGATCACTACATACTTCTTATTATTCGAAATCTTCTGTTTAGCGTTTACTTTCTCAACTACGTACTTTCAGTAATATGTAAAGAAATATTTAAGGGAATTCATATTTTGAGGCCGCCTAAACTCCTGGAAAACACTCTTACAAAAAAAAGTTGCGCGCGCGCGCGCGTTTGTGTGTGCGTAAACAGCATAACTTGGCATTTTAAGTTCAGCATCTTTCCACGGTTGCGACTGAAGATTTTCAGGAAACCCCGCCCTTGACCTAAGCAATGTTTTACATGGAAAGTGGTGGAATAATTTAATTTTCTTAAAAATTATTTCGATTTTAACTAGGTAACATCTTCGAGATGTGAAAATGAATAAAATTATTGTTTTAATGTATGTCTCGAATTTTTTAGAAAAGCTCCTGTAGTCCTCTATATACGAATGACGTTCAATAAGTGTTTAGGTTACATATAACAAAAATCAAATCTCGTTAATGCACACAGTCTTTGTAAAATTGGACTTTTTATCGTGTTAATAATTTTCGAGGTATTTCTTATTAATTGTTTTAATTTTTAGATACCTATACTTTTCCCTAGAAAAAATTGTTTTTTCTCCTTTCTTTCATTCTGTTTCTTTATCTTAGTCATATAAAGAAAATGTAATTTCAAAGGCATGACATAGCGAAGATTTTAATTATATTTTCCCGCTGCAAATGTCACATCTCATGCTAAAGTATTTTTTGCTTTTATATTCTCGAATACCCATAATAAGATTAGAATAGTGTTCGAGTTATTCCTAGCACGGGGAAAAAAATTAAATCTTCAAACTTCTCTTCATAGTTTGTGAAGTTTTACAGGAAATTATATGACTTTAAATACGCAATATGCGTCGATTTTTTTTTTCTCGTAGGATTAGCTACTTCCGAAACATTTATTCTTTTAAGTTTTCTCGGTCTAGCAACTTGTTTAGTGGACTGTTATCAACGCCTTTCGCTCTCTCTCTCTCTCTCTTTCTTTCTCTCTCTCTCTCTCTCTCTCTCTCTCTCTCTCTCTCTCTCTCTCTCTCTCTCTCTCTCTCTCTCTCTCCCGCGTTGGAACTCGTAGTAGACCAAAGCGGACGTGGTATAAACAAGTCTTCGTATCGTACTTGCAACTAGGTTTCTGTAACTTAATTTAAAAAGCCAGACATTTTTATTGGTTTAAGACAAAGCGGGTAGATCATAATGACCTTCATGGCATGATGATTATGAAAGGTCCTGAAGAAAGTAATTACCCTAACCACGATTCGAACTTGGGGCTTCTTGAAAGCGAACAGACACGGGCTACACCACAGAAAGAGGCTTTCAGAGCATTGCTTAAGAGGGATTAAATGGCTAATTGGTGATCTGACTCTCAAAATCAGTAACTGTTAGAAATTTAGTTCTTGTAAATAACAGTTCATTATATTGTGCGTTTAATTATTACAAGTAATTTACTCGTCTAACTCAAATATCAACACACTATAGGAGAAGCTGTGATACAGTAATAAGTGTAGAAATTTACGTAACGTATCAAAGTTGGCAATTTTAACTTAATTACACGGATAGGCGTATATGGGCACCTGAAATAATGCTCACGTCCTGCTCCAAGATGAAATGGAAAACAAGAGTACCAGCTTCTCACTAAATTTGGCTTTATGCCGTTGCAGTAAAGATCTATAAACCGAATACCTCTTCACAATTACATTTTAAGCTCCTGCTGCTGAGGAACACTGGTGGAAATTAAAGTTCTGGGCTTGCAGTCTAACCACATTACATTGCTGGCACACCCACACACATCTACCTTAAATATTATATACTCCTTTTCCTCTGGTAGGTGCGGAAAGCGCCTTGTTGATGGGAAAGGCTTTTAACGGGCTGTTCCCTTAAAGCCTCGGCATTTCTTCTCTCACGAACGGAAGTGGAAGATAATTCTCCCTCTTGTTTTTTCTTCTCCTTCTAAGGTAAGATTCAGGGGGGATGACATTCCCTTTTATAGGGGCAGAGAAGATAATTCAATGAAATTACTGCTAGAGAACACGATTATAGTAGCTATTATCATTCTTTTGCTGATGGCTGGTTGGCACTCGTACTTTTAAGTCATGATTGAGAGACACAGAAATAAATTCCGCAATAAACAACATCGCGGAGCAGTTTCTTCCGATTTTATGTTATATTAAGAGATACTGTAATGTATTTCCGATATAACCGAATTGATTTAGCATTTTTTGATCATTGTGTTTTCAGAACCTGATGATGCATCCTAAATATGCAAGATAAAAAAAATAGGATACTTTACTTTCATGTGAATGTCTCTATCCACTCTCGTTTATTCACTCTCTTCTGAAGACCGTACTTACTAAAGCGTAATTTTATATCCAGTTCCTATTAATAGAGGTTAACATTTTCAGAAATATTTTTGTTATACAGTTCTTTGTAAATACAAGGGATATATAAGAACCGAATCGACAGTCAGATGTGTAAAAACCGGTTGCTATATATGCTGGTCAAGAAATTCCATTTTCTTTCATGACATTTGAGAAACAACAGCATAGCGAAAATTGACAAGTTTATAATTCCGAAATGGTTAAACACCACATAAAAAGTTATAGGCAAGAAATGCTGTCTTAAAGGGGTCTAGCGTAATACATTCTTTTCTGTCTTGATTGGTTTACCAGTTAGATAAAAAGAGTATGAAATTCTTTGCGAATAACGAGCAGTTATTATCTGTGAAAAAGTCAAGCTGTACATTTTATTTGTCACGGAACATCTGAAATATGTGGTATAATCGCTAAACATTCTTCAGAAAGGGGCATTTTCTGGAAAATCTTTTTATAGCAACCTGCTGAACCATATTTATCGTACTTTTCGCTTTAGGCTATGCTGCTCACAGACTCTCTCTCTCTCTCTCTCTCTCTCTCTCTCTCTCTCTCTCTCTCTCTCTCTCTCTCTCTCTCTCTCTCTCTCTCTCTCTCTCTCTTTCACCAAACAGATGCTTAAAGTGCTTATTTTATTTACGAGGGCTCCAAATTTGTATTTCCGATTAAATCTCCTCGAATTATTGGATAAAGTAATACCACCATCGAGGCACATTTCATCTAGGCTTCAATGATAATTCGCAACAGCAAGAAGTAAAACTACTCGTATAATGTTTTAAATTCTAAAGAAACTACGAAGCTTCACAAAAATAACAATGGCTGATATCTGTAAAGAGCATATAGGATATCGAAAGTTAGAAATAACCTGACGTGTTAACCGTACACTGTACAAACTGGCTGTTGATCTTGTATTTTATTGCTGAAAAAAAAATTGCCTATGCTGGCAAAGTGAGAAAATACCTAATCATTGGGAATACAAATGAAGCATTAATTTATAAATTGAAATGAACAACTAGGAATACTGCTGATATCGTTGCATTCATTAGTAGACATTTATTTGTTTTACACAACGAGTTTACGTAATGCTGAAATAAAATAGAATTGCAAGCTTTCAGTCATATCTGGCCGACGACAAACTTGGAAACGTGTAAACAGACAACGTCGAATATTTCCCCTTTTATTTGAGGACGTATTAACAGAATTTGTGTATCTTATCAGTTCTAGATTGTGTATTATCTATCTACTTAGGTATATATAATGATTTCGTAGGCATACAAAATTGCACAAAATTGAGTCCGTATGAAAAGAATTTCTCAGGCATCTCACGAGAAATTCAAGTTAAATTACCATGTAATTTTATTAAAAATGTCAAAGATACTTTTTTTTTATGAAATTAAAGGTAATGAAAAATATTTGTTGTGTTAGGTAGTTTGGTACATTTTCTTTAAAATCTTTAATGTTTCTAAAAGTCCTTTATTTGTTATATATATAGCGCCCGTAATATGTGGAGTTTGACAATTTAGATGAAGACAATATCACACTATAGCAAAGTCCTGGACAGTAAAATCGACAGATGTTTAGATTTTAAGGTTCTATTTGCTAAATTTCAAAACCATAAAAATTGCTTTTCGCTTTTGAAGGAAACAAAGCTCACTTTTATGCATTCCATATTTTATCAGTATTCAACTCAAAACATGTAAATGCACAAAGATTCTGTTCAACAATAATCCTGTCATAGTTAATCAATGTTGATGAAATTATGAATTATATTGACGAATAATGTCGGAGAAAACAAATACAAATTAATTTGAAATAAATATTTTTTAATTAAAGTCAAGGCTATTAATTTCCATGAAATGGTAAGAATAAAATTCGCATTATTCAAATAATACCAATATGATTAAATTCTGTCTACAATAGTAGTTATATAATTCATACACATACTTGCGGTAAAATAGCAGATACTCGTATGTTGTGTTTCCAGCACTGAGGCAGGAAATTCAACCTGACAACATGAATTAAAATAGATAACGAAACACTATGAAAAAAAAATATAAGTGTACCAAAATTACAGAGATGCAGAGGTATCACTGTTGAACTTGAGACAGGGTGAATACTGTTGTAGAAGCTGCGAGACAAGACAACAGGTAGAACAGGGCCATGCGAAGCAGAAGACAGCCTCTTTAAGCAATTCGTTTGTCTAATTCCACTCTTACAAGGCAAGCGCATCGTGTGGAAGAATTATTATGAAGTAAGGATATGAAACCCTCTTTTTATTCGAAGAACTCTTAGCAAACTTTTAGCAACTACAAAACCTTCTGGTAAACAGTGCACATCATGTTTTCAGCATAGTTAACGCAACAAAAGTTATGTCAGCTGGGCACGGGTAATAAACTCTTAAGGGCATTAAGGAACAAAATTTGCAAGAATTTAGAAATATATATTAGTGTTATTAAAGACTACGAGTTGTATCTAGTAGGATTTTTAGCTGTCCGACGGTTTAAAGCATTCATCTAAATGTGCCTTTATAAGTCTAGTTTCTAACAAATTGTGGTAAAGACAAGTAGTTTTGCCTTCATTAAAGTGAACAAACAATTAAAAAGAGGCTTCAGGAATCTTAAGGTACCGCATTAATTGTAAAGAACAGTAAAAGTGAAAGAAAGGTGTATATAAGCCCTGAATGTTTTTTAATATCGCATAAATTAGAACTACTTCAGAGTTATGATTTTTAAACTCTCATGTCAGTACATTCTCATTTTCAAATAGGTCCACACAATATGTTCTTTTTAAATGTGAAGCATTTTGTACACATCTTTGTAAGTAACAAATTAAAACTTATGAGTACAATTGTTGCTATGTTAATATTTGCAGTGTTATACAAGAGTACTGCTCATGTGGTGGACCTCTGAAACAAAAACCTTTTATTTCCAAGCATAGGAGTAGGATAGTTAAAAGTGAATATCTACAACTTATTTACGTACAATTATAAGAGTTTTAGTATATTTCATTTCCTTTCGAAAAAGCATACTGTATTCTAAGGTACAATTGTGTAGAATAAAAATGAAAAGTAACATCTGTGTGGCTAATTTCAAAATATGCATAAAATTTGTTGTAGATACATATCGTTAAGCTTAAATTGTTGCATTGAAACTTCAAATAAGTCAAATTGTAAGTGTGTGTTTTAGAAATTTCACAAATGGGCGTCTTTAAGAGGTCAAACCAAACAGGGTCACTTAAATTAATTCCATGTGTATATATAGAGAAGCGCTGACGAAATGGTGTTTCACGATTAAATTTGGCCTCCTTCCATATGAACGACAGCTCTCTCCACAATTGCATTTGTATGTGCTGCTAGGTGTTGTGATGTGGTAGGGTATTTCGAAACTCGGGGAAGAAAAACAATGTTTCTACACCTATATTACAGTAGCATTGCTCGTTTGACGAGTTGTGATTTATGAGTAAAAATGTCTAGCATTTAGTGAGTGATGCATCCAGCTGTTACGATATCCAATCTTAAAATGTAGAAATAGAATCAGTTATGTATTAACACGAGAAAGACGCCACTTCAATCATTTCTGCTATCCCATGGTTTGGCAGAAAACGGAGACGGGCCGTTAGTAAATCCTAGATGCTTGAAAATAAACTGTGAATGTTCAACACCATCAATGCCAATTTAAATCTGTGGTTTTAGAACTATTTCGCAATACTATATTGCTTTAGGTAACTTCGAAAGCCAATTGCAACAACATAATTAAAAATGCCTGCTAATAACTGATATATAATCCATTGCGCTTATTCGTGACTATTTCTTTTTCTCGCCAGTATTATTGTAGTGTTCGAATGTTTTCTGGAATGAGTGAATAAATGAAAATACAAGTGTTCCTATTATTTCATAAATAACAGAAATGTTTATAATAACTTCTTTGTTTCAGGTAAGCATCCTTACATTACTAAGCTCAATGTGGTGTTTACTTTAGAGTAAGTAGAAAACTTATTTTATCATTTGAGTACTAAGTAATGATTTAAACGAATAAGCTTGGAGCTAAATCCAATCTAACCTATCTACATCATTTTCCTGACAACCCTTTCCTCGTGCTTGTCCTTTTCAGATGGTATCAGCAAAGTATAGGTGAACTGGGTGCTGATGAGGCTTCAAGGCTACACAAGTTCTATAGGAACGGATGTGTTGCCGAACCTAGCTGGAGTATAATTCTGTCACGGTTATTTGCATACTACAGATATTGCATGCAGTTGCTAAGAGATGCCAAAATTATAAGAACGATCCAATGAATAAGGCATATTTTTCTTTCGTTCCTTTATTTTGTGCAGAATAACCAAATTTTAAATACACTCTCTGCAACTAAAACTACAAATACACTCTATACAATACTCTCCTCCGAGAACATCTGAGGAATCGTCTTGAGAGGACTCAGATCGGCGACTCTCATCTTCGCCGACCGCATTTTCCGATCGGTTCGAGAGTATCGAATCGAAATAATTATTAGGAAAGCTGTTCTCCTCCATTGAGAATGTGGAGTAGGAACACCCTGTCTTTACTGCCAGAACAACAGTGAAGAAAAGGCAGGATAATCTTGCAAAAATTGCTAACCTAACCCCGAAAAAGAGGAACAAATTGATTCGACCACCGCATGGGCAGGTAGTTTGTTTTCCCATGCAAAGTTAATATTGAAAACAATATTTTTATGCCTTTTGGTGTTTTATTATACGCCACTTCTTTTCATCGGTTTTTCCCTAATTTTGCGTATTTATTTTATTGCCTTTTTGCTTTGATTTTTTAACATTTTAGATAAGTTTATCCCTGGCTATTGCCATGATATAGTTTTTGAAAGGGCGCTGATGACTAAGGAGTTGAGAGCCCTTATATATAAATCATCACACCAACTACGAACTTCATTTGGCAGTGCCATGAAGTATTATTTGTTGAACTCCATATAGGTACAAGGGAGATCTGTGAGTGAATTGCTTTTTGTGGAGTTGAAAATTGTTGCAAGTATTCAAGGCACTGGAAATAAGGCACTGAATTTGACTAAGATTTTTTCAATATACCTAACTCTGCTGTGATGATATACTTGTTCGATACAGAATAGTTTATGTAACACGATTATCTTAAAGTGGAAAAAAATTATCAAATTTACATTTTTGTTACTATGCGAATCAAATATACTATCTAATAACTAAGGTACTTATCTGAAATACGTGTAAATTGCAACAAGTAGGAAGGCCTGACTCTCAGAATCGAGAAAACTTACATCTATTGTGGCAGTGTGTACATATTGCTTCTGTGGTCTACCTTGCATTGCAAAGGTTTGTAAAACCAATCAGGGGAAAGCGGAAGGAAATTAATAGCGTAAAACCAATTATCAGCGAAGCAAGGCTATAAGAAATAAGTTAACAGTCAATTTTGGGTAAGCAGAATATCAGCCTCATAATCTGCTTAAGGCTGCCTCATTCAGCCGTGACAGCAGCAGACGAACCTCTTCGAGGCGATAGGCGAATAACAAAGGAGACCAGTTGATTGGTACTACAACAATACACAGACTCATATCTTAAGTAAAAGAAAAGCGAGGCCAGTCATCGAACAAGAGGTGTATTGTAAGTGACTTCAGTTATATTTATCATTGCAGTTGAACCTGCAATGAGGAGTATAATTGATGTGAACTTCTTGTGAAACCACAGTATTTAAGAGAAGTGTTGCAATAAGTAATAAGGAATTACAAGGTTAAAGGCAAAACTTTGAATGTGACGTTATGTAAAACAGTTAAACATAGTTACTATTATAATTAAATTAGTGGTATAAATAAACATAGTATTAAGATAACCCGTTTATTACCTAATATAGTTTTAAGGCCTCATATATATTAAAGAGAGTATCCCATAAAATAAAGTATGACTCAATCTTTCGTAAAACTCCGATTGGAAAATTTATCCCTATTCATGTTTTGTGATCAGTAAGTAAATTTAAGTTAGATTAAATAATGAAATTATTTTTATCCCGAAAATGAAAACAAAATAGTTTTATAAGAATTTAAAAAGTGCTTAAAGATTTGTCCAGGCATACTTTTTTCTACGTGAAAAGCTGTATTCGACTTTTTGTGACATTTGTAGGAATGCGTTGAGTGTAATAAGAAGAGTGTAGTAAGGTGTTGAGTAAGGGCAGCCATGGTTGGCAGATAATTAATCGAATTTCCTCGACGATCTCAAATGCGATAAATGAATTAGGTACATCTTACCCTTAGTGATTGGTTGTGAGATTAAGATCCTGGAAAAGACTCAGATAAACGTGTGTAATTCTTGTAAAACATTAGATTAGGAGTATATGTACACATTTCCCCTATTTGCACAAATCTATTGCAGTAGTGGAGATATCCTTCAATTTGTGAGTAAAAGAAACAAATACAGATATATAAATGTGCTTGTGTTTCTTGCTTTATGTTTAAATTCATAGTGAAATTAAACTTATACTTGCTTTGTAAGCATTAAATCGACCAAATACATGAGACTTAATGTATTAAATCATAAAGATATTAGATTGAAATGCACTACAGATGTAAACTGCATATATACATATATCAGGCAGAAACAGAGAATGAGATTATACAGAGCATGCTGCTAGCTTATTCAGTGAAATTTACTCTAACTTTTCTGCAGTATACTATTAGTTACACATCACATTATGTCTATCCAGCACAGCTGGTGTCTATCAAAGACAACACAACAAAAGAAACCAAGAGAAGAATCTCGCAGACATGGAAACATTCTATTTCCTAAAATTCGCCCTTCTGGACCGTTCCCTAAGCAGACTTTCAGATTAGAAGCCCTCGAATCTTGTATATACCCAGCTCTAATATGCGGTTGTCAAACATGGGCCCTCACAATGAGGCAAACGTACCAAATCCATACAGGCGTGCTACAAAAACATGCTATGGAAAATCTTGAACATACCCCTCAAAAACAAAGTTTCCAATGAGTCCGTTCTTATAAGGTCAACATCAAACGACATTCCTAACCAAGTCGACAGGATTATATGAACCTGGAGCAGTCATTCAGATGAGGTCATCCAGACTTCACCATGACAGATGTACACAGCACAGTGGGACCCCTACATAGAAGACACAGAGGTAGGCCAAGGTGCAAGTGAGCAAACCTTCAATGCGATAGCAGGTAGCCACTAGTCTATCATTGCCAAAACCAAGGAACCCAGGCAGGAACCATTGGAGTGCAGTGAAAATTGCAGTAGTGCAGTGAATGTGTACAATAGACAAATGATACACAAAATCATAATTCTAGACGCCACACTAACGCGGCAAATAAGCACTATGCGACTTAGAGGAACACTGAATGAACTCCCCTCTAGTATAAGGTCCTTGCCCTTAATGGAATATTTCAGGCTTGCTCATTCATTATAGTAGTTGTAATATTTTAACTGAACAAGTGTAAAGAAAAAGCTACTTCAAAGGGATAAAGCAAAATTATTAACATGTGTTTTAAAACATTACGAATTATCTAAAATAAATTAGGGAATTCTGCATTTCCATAAATACCCAGTGATGTGGTGACTGTAAACTGAGGATTAGAGAATTGAATTGGAATAGGGACACTGTTGTGCATCATCCTGTAGCAGTACCTCGATGGTAATAGCAAACGCTTAAGAAGCAAGCAGAGACCTAGAGGTGACGGAGGGCAGAAAGAGGGGGAAGCCTTTTTCAATATTGAAACTCTGCTCTCGTTACTTTTTTATTTCCTTATTGGAGAACGCATTACGTTACGTGGAAGGAGGGTGGAGCGGGGACCGGAAGTCTGAAAACGTCCATCAAGAGAGATTATAAGGTTTATACAAAAAAGACATTACATCACATAGCTCGAAGCAACAGCCTTCCTGCGCGATCTCAGGATGTGAAGGCACGCGTAATTCCGTTGTAAACATAGTATTTTTATCCGTGTTTTTTGCTAATAAATGTTACATAGTGCCGTTTCTTTTAAATATTGTGGCAGAGCTCGCTGCCGGTTATGTCTCATATTCTTCGCTAGCTTTATAGGGTCATGAAAGTAAATCATGCATATACCATGGGCAGCTATCATCAATTAAATCTGTGTCGCTGTCCCATTTTAATGCCAGCTGTGTGCATATACGGATTGCCCTATTTACTGCAACCCTCATCCCTGTTTATGATGTCGTGGTGGTTACATGTTCAAGTAATGGAAACCTCTAGCGGTTTGAATTCTGAATAGGAATGGATTATCAATACATTGACCAGGAATCGAAATCCATCCCATTAAATACTAATATGAACATTAAAGCTCATTTATTGCGAGTGGTTATCAAAATCACAGAAATAGAACTCCCTTTTCAATAAAACACTTTCCAAAAGATTATATGAATAAAAAGGTATATGCTTTTAGTAATTGAAATTATTTCTCTCTCTCTCGTGAAAATGGCAACTATCTCATTTTATCAAAATAATTCAGCAAGTGTTTACATTAAGTATTAAGAATAACTAAAAACTAACCTTAACCCGGAAGTTAAGTAATTGAAACAATTGAACGAACCGATAGATTTAATGGTTTGGGAGAAAATATTTATTTTGAAAATAAAGATGCATGATGAATGTAGATATCCCACAAGTAGATGTCATCAATGAGTTTGTATTGTCCCCGGTAGATGGCAGTAAGATAGGGAGCTATTCTTCAAATTCCGGAAGTGCTCAAGGTCAGGCAGTCAGTGTTTCAGTGCCGTTCGTGTCGGGCTGACGGGTTGAAAATGAAGTAAAGTTGCTTTGAAACCGGTCCCAAGGGATTGTGAATAAGATAAGTAATAGGGAAGTTGTGTTACTAAGTGTTTAATTATTCTTAATACTTAGTTTACTTCACTGTCAGCAGCTTAAGTTTTTTACATAACTAAGTATTTACATGCTTTAGGTCAGAGTTGTCCAAGCAGATCTGTGTACTCCTAAAGACATTTTGAATGGCCCGATAGCTCAAAATCCAATTAACCTATTATTATTATTATTATTATTATTATTATTATTATTATTATTATTATTATTATTATTATTATTATTATTATTATTATTATTATTATTATTATTATTATTACTATCATCATCATCATCATCATCATCATCAGCCTCTACTCTTTCAAATTAGAAGAGAGTACTGTGAAGTTGTCATAAATCAATGTTCCATTTCGGAGCCTGTGATTAACAATTTCTCATCTTTGCATTCAGAAGTTCCTACTACAGTTAAAAAGCATTGCTACTAATATGATTGGATTTTCGAAATAACCCTCCTCAGACTGACTTCCTACAATGCATCATTATGTTCTGAGGTTCGCGTGACGTTTTGATTCACATAGGTTTGTGAACAAACGTTTGAAATTTGATCTTGATGCACAAATAAGGATTCCTTAAGACAAAAGAAAATTCCCATTTTTTTTTTTTTTTTTTTTTTTTTTTTTGTATCACGCCTCGTATGTGTTTGTTTACGGTTTCATATGCTTACGTTGTTCCGGAAGGGCGTAAAATGTGATATAAAGCGTATTATCATATATTTACCTGCTCTACCACTTAGATAATAGATAGTAATATTTTAAACAAATTCTGACGGAGTACACGTTTTGCAGAACCCGAATAAAAAAAGATGTTTTTCTGCTGGCTATTGTAACCGTTATAGATCTACATGCATTGTTTCTCAGTTTTGAGTTTATTGCTACACATACCATGGCGCATGGGATGGTGTGGATATATGTATGTATGTGTTATATTTTTACTTATAGGCACCCTTAAATGCTATGGTTCCAAACACAAATTCTATTTTGGGCGTAAAAGACCGCTTAATTTTGCTTAGGGGCCTCTATCAGGTTTGAGATTATTTTAGGTGCATAAATATATGTAACCAAAGTACAGGCTTTACTTCCCTATTGAAGGAAGGCATGCTGAGGAAAAGCCGTCCGATAAAATCCGTGCCCTCGGCTGGGTTTGACCCTGCGACCTCGGAAATGGAAGTTAGCATGATACCCATGGGCTCCAGAGGTTACCTTTGGGTTACCTCTTTTCAGAAGAATAGAAACATTAAAAAGATGAGCAAAAGGGAAAACGTATTTCTGGGTAGTTCGCATTCATTAATAGCCAACATTTTAAAGAGCAATCTCGGAACATCAAATCAGTTATTTTTGTATAATGCAAAGTGCCATTCCTCATGCTTCTGTAATTTATTATTTCGTGTCATTTAAACCGGAGTTTGCACAGAAATTGAGGGCATTTAAAAGCCGAGAAAGGAGGAAAGTGCTCTCTGCTTCTTTTAATTCTAGACTTGATGAAGGAAAACCTATATTCGTGGTAATACCTGCACTTGCTCGCAACAAGCTCTCATACCTGGCCCTTGGAAACAACAAATGCACCCGACCAAACTGATACGACTTTCAAGGAACACGAGAAGGGGACTGGTGTTCAGCCTGGGATTCGCTTAGCTTTTAGGCCGTACGTTCGTTGCCTCATCTCATAAACCAAAGTGCGCTACGATGTTCAGAAATAAGATCAAAAGAGATCCACCTACTTCCCGCTGGGCTTTTCCCTTTTCTCTTCCCGGAGGAGCGCATCGCATCGCCGTTATATACCTTTTTATTATATTACCACAGAAAGGAAAACAGAGAAAAGAGAGAGAGAGAGAGCAACGCAGAATAACCAGTTTATTATTACATACACTCCTCTGATTTCAGTCCCTTTTATTATAGAATAAATTTCATCTTCTTTGTTGAATCCCTTCCCGCGTACATGCACGTGGATCGGAATTTTTTAAATAAAATGTACGAAATAATACGCTCTCCATTTTCCTCCAGTAAAGAGATGCAGCTCTAATGAACAGAGGGTTTAAATTAGATTTCTGGACATTAAAGACGGCAATGAAGAGTAGCTGGGTCGAAGTTTAAGGAAACTGAGGGATAATTTAGTGCCTAAAATATAACTTTAGGTTTTCAAACATGCTTTGCATTATAATACAGCATAGAATTGTTCCCAAAATCTTTAGACCTGTCATTTTCCAGATCTTACTCGGTCAAATATCTTAGAACAAGGTATTTAGAATACTTATGTTATCATAGTACGAGAGAACAGTTTATTTTAATGAGGGGAAAAGTTCGCAGATATAGCTTCACTGCAATCACGGGATCACTGGGAACAAAGTTTCCGCTGAGAAAATAGTGCAGCAACGCTTTTTCTAGTAGTTTAAAAATGCATAAGTGCAATTAAGTAAACAGGTAGGTAAATATTAAAAGAAACATTTTCGTAGTTTAAAGTGAAATGATGAATACATTCACCCCTTATCACAGAAATAGCCTAGAACACATTTGGTAATCTTACATATGAGAATTAACGTTTCAGTATCTTAAATGCCGTTCATATATATTTCTTAAGTTTGTCGCATTAATATGAACAAATGGCACATGCCAGTGACTAAAAAATATCATAAGTAAACGCGTTTGTAAACAGACTACAGACACATACCTACATTATCTACAATCTTATTATATTCTTTAATCGCGGAATATACATAAAGCTGCGATAAATATGAACTTTCTTCTCATAACATTTTTCTGGTTTAATTTTTTTAATATACCACACAACAGAGGGACGAATATTTTTGAACTTGAGGTATTATGTAGGATATATTGTTGATTAAAGTATTTGTTGATCAAGATTAAATTTCAAAGTAATACCCCACGAATATAATATAGTTGTGCTAATGCTTTTTCCAATCTTGAAAGCACTTATAGAACTAACTTTCGTTATACTGTGCAGCTCCTTTAGCGGTTCTGTTTTACGAGGGCTGTTCAATAAAGAATGATCATCATTTTTTACGGTAATAATTTTTCGCACTAAAATTCAATCTTATTATATTCTGTTAGCTTAATGTGAAACAAACACGCCGCAGTAGTTTCATTGTTGGTACTCCTGGTTCCCGCCTGTGAGAACCATGCAAATTCAGACATGTTCAGTATTGCCTACCGCAGCAATGGAGGTAATACGCGAGGAACAATATGCGGCTTTGAAATTCTGCTTTCGTCTCAACAAATCTTCATTTGAGGCCTCTACAATGTTACAGAAGGCCTATGGAGAGTCTATTCTTCCCTGCAGCACAGATCGAAGGTGCTTTAAAATGTTTAAAGAGGGAAGACAATCAATTTCAAAAGAAGATGTACCCGGTGAAAACATCAACAGAACAACATGAACACTGCTGCTGCCATTGTGAGAGAGATTCGACGAATTGCTTTAATATCACTTTCTGAAATACTGAACATTTCAGTGCGTGCTTGGGTGCCACCCACACGTTGGTGACGGAAACATTACACATGAGACGTGTTTGTGCGCGATGAGTTCCATACTGTTGTTTCCCGAACAAAAGGACATTTGCATGCAGATCTGTATGCAATTAAAATTGATGTTAAAGGAAGATCCGGATTTTCTTTCAAACGTAATCACTGCTGATGAAACTTGGCTACCTCAATTTGATCCTGAGAGCAAACAGCAAAGCTCAGTGTGGAAATCTCCTTCATCACCAACCCCCCAAAAAGCAAAAGTGGTTGCTTCTGCTGGGAAAGTTATGGTCATCTCATTCTTTGACATTCATGGAATGGTTTATGAGCATGTTGTTCCTGCACACACATCAGTAACTGGACAGGGATGTCCTGAAATCATTGCAAGTCTACATCAGGCGCAAAAGACCACATTTCTGTGAAGCAGGCTGGATGGTACATCACGAAAATGCGCGGCCGCATATTGCCCAAGTTGTTGCTGAATATCTTGCAAAAGTCAACGTGAACTGCATCCCTCACCCTCCCTATAGGTCGCATTTAGGCCCATGTGACTTTTTTCTACTCCCTAAGTTGAAGAAACACTTTCGTGGGTAGCATTATCCATCATTAGAAGCAGTGTTTGAGGCTGCGGAGGCGATTTTGAAGGATCTCTCAAAGATGGTTTCCAGAATGTCTTTGAAGACTGGTAGAAACGCTGGGAGAAGTACATCGCATTCAGGAGAGACTATTTTAAGAAGGGCCATCAAAATTATGAGGATGAGTAAAGGTACTTGTCAAAAAAAATGTGATCATTCTTTGTTGAACAGCCTGTGGTCGTGCTTTCATGACTATCTTCAGTTTCGGGAATAGAAAAGAGGTTACAGGGGACCATGTGAGGGTAATATGTTAGCTGAGGCAATGTAACTCTTTTTTTTTCCTTCCAAAAATTCGCTAACATGCATTGAAGTGTGAGCAGGAGCATTATCTTGATGCAATTCCCACGATTGATGTTGCTCAATTCTAGTCAACCTCTCTGACTGTGATTAGCTGATTTTCCAGAAAACTGTTGTTTAGTTCTTCCATATCGGCGACAGTAATTGATGTGCGAGATCGCCCAGGGCGGTCGTCGTCTTTAACATGCTGTCGACCCTTTTTGAAACGTTTCTACCTCTCGTAAACTGCCGTTATTCACAGTAGCTTAACCAAAAGCCAGTCGGCATTTAAAACGTGGTGCTTCACTTTCTCACATTTTTTTCAAACAAAATTTAATGCAAATTAAATAAAAATTCGCCGAGCACTCGAAAACATGTGTAACGTTTTCGCTTGTTAACAATAAACCATTCAAAACAGCTGAAAATGCAAACATAGATCAGGTACATGTGTAGCAATAATGTAAAAACAATTAAAATTGTATGTATAAATCTCACGAAATTAAAATATTATGCTTTTTTTTTCACACATAGTACATACAACTTACATAATCTATTCCGATTCCTTTTGGAGCTGGGAAATGTTTCCTTTGTATTGCGAATGTAACATTATAAATCACAGCTGTGAGAAGTTGAAACAGAAATTTTCTCATTCATGGCTAACAATAAGAAGCTGTTTTGAATGGTGTGTCTTTCTCGCTGTAGATTCTTGGCAGGTTTGTTTTGTATTTTGCTTTGACCCATTTCCCCTTGCAAAAGGCTCTAACACGGAATATTATTATTATTTTGATAAATCGTGTTCTACACTAGAATGCCTTACAAGTTAGTTTAATCGTTGACTATAGGAAATAAATGCTGCATGTTTGTAGGGAATCAGTAAGATGGAAAGAATTCCTACCATAATCCTCACGTGATTAACATTACCAATATGTTCAGTTGTTTGTTTCTCTTATTATTATTAGTGGTGGTAAGGGTAGCTGTGGTGGCGGTAATAATGAGATGGTGGTGCTGATGACCGTTAGCATTTTCCTAACGTACTGTTTAAAATATGAATTTGTTTTCTGAAGCAACATCCTCGTTTCAACTATCCCTAATCTATGATCAGGTTCTTGAAAACTGCGAGGTTTAATTCGGAACATTTATTGGTATTAATGGTTTAAGGACAAAAGAATAGCATAATGATATAAGTAAAATAGCACACATGCAAGTAGATCTGTTTTTGCTTTCATTAACTGTGAGAACGTGGAGATATTCAGTAATGGAACATTTAGCTTTAGTTCCTTCCAAAGTAATCCGATCAGCCCACTTGTCTAGATGGTTTCGTCGATATTTAATTCCTAAAAAGTAATATATTTGTAAATATATTCAACTAGAACAGCTATTTGGAGTGAAGAAACAACCGATTAGGACCAAAACACACAGCTATCGACATCTACGCATTTAATGAAGTAAGCCACCTATCAAGAAAGGATCATTACAGATAAGCATTCTTTACTGACCAAGGCTTGAGTAAGTATCTCTTGCAGCTATTAAAATAAATAGGAAATTCAAGTAGAAGAAATATGTTAATTGGTTTAAAATTATTAAGCTATTCGTTTTGTTTTATACAGATTTTATTTGATTTGATTGCATTAGGAATTTAGCGTTAGCTGTTACTTACCGATGAGCACAACTCATTTTCTATTGGCGATATTAGTTTTGTTCGTGTTTGGTGTAATATTAAATTTCGTTCCCAACTTAAGAAAAGTCCTGCAATGCCTTTCCTTGCATTTGATACATCCAGTGAATCGGAGCTAATTTGTTATTTGAGCGATGTTATTAAGTTGAATTTTATTAAGTATCTTAAAGTGTTCAAATTTTGTTTTCGAATACGGTATTAATCGCAGTAATATAGAAATAGGAAGTGAAGACGTTATGGAAGGAACCATGCACGTTATGCTAAACCATGACAGGTTACCCAGAATATCCCACTAAGCGATCTCCAGCTTGTGGCGTCCAAGTCATTCGTATCCATGCCACAAAGTAACCTTAGTCTAAAGGTGGACCTTTTGCTCTAATCGCTATCGCTTGGAATGCCGCATTTCAGCAATATCGATTCTCTTAATTAAGTTACAATATATTCTTGTTCTCAAGCAATCAACAATTACAAAAAAATGAACCTAGGACATATTGTATGGATAGATCTTCTTAGTAGCAAACGGGTGGAGTTGGGCAATTAAACTCTTTCTTCCCGAAAAACAGTTTATAGATTATAAAATAAATTGTTATGGTTCAGACTACATTTATACATTCAAGCATATTCAGGTCATCGTCTGAAACGGCTGTTGTTAAAATAATAATTACAAGACATAAGACAAGTGTCTTGATCTTTCAGGTTGACAGTCATGGAGTACATTTCAAGTAATCAAAGCTGCAGGTTAAAGCTTGCACGATGTTGGACAACACTAGAAATGAAGAGATAAGGAATGCAACTTAGTATTTATAAGCATAGAGTCAGACAGAAAAATTCAATGCCATAATCGGGATTTGAACCACGGATATTGGGTCTCCGTCCAGGTGCTGATACCACTGAGCTACCGTGACAACGGACCAGCACATTAAATTATCTAACTAATTCGCATTTTTCCAGCAAACAGCTAGAAGACCGTATATACAATAACGTAACGGTGGTTAGTGGAAAACAATTTTCATTAAGTAATATTGTTAGAAAAAGACATATGTTGCAATAAATTCCAGCTGCCCACTATACTACAATTTAAAATCAGAGTCACATGGTTAGGAAGAAGGCTATAGAAGAAGAAGAAAATTGAAGGGTTTGTTAAATAATTTGAATTGATTAGGTTACATAAAAACAAAGTAATCGATCTAAGATCTAACCGTAATTGAAGAACAATATTTCTCAAAGCACATATTTAATTATGCTTTCTACTGTGAGTGATCCATACTTCATATTGTACGTCAGCATGAATTGCAGTAATAAAACCTGAGCTCTCAGAAGCATAAACGTTGGAAACACGTATAAAACAGCGCAGTCTTCATGTTTAAGACGGTGTTTGCGTGTTTTCTCTTTCGGTAATCAATTAACCCTAATGCACGCATTCGTTTTATATTTTGAGCGTGACGTGATTGGCTTCCCCTTTGCGTGGTCTCCTGTCAGCCAACAAAGGTTCCCAATGGGCATCGTCTATTTCTTTTCCAAGTATTTCCTGACATTTAACGTTTAATGAAGTAGATGTGCTATTACAAGTTAACAAGGCCCTTCATAGAGCATAGAATTTCACTGTAGGTGTATGAATTATTTGCGCAATGACTGTACAATTAAGCTATTTGCTTGAGATAAACCTTGCACCAAACAATAATTAACTCATGCAAGGGAGTTCATAATTTCTGGCCATATCATCTTCGCTGATGAGTCAAGTCAGAATTTGGAACTTTCGTTTATGATAAGGAAGTGAATGAGTGGTACTTTGCCACCTGTACCACTTGGAAATTCGCATGCAAGATCACGAAGTATCACCGAGAGTTTGAAGACGATGAATTACACTAGTATTGACAACTCATGTGATTTTTCTTTTTTCCAACTGGGTACCCATGTACCAATGTGTAAACCAGCGGTCACCAAGTGGATCGATTTTGCGCTAGAGTAAATGACGTATCACTGTGCACTGCCACTAGTGCCGTGCGACTTCAGTTTCAGAAAAGACGTAAAATTGGACAGCAGTGTTGTCTCGTCTCTTGCGGTTTGCTTTCGTGAACATAATGTAATGTGGAGAATGTAATGTGACACGTAGGACATCTACTTCTACATTTATGCCTTCATGGGAAGTGTTTCTTTTTTATAGAAAGTGATAGTATCAGAGCATTCAAAATGAAACTTACTTAAGGGAAAGGCAGTTAACCTCAAAGAACTTGGTACATTTCCCAAAGCTCTCAACAGTTCAGCAGTTTGTTCAGGTCATGGACTTGCAAGAATATGTTCAAATATTAAACAAGTTGAACCAAGTATTTCAGAAAAGGTTTCAAGACGTGGTGCAATTAGAGCCAATTTTCCAAATATTTGCTGAGCCTTACTCTAAAAATGTTGATAATGTTTCATCTGAATTGCAACTTGAACTTATCGATTTGCAATGCAATCGTCAAATTAAAAATAAAGTCCAAAATAGAATTAGTTTGAGTGATTTCTATTCACATTTTCCAATAAATACATTTTCTCGACCACATAGAAATGCCGCTCGTTTTCTAAGTATGTTCGGATCCACATATATATATATATATATATATATATATATATATATATATATATATATATATATATATATATGCGAACAATTTTTTTCGCTAATGAAATTAAACAAAACCCGCTGCAGAATTCAATTGTCGGATCAGAACTTAAAATGTCAACTTAGACTAGTTGCTGCACAAACATTGATACCTAATTTTGAAAAACTAGTGTGTCAAAAGAGTCAACAAAAATCTAGAAAACTAGGTTCCACTTCTGAGTAATATATTGTCCTTATTGCTTTTCTTCGAGCTGTTATTGAATACTGCTGTATTGTAAGTAGATTGTCGATTATTTTCATTTTGTTTAAACTATCAATTTATTGCTCATTTGTTTTTATTACAATAAAGGTACATAGTTGAATGATAATGAAAGAAGCAATTAAAACAATTTATGTAACAATTATATCCTTCATATTACAATTCGATTATTATTGTTGCACAGTCAATTGTGCATTCAAATTGCAAGATCGGCATTCCGCCACTGCTCTGAAGGCTACGGTAGACTATTCCGGCGTGCAACGGGTAAACTTGTACGACCTACTGTGCACACCGTGGTTTGAGGTGGTAGCCACTGGTGTAAACTTTTAGTTAGCTGGCGTAACGTTAATCTGTGGGATGCGTATTCAGGAGATCTAGTGTTCGAGTCCCGTCTTACGCCAATTTCTTTTCGTTGTTTTCCTTGGTCAGCAGGCGAAGGCTGGGACAATTTGCCTATGCCATAATTCCCTTTCTCTCATTTGTCTTCAGTGCAGCTCCTTCACAGCTTCGGTGTGCTTTCAGGTTTCGCGGTGTCAGTGCTGCCGGATAGATGGCACAGTTGCTTCCTCCAACGGAGAAAATATATTCTCTGGATTTCAGAGAACTGGCTGGTGGAAATGTTCATCTCCTTCACTGGGTGGCTCCATGAATTCTTCCAATGTTCAAATTAAGAAATGTTAGTACTTATGCGCGTCCCTGTGGCCTGTATGAGCGGGCCTCTAATACCTACACTCCATCCCTTACTTTTTAGGGATTAATAGATCTGCGAGTGTCTGAAGTGTTCCAGCTCCGATATGTTTGACAAACCTTCGATCACTCTAATGAATATATGTTGCAGTTTTGTGAGGAAACTGTATAATGCCTACAGAAACATTAACTTACAACATTTTCAATCAACAACCATCTTTATTTCAGGGCCTCAGAGATTGATATGTCTGGTCAAAGATGTGTGGTTATGTTTTCCGTATTTCATTTTTCATTTGGATTCATTTAGTAAATCCCTATAAATCAAGTAGTGCAGGATCTGATGACTAATGCTTAAGAAAGAGATAATTTACGTGGGATGTGAACCACATCCACCATCAAACACATTTTATTCATCCACCTTTCGCAAAGAGTTGTATAACTATTAGGTCGCTGAAAAATATTTCCTTTCATGGCTTCCTACTTGAAAAAAAAGTCAGAATATCATGTTTGTGTTACTTTGTATCTCCTTGTATATCGGCATACGAGTTAATACTAACCTGACATAAATATTTGGCTTCTTCGTCTCTTTCTTAGCCGTGTTTGTTTACCATTAATTGTGAGATGACATCGTGTACGATACTCTTGCGCACCTAAACAGACCAGACGCTCTGTTTCTCTTAATGAAGTTACAACTGCGTTGTTACATTCAAATTAACGAAGTAATTAAAAATTACTCCTAAACCAGGTGTATCTTAGGACAAAGCACAGTGTTGGTAACGACTCGGTAAGAAACTCATGAAACTAGGACATGCTAACTAATTAGGTGAGCAACCTAACTTCATCTTAGCTCATTAAAACTAGCAACTTGAGGAAGAGCCATCTTGGGTTTAAGCTCCCCTTTGAGCTCTTGAGCAGCAAGTTTTTAAACATAACACGAAGTACTTTTGGAATGAATGGTTCCGTTGGCTCATTGGGGAATATCTGTACCGACTGTGTATGTTCGAGAATCCGACACCTAAAGCTTGGGTTCATCATGTCACCTCAGCCATCCTTCCATTAAAGAATTAGCTATGTGTAATCTTATACCAATCTATGCCCATGTTTTAAATGCAGAAATAAGTGAGTTAAGTTGCAATGTAACTAGAATCCACACTCCATAAATACTTGCTGTGGCATAGAGCTTATTACTGAAACCCTTGCCAAGTACAGGCCGTGGTCGCTAGTGTGTCTCCGCCGTGTAAAGGGTCGTGGATTCGAGTCCCGCCTTGGACGGGAACTTATCGGTATTATGTATATGAGTAAAACAACAGAAAACATAAACAGTAAAGCTACGAAAGTGTAATAACGGAGAAAACAACGGGGAAAAAAAAAGGTGTTCAGCCTCCTCTTGTATCAAGGAGCGGAATCACTAGGGACATTCGAAATTTCCAAGGAAACAAACCAAAACAGAAATAGAAAGCGAGCAAGAATAATAAAACCTTTCGTTAAATTCAAACTGAATGAGGTATTCCTTTCCCAGCACTCTGCGCCACATAATCAAATGCTACCAAATTTGGGGTACTTTTTAGTGCATCCTAATTGCCCTAATTACCTATAAATATGTCGTAATATTATTTAAGATTTCATAAGAAATACGACAATCTTTATCCCACTTTAGACTCTGTTTGAGGCCGTAAATTTGTGGTAGGGAAATCGTCAGAACATTTTCTATGCTGAACTGAATCCATTAATGAAAGAATACAACAGCAAAAAGCTCTGAAAGTTGTCATTTGCTTACGTCTCTGTTTCCTTTTCGTTTTTTTATATCTCTAGATAAGCTAATGCACTTCCTTCCACATATTTCACTTAGAATTGGAACAGGATGGAAGCGAGAAACCTCTTAGGAATACTTAAGAAATCTTTGTTTATAGAGTCCAGTCTACCTACATTCTTCATTAGTTGCAGAATGTTGTTTACTAGGTCGCTGGGCGCTGCTAGTGATAAGCTGCCCCAAATATGTCTCTCACTCCAAAGCCTTATAGTATAATAAGACAGGTTTTGTGGTTTGGCTGTCTTTTAAACACATTCGACATACAGCACAGTTGCCGTAAAATATTTTCTAAACCTTCCATTTCAATTTTAAAAAATGGTAATTGTTAATAATAGCTTCTTAAACAGTTTTTATAGGGAGTTTTTATGATGGGGATGAGAAATCGTTCAACAGCAGGAGTTTAAATGAATTTATTATATTATTATGAATTTATGATTTATTGAGTTTGAATTTATTAATAGACCGTTTCATATTAGAAGCATCGACAGTGTAGATGTTTATCTTTCCGGTCATTTCGGATGTTTTCAAAGAGTGGAAATGTATGAATTCCTTTGTTTAAAGTTTTCTTCGTCAATTAATGTACATTCTAGAAAGTCTGTTTTATCTAGTAATTGTATTCTATTCCACTCTGAATTTGTGTATACATCATTAGACTTTTATAAGGTACTGATGTGCAGTCTTTGTGTGGATCAATTTATTATTATTATTATTATTATTATTATTATTATTATTATTATTATTATTATTATTATTATTATTATTATTATTATTATTATTATTATTATTATTATTATTATTATTATTATTATTATTATTATTATTATTATTATTATTATTATTATTATTATTATTATTATTATTATTATTATTATTATTATTATTATTATTATTATTATTATTATTATTATTATTATTATTATTATTATTATTATTATTATTGTTATTGTTATTGTTATTGTTATTGTTATTGTTATTGTTATTGTTATTGTTATTGTTATTGTTATTATTATTATTATTATTATTATTATTATTATTATTATTATTATTATTATTGTGAAGAAGATATTATGAATTAGAATTTAAAATATAGAAGTACAGCAAATAATATTTCATAAAAGTGCAACTCTGAAACATCAGCGATATATTGGGAATGCTAAGGTCCTCCTGTATCATATACCATGCAAGGTAACAATCTTATGTCTCGCATGATATTTGCGAGAAGGGCAACGGATTTCCAAATGTGTGGAAAATAAGTGAATACAGATCCCAACAAAATTGATATATGAACTTTCTAATAATATAAACAAGAGTCTCCTGCATGCTGGAAGCTGAGTGTACTGCCGATATTGTTAACATACTTTTCTTTTTCATATTATGTACATATCTGTGGCAACTCATTTATATTGTAAAAATTAATTAAATCTGAGCTATATCTAAACATCAAACTACAATGTATTACAAACGATGTAAATAATAACAAATTATCTTCACCACAATAAAGATACAGCATCTAGAGCCATCTTTCGAGAACAGGACGCAGCAGGTAGAAAATATTTCATTGCTTGTCAACAAATATTTGTCCTCTGGCGGAAAGTCAGTATAATTAAATGAAGGTCTCCCGTATAATACACGTTTACAACAGTAAGCTAATATACTCTCTCAACGCACTCTCCTATAAACAATCATTTTTGTATCTGCTCCAAGTTTAAGATCAAGGTTTACAGATTTTGTTTCATTACATTTTTTGTTGTAGATACCAAAGGATATAGAAAACTGAATTGATAATTAATTATGTAATGACATAAGCTGACATAAATGATATGTTTTAACCTGATATTTATTTTTGTGCAGTAATTGTCTGTATCTTATAATTTACGACTCAAAGAAATTTATAAAAGCTTCATTCAGAATGAAGAGAACTTTAAAGACCAGTGCTAAAATATTCAAGATATGCAGTTTACTGTCATGTAAATATATCAGTTTTATTTATGTTGATGAACTCTTTAGAGATTACTTAAAAACTAGTTGCATTTCTTTTAGTTCTAACTAAATAAGTATCAGTTTGCGAAAAAGGATAGTGTGGTTTTTGAAAGTTGTAAGCGTTCTGCAATTTGGATTTGAGGTACTCAAAGGTCAGTTGTCAAAGTTTGTCCGCATTCCTTAAAGAGTCTTAATTTACAAAGAAGTGGTTGAGAAATATGAGTTAATTATTAGGTTATATCATATTCTATAATTTTTTCCAAGTCTTCCAATACAAATGCAAAAGTATGTGTCTTTGTTGACCAAATAAGTTTCTGTATAAGTTATATATAAGCTGTTGAAATTGCAATAAGTGTTGCATTTAAAGTTTCAAGTACCATATAATTCAAAATAAGGTAAAGCTGTTATTGTAAATTGTTTTTAAACTACTGTAGTATAACTGTGCAATATTTTACAACCTTATGTTTAAACAGGGTAGACTTCTAGCAAAAATAGGTTTGTGTGTGTGCTTTTCAGCGTTTTACCGTAGCTTGTAGTTTTCATTGTGACTGCTTGTGTAAGGGTACCTAAGTTCACACAGTTAGACCAAAGAATTTTGATTTGTATGTTAAATGTGAATGTAAGGGTTGCTTGCGATTTTTATAAGTTTCTAGTATCGACTGTACTTGTTTTGTCAGATTCATATTATTCTTTAATTCTTGATAAAATTTCAGTGAAAAACGAGGGAAGTGTTGTTATGCTTTTATGCATCTATGTATCCTAAATGCATTTGAATATCATTTCACTCATCCTCCGATATGAATTAACGTTGGAGGTATAAGGAGTTCCGTCCTCGCACACAATTATTTGTTGGCTCCATAGTGTCTCATTATACACTGTATATACTCTTTATTTTCACGTAATGAAATCCAAATAGATCTAAAATATGTACATGTAAATATCAATTTATTACAAAGTATGTATATAATTATGGTTCTTCGCCACAGTAAGATACTATTTGGAGACATTTTTTGCAGGAGGCAAAAAGTTTGTATCTTTCATGGATTGCCAACAAATCTTTGTCTACTTATTGATTTTAGGTCCTGTTTCGTTGAACAGAATCGAACAGAACTTTCTCAAAGAATATCTTTTGGTACTCCATTATTAATTGGTAAGGTTTAAATAATAAAGGCATTACTCTCAGTGACGTTTTATTTTGACTTTGCCAAATAAAGATCTCCTCCTATGCTTGATCTCTTGCAGTTCACTATTCCAAAAGACACCTCTTCTTTTGGTTTTATTTGTCTCTTGATATGAATGCCTTTTGACTTCTTGCAAATTACAAGCTACACAATCTATGACTTTCTTTCTTTGGAATCCAGTGTTACTGTTTCTCCTTTCTCCTGTTTTCAGCTTGACTCCTTCACATTCACAATTTGGGTCAGCTTTAATAACTCCATTGTTGGTTTCCTCATTTGTTTCATTTCATTTATTCATTAGATATATTTTTCTTACCTGCTTAGCAATCAATTCGTTAACATGTACGTTTTCCACAACAGTAAACTTTTAAATAGAAGACAAAGTGGGCTTAAATGTCATTCTTATTTATTTTAATGTTATTCTTATTTTCTGTACTTAATGAGGTTTCCTTTTTTCCCCTTCTTTCTTTCCAAGAAGTTGAGCCATTCGAGTCGTTGCGCTATGTTACCGTGGATGTTTCACCCGTCTACTGGAGGAGTCCTTTTTGACATTTTCTTTACCCACTTGTCAGGATATCGTGCTATTCTCTAGGAGGGCAAGTCTCTTTCATCTTGACTTGAAGATTGAAGACACTAACCTTGGCTGAACTTAAAGTTAATACGATAGTTTCTGAATAGATGTGTCGATATCTTAGGGAGATATGTCATTATTATGAACAAAGCTGCTTCTTTAGATGCACTAGTGCAGCTGCAGTAACGTATTTGTTACAACACGTGTTGCAGAATCAGATGTTGCTACTACTGTTGCTGCTGCTATCTTTCAGTCGCTACAGATGTACGTTAGAAAGCATCCTTATCGCGTTCCTCTTTTGTGTAGCAAGGAGCAGGCGGACTTACATTTGGACATGTCCTGTTAGAGGACCCTGCTCGTTCCCCCACTCCGTCACGTTCTCTAAGTATATGTTATCCAAGCCGAGGGTAAGAGAGGTTTCTTTGCAACTCATATTGATATTTTGGTGACTTGCTGATGGCGTTAGAGACCTCCGAACCCTCTACTTCTGCTACACTATCGAACAGAAAGGCCGGACAACGGATGGCGCAAGTAACCTGCTGGATAACTTAACATCAGCTTCATTTTCGGCCTGACTTTCAATCAAGTAGGATTAGGCCTCCTAGACCATATTCTGTTCCTTACCAGAACAGGAGAAATAAGTTAACTAAACATATCCCCGTCGGAAGGCTGGTATAAAGAGCAAGGGTTGTCAAGAGTGAACGATAGCAGGAATGGAATTAGAATACGTTAGGAAATACGCATCAAGTGTAGATCCGGCCCACTTGGAAGCCATTCACCTGTAATTGTAAAATCTTGAACGAATGTTACAGATGTACAAAATTTCTTCGATTTCCCAAAAAGCGTGAGTGAAACACCTTAGGGAGTGCAACCACGTGACTGGCATACGCCAGTCAAGCAGCACAAGATATTTTGAGTTAGATAACGTAATACATACATCTTACAATACAGATGTGAGAACTATTTGTTTTGAGGTCCCGAGCTCGAACTTCAGTCAGGGTGAGTTACCTGGATAAGATTTTTCCGGGGTTTGCCCTTATCCTGAAAGACGAATGTCGGGTAACTCTAAGCTCTATGGACCCTGGGTCCATTTGAGCATTATTTCACCCATTTCATTCATCGTCTGATATGACTTAACGTTAGAGGACGTAAATTACAAAAAATGTAAAAATCTCTTCCATGCTGAATATATTAATTTATCATAAGGCAAAAAATCATAAGTTAAGAATGGTATTCGCAATATGTGGCTTCCGTTTTTTGTCGATGTTGTTTAAGAATAACGTCATGAAGTATGGATTTTAGTCGTTAATATTCTTTCATCCATTTAAAGGGACACAAACTACTGTGCAATAATATGTGTTACTGTATTGCCTCTTCAGAGTGAAGTGTAGTTTCATGTGTCACCTTATATGCAGTTCTCCCTGTCTTGCACAATAAAAGATCCTTCTCTGTTCACACACAGACACACGCACACTTTAAAGCGCATATTCGCTATTACAAAAAACGTACTTGATTAATATAAGCCGTTAAACAGCAAATATTTTTTTTAAAAAAGCTTTTAGTCATATGTAATATTTGTACATTTTTAATTTACGACACAGAAATATTAGAGTGTATCTGGCAGAGTATTCAATTTGGAACTCACTTGATATGAAATACAATGGAGTTAAATGTACAAACGCGCCTAAAACATTTTAGGAATTCGTTCCTTCCTATCCTCAGATTTCAAACGGATTTACTGTTGAAGCAGCGTCAAATGACTCCGCACACACGAACACACATAATTTTCCTGTTACTCTTTTGTCCTCTCGGAGCAGTAGACGGGGCTTTGGTTCATTGAAATTTTAATTAATCACCATTCCATCATCTGGAGCGTCTTCAATTACAGACGACAACGCTTCATCCCTGTAAGCAAATATTAACACTCTCTTGTCTACAGGGAAACCTGAAACTGAAGGCTTGCAGCTTCATACCATTGTCTCTCCCTCTCCCTCTTGCGCAAATTTAATTTTGAAATAAAGTGTACTGGTATTTAATTAAAATATTCTCATTGGCTTTTTATGTTTATATGTGCGTGTATGACTCATAACCGACAAGCATTTTTAATTGCGCATTTTATGGAATGAGCTTTGAGTGCATCTCGAGCTCTTCATCCTTTTATGTGCAGCTTATTAATATTACCAATAGTGTGCAGCTCTATACAAAATGGACAAAAGCGAATTAAATTCGATAAACTGAACATTGCCTAGTTTTGTTGTGTAAACAAAAGGTGCTGCTTTGAATTTCGTTTTATCAAACCTTTGACATCGACAATTGCACAACCAAAACTATAGGGATTATGCAAGGAGTTTTCTCTTTCTAGATTCCTTAATATCTTTGCTGTTTAATATAATTATAATCACTCAACTCTTTTGAAAATCGATACTAACTGATTAAACTCTTATGATTAAGCCAAGGGAGGTGAATGCGCCAAGGAAAATGTCACATCTAACGCCTGCAGAAGGATGGAATACCGCACGCAGCACAGAACAGTCGAAGAAGTTACCTGTATACCCGGGCGTCTCCAAGTATTCGGACTTTGCTTCTTAGCAGAAGACGGCTTATCAATTTACTTTTGGCTTTAACTTACGAAGGTTTATAGGTTGGAAAGCAATTAAACCGTAAAACTAAAAGCCAAGTAACCTGGTGGGTTATAGGATTTAACATTTTGTGAATGTGTAGTAAAATATGTGGTCTTCCAGTAAGCGATTTTCAAAATCCTTTCACATCGTAAGTAAAGAAAAACTGATTATAAATAAAACCGTGCCAAAATGTAAAGAACACCGTGAAATATGTACTTTAAGGTATCTTCTATTTACTTTCTGTTATTCCAGATATACCTCTATAAAACTTGTTTTATTACAAATTTATCTATAGGTATTATGCATTGGGAATAGCAGAATACTGTAACCCTAAGTTATATCCAAATATTTTAAGAGTTTGCCGGTATTTAACAGCTTTGAAGTTCCATTCTTTTTCATGTATAGGACATAAATACACGAATAACGACTTCCCACTCGAAAAATGTACCTCGAAGTATTGGAGAATTCAAACAAATAGCAGGGAATATCTTTAATATGTTAACTCCACAAAAAAATATGTGTTTGACAAACATTTTGGTCTTCAATTAGTTTTGCATGCTTTTGCATGTGACGGTTTATCCAGAATTGCTAGGTTACTTCCAGGAAGTTCAGGATATACATTTCAGTTGTCTGAAAACTTCTAAGTATATGATTATTTATTCAAAATTGCTAGAGACATGGTTTTTTGAGAATACCAAAATTATCGAGAGAGTGTGAGAGAGACAGTTTTCTACTTCTTTTTTCATTTAGGGTCTCCCTAAACATGTGTTTAAAATCCCAATATCCAACTTTTGGGCGAAGTGCAATATTTCTACTTACCATACGTAATAAAGTAAAAAGTAAAATAAATAACTTATATCCTCATGCTTGTTTAATGCTAATTACACTGTAACTCCAAAAACTTTGGTTCGCAAGAGAAAATGTTTTCACACATGATATCACGTATACTCCTCCACAGGAGAGAAAGTCTCCGAGGGGCGAGACGCAGGGGGTTGGCCGAAGGTCCCCACACCCTCCCTGGACAGGTTTATGTCACCCCATGTCCGTACAGTTACAGACCATTCAACTACATTTTGACGGCTTCTACTTTTGTGAATGAATCTTCTTGGCTGTAATGTACAGAGTGAATAGGGCGCATATTTTTTTAACGGTCTGCTCCTTGTATAGCAAGCATTCTCTGCCACACACATCCGCTGTCCTTTTCCCACAGCACATTCCTTACAGGGATTTTCTTTGCGTTGCAATACTATAGATGTTTTGTTTTCTCAACTCTACTTGACTTTTTAAAAGCTTGATGAGAGTTGATTCAAATGCGTTACTTTGGAACGGGTACTTTGAATTTTTGAAATGTCTTTCATAGAAAACTGCTCAATATAACATGCAGAATGACAATTTTCGTAAAATGTGAAGATTTTTACAAAAATGTATTTTATCACGTGCATTGAATTCATTTGTCGTAGCTATAAGAGGGATTCAGGACAAGGAATCAATAGACAGATATTTAAAGCTACTGACTATATGCTGTGTTAATATTCATAATATTCTGTAATAGCGAGAAACAATTAAACATTGAGAACAGTTTAAAAAGTGGCAATGTATTAAAAAGCTCAAATTTATAACCTCAGATATTCTTGAAATAGTGGATGGCAGAAACATTTTATTTCAAATTAATTAGCTATTTCAAAGACTTTGGTTCTTGTGTGCAGTGTATTTTCTTATTTTTTATGATATATCAGTCACACAAAATGACAAAAAAATTGCTTTCGATAAGCGTTACTTCAGCAAAAATTTCCAGAAATACAGTGCGTAAATAAATATCTTATAGTACATCTTATAAATCTTAGTGTTAATAGTGTTAGTGTGATACTTCAGTAAAAATCGTTAGTATTTTTTAAAGAAAATCAAATCTTTTAAATCTTCGAAGTTTAGCTTGGAGCAGATTTTCTTGAAAATCTTTGTGTCGCACCTTTTGAAGTTACTGAATCTGAATACTAGCTTTGGTATGCGTCGCGTATGTCGTTTTGAATTTTCTGTTCACAGATACACAGAATAGTGTTTTAAGAAAATAGTGTTTTCTTTTGATCCGGGAGTCTAATAACATGTCGGTGAAATTTTGAAAATGCAAGTACGAATTGAAAAGTGAACTACGAAATTTTCTACTTACTGTATTTACGTAGTAGAGAAACAGAAACATGAATGGCAATTCCAAGTTCATTTGCCACTTCGTTTCATTGGCTGCAATTATCATATGGAAAGCTTTTTTGACGTTAAAGAATAGCACATGGACCGTATGTACAATATTACAACCTTGTTGCACTCGTTTCTCAGTTAGTGTGAGATAAATGACGTCTGTAGTTTTAAACCAGAGATTCAGATGACGACATGAACATTGTCTCTGTAAACATCACGGGGTTTCTCTGTTTCACTGTGTTGGAAGGGGAGAAAATAACGTAAGGGTTAAATTGTAACACTTACCTTCTATGTAACAGTAATAAGTAATGAAGACAGACATAACTAGTTGCCCATTAACGATTACAAAAGTAATAACTAGTTAGTAGTTATCCGACAACGTTAAACACACTAACGAGGACCTTGATTACCCTATTAATGGTTACTAGGTAATGATGACGGTTACCGAGTTGAACGATATTTACTGCAGGTGCATTGTTATCGCTTATAGAGAACTAGTTACCTCAACTTGTTATACATTATTAGTATCCACCGCAAGAGACCGCCAGCAACATTGCCGAGCACCAGCTGAGAAAAATGCCTACTGATAATGATTTAATAATTTCATGTATTTGCGGCTATTCCCGTATGCATGTGCTTAAGGCGCGAATTGCTTAAATAAAAGGTACTGCGAACAAATACATTTGTGTGTGTGTATGTGTGTGTGTTTTAGTTGCGGGTATTTCTAATTGCATGTGATTAGGTGTGAATGCCTTAACAAATAGACTGCAGTATGGAGAAATACATCGGCGCGCGCGCGCGCGCGTGTGTGTGTGTGTGTGTGTGTGTGTGCTGGAATATCCCCGTAGGGGAGGGGATCCGTCCCCTTTAGCTGCTGTGGTGCGAGCGCTGTGAAACCATAGCATTCGTGGTACCTCTGACGTTACCCAGAGGAACCTCGGGCCGAACATTCGAGCCCCTCCAAAATGGGAGTTCGGATTGGGTTGGGCTCGAAGGGGCCGCCTGGACGGGATAGAGGGTTGCCTAAAATATCCCGGGTACTAGCCTGCAGAGCTAGAAGAAGGTGTGCTAAATCACCAGGCGGCTCCACTGAGGTTATTTGGTCGTCTTCACTGTGGGGTTGACACACGTAAGTGGCGTATCCACTTCCATTCCGTCTTGACGTCGATGGGTGGGCCTTTTTTGACTCATGGTATTGCTCCATGGAAAGAGTCCCGGAGTTTTCCGACTCCCGGGTTGATAGAGGCCGGAGTCTTTGGACTTTCGGTAGACCTCGCGATGAAATGTTTTCAGAAATGTGGAATGTATTTTGCTATTATAACATGCCATAGTAACTAAAGTATGTATACAGCGAAACTTATTTTTAGATTGACCATATAACAAAGTACCAACAACTCGTTACAGCTAAATTCTATATCCATTAATGTAACTCTTAATGTAATAATCATGCTGGGCGAAGGTGTACTTGGACCTAGGGAAAGGCGATAACTGTGTGACTCTAATATCTTGAGTCTAAACACCCTTCCTGCTTTCCCAAGGCGGAAATGGTTACGCTACTTAAATTCCTTAACTCCAAAGTGGAGGACTACCGAAAACCTTAATAGGCCCGACAGCAATATGGCATACTGTCTACTAGTTCTTTAGGTAGCACCGGGAATAACATTGAGATAACTCATAGTCCTGCCTGGACTTCACCCTGTCATACCCAATCTCCCAAGGATATCGGGAAGCATTACTCTGTCGAGACCAACCCATTCCGAGCAGTTCCTCTGATGAAACAACTAAAAGTTCGACCCAGATATTCTTTTGTGTGTTAAATCCCTGCGGAACGCAACGGGTAAATTACAGTTAAAGGCACATCAGTGATGTGAGCGGACTTCAGGCTAATTCCAACCTGGGAACTAGTATCTCTTATCTTTCAGAGCAGAACCAAGTCCGCTCACAGCACTTGCCGTTCAACTGGAACTGACCCCTTTCGCTCTCGAACTCTTAACGCACGAAGGTGAAAGACGGGACATTTGGGCCACCGGATACATCTAGTAGTATCGGAAGTATCATGAATGCTAGAAGTACGTAGAGATTGTATACGACAGCTTAAGGGATTCTAAATGTGGATGCCATAAATAAAGTTAATTGTTACCTGTAACCGTTTAATTCGCTGTAACTGCATAGCTGTAACCGTTACTCGAAAATAACTGTATATCTTATCCCTACTTCTCTGCAGTACATGCCTGCTCACTAACACGTTAGTTTGCTACATTGAAGTTAAATACAAAACTCGCGTGCACAGGAGAGTGCAATACCAGAAATAAAGCAGTAGTCTACGAACCTAATAAAGAAAGCTTAGAAGGAGACGAAAGAGAAGATACTTACAGAATTCGTTGAAGCGAGCGAGTGGGATGGAGTGGCGATTCATCAGCGATCGATAAGATCATGTGAACTAAAGGACAGCTCAGCCCTCCGTGTTAAATTAAATGCTACCGTTTGCTAAATGCATGGATCAGCACAAATGGAGCGAATCTAACTCACTACAGTCCGGTGACTTTGCTCTAATAAGCAAGCCCTTTCACCTGTAGTCTGTCACTGCACTCTTGTTTCTGTTCACCTAAGTTAATGGATTGCGTATCGAAGCAAATTACGGACGGCCTAAAGGTTTCTGTTTTGATGCGCTTTACGTTCTCCACGGCGTTTTGCTGCGAACTTGCTCTTGTGTATGTGTCAGAACGGTATTATGTAATGGTTAAATTTAGGTCAGTGATTACAATGAAAAGAGAAAATAATCCCAGTTTAAATAAGCAATATGAAAGATAGCCAAACGGCTTTATTTTTATGAGGAGGCCTATTGATAGAATACCACTTTTAATTTAAGTCTCATATCGCTACGGCTCATTCTTTACCTTCGTGCAGAAGTGTTGGAACATATACATTTGCATATTAACCATATTTTATGCTTTTCATAAAAATAATGGGTTCACGTACTTTGCAAACATAAATTAATTAATGCAAATAATTACTCATGGCGAAGACCTGAACTGTATACTTCAGTAAAACATGCAACTGATAGAAAGCTGATGTTTACTTTCGCTTACTTTTTATATAGCTTTGAAACACTTATTTCGGAATCTTATCCTTCCCCATACTTCTTATTAATCGAGATGAACTTTAAATAAATAGTTTCATTACACATTTTATTGAAGCTACAAGCTGGATAGTGCAAACGGAATCAAGAAGCATATTTTAAAAACTGGTTTGCTGTCTGCTAGCTTACTAGAATCCCACATTGTGTTGATGACTTCACGAAAAACATTGAGTAGTGATAGTACTTTAAAAAAATGAGAAAGTATTGAAAATCCAAATCAATATCATATAGCTAGGAAATGGCTGATGCACGGAAAACCTTCTTTGAAATACACTGTCCTTTTCTTTTAAATAAATCTATATATTATGTGTGAAATTAGACAAAATTCCCTCCAATTAAGAAGCTTTCTAGAAAGTTCAGCGTATACACTACATTTTTCTTGTAATTCTGTCATAATATGACATTTCAATTTGAGCTGTTTTGAGAAAATCCATAATTTCCAAAGATGCTCTACGTGTTTTGTGATGGGCGATTTTTCGTTGCAATGTTTTTGTCAGTGCCCAATGGCGAACCTAAATAAAAAGTTTTTATTAATAATGGCTCTTACTTTTTTGATGGGAGAGGTTCGTTATGTTGTTCACAGGTACTCACATACATTCACAGGCGCGGACATTTTTCTGATTTTTTTAAAGGGTTCATTTATTTAGGAGACGTCATAACACGTAGTTCCGTGAAATCTCGATAGTATGGAATTTATATATAGAATTCAATTCCTTCTCTAGGTGCATGGAACAAGAAAACATGAATGTTTTCTGTGAAATGGTTGCTTGATATGAGAACATTTGTGCAGTGTCTTGGTTGTAGAAATATATTTGTAAATCTGGTTCCTTAGAATAAATTGTAAAACCGGAGCTGGCTGCTGATTCCTAGCCCTCCTCACTGAATTTTGTTCGTGTCTATGAACTGCAGTCATTCTCAGTTAGCAAATGACGCCGTGAAGTTGAAAGTTTGAAGTAATTACAAACCTGTATCTAAGCCATTGGAAGGGAAGCTAAGTATACATGTTAATTTCCTCAGGGCTCACCTTAGTTCCGGCCAATCTGCTATTAGATACATAAAACTACGGACTGTAAATGAAGTCGTGCCAACTTAGATACTATACTTCAGAGAAATAAAAAATTGTGCACCGAGTTGGCGCCTTATTAACTGCTAACGTTAACATTGGATTTGAATAGATAAACTGAAAAATTCAATTCCTTGGCCAGGATTTGAATAACGGATCTCCCGATCTGTCCGCTCGCTGTTACCCATTGAGCTACCATAACCAACGTGCCGTCATGACATCAAATTTTCCAGCTGACTCTTGTGTTTCTCGGTAAACCACTAGGCCCTCATATACAATGAGATACACACCTTTTGTGGTGACTTACTAACTCTGTAGGTACTCAAGTCCCAGGCTTTATAGTTACCACTATTACCCGTGTGGTGGCCAAGATTTGGATAGATAGAGTCAGACTGAAATATGCAATGCCATGGCCTGTACCGATAATGGCACCGGTGAACGTGTTTCAGTGGTCTGTAGCGGAGCTTACTTGAGTTCCATTACGAGAGATGATAATAATTGGCGTCATTATTAGGAACCTGAGGCAATTAATTATAGTCCAAAAAGTATCACGTTTACCGAAGTTAGTTATTGATATACTTGTGATTAGGCCTTTTTGGTACTGTTGCAGAATGAATTATCAACATGAAATTATCAAACGTTTACTATTATGGAATATAAGTTCTTTTGAGTCTCTGTACGAACACATTAAGCGAATACTTCCTGACCTGTATTACAATGCGGCATCTTTATTACTCAAAATTTGTCCCAGAAAATGCGTTGAAAGTGAGTTTTATGCCCCTCGCAGGTCGAACGTAAGTATATGGAACTTTTTCTGTCTCAAATTTCAATCAGCTGCGGAACCAGCATACTATTGATAGATGGCTGTCATAAAGAAGGTGGAAGTGATCCTGAAGACGATTTCAAGAACAGTTTTGAGTTTGACAGACGAGTTGGGCCAATTGCATAGTAGCCGGGGGGCTGTTCAATGTGGATCCTGCATAACACATTTTGTAAATTATAAGTCTCAATCATTACTGAAACGATATAGAAACATATATTAAAATGTCCTAGAATGTGAGTGTAACTTGTCAATTTGCTGGTGAATTTTGAAGTTATATAGGGTAAGTTATCAGAGTAATTCAAATGAGTCATTTCAAGTGTTTCAGTTATAATCTAATTATCACTAGTCTCGTTGCACTATGGCCAAGAATATATTTCTATGTTTTAGAGATATCAGAATTCGTGTGGTAGATTAGTTCATTCATTTCTGATAAAGACTGTCCAGAAGTTTTAGTCCTCTCTTTTTAATGTTGCTCTAGCACTTAATCTTCCCCAGCCAATTCTTAGCCTCTGGCAACTTAATGCATCGTTAAGCTCACAATGAATAAGGGATCTACTCATGCGGTTGGTAGTAATCGAAGGTTTAGAGGGCCGTCGGATTAGACCGGACGTAAGTGCATCTTTCAGTCTCTACAAGAAGTTAAGTGCCCGTTCGCTCTCAGCAGCCCCTTTTTATTCATTTATCCCATGTAAAAGCTTTATTTGAGGATTTTAAAATACCCTTTGTAATTTTATGCAGCAGGGTATTTAAATTGTCTTACAGTATAAGCACGTACGAACTCAGGCGTAAATTGCAGTTTAGCTTGCCATTTGATAATACAATAACAAGGCTTAGCTCGACTTGCCTAACACTTTGCATAGTCATGTCAACACAGAGCAATGGATCTCCGGTTTAGTATTCTCGTAATTATCAACTGTTGGCGTCCGCACTAAGTCTGGGTGTTACAATGCAACTAAATGAATAGTTAAAAGGAAAAGAATTGTGGTCATGCATTGTATCAATTCAGAGTTATATGGCAGTTCAACCTGAAAGCAAGCTCAGTAGGAAAGGGGATGAAATATCATTGAAGATAGACGCTTATTTTTGTGACACACAGTAATTTAAAGGTATAGTTTGTTAGTAACTAGCTGTAGTCAAGATGGCCTGTGTGCGCTAGAAACAGGAACCTTAAAAGCCGAAGGTCTATCAGCGATTGTCGGTACACATCCCAAGCAACTTGCTGCCAGGGGATTAATTAATGGCAGTGTTTCTAGTAGGGATTGGTGCCGGGGGGAAAGAGATCGTGGAGTAAGACTTTGTTGGGGTTTAGTTAATCTGGCACAACACACTTAGCGAGGCTCCACAGACCAAGTCACGCTTGTTCCTGATCTCTGTTTTAATCCAAGCTTAGTAGCATCCTCCTAACAGCACACCAGATGAACGTTCCGCCATAACGAGCATGCCGGAGGTGTTGAACCAAGCCGTGAGGTGCACTTTAACCCTCCAGAGAGCAGGCATAGCTTATGTGCGACCTTCACTACATCCAAAATCTCCTAAGATTCATCGAAAGGTGTGGCAGTTGTTTTCTTAAACACATGATATATACTATTGACAATACTTCGGTTTTTTATGTACCCCTAAGCACTCAAATCTGTAAGGACTTTATTGCTACTATCTTATATTTCTTCGATTGACCAAAGAAATTCAGAAGCAGAATCTACAGATCTTTCACAAAATATATAAAAATATACAGTAAAGGTTATCAGTATTAATCATTTTAAATGTTGAAAATAATTAGTTAATCTTGCAAACCAAAATTAGAATCTTTACTTATCCTAGCCAGACATAATTAATTTATTCTATATAGTTTAAATTACTCCGCAGCGGATTAATTAAAACATTATCATTGCATTTATTTGTATACTCATAGTTTATCCAATTATTGTGGTGGTGCGCCATAGACAGCGGCTTGGTGGTCAAATGTAATGTGTATCAAGCAGTATGGTTCTTCTTGTAAACAACCAACATGTCTTTAATGTTATTTCTGGTCATTGTTTCCAAAGGTTGAAGACGCAGTCGAATAATGTTAGTCCTGTGTTTTCTATAGAATGCTAGCATGGAATGTAGTGATTCTCTAATCTTGTATATTCACCTAACGAATCCCCGGCGCAACACCCCTTCCTTGGTCAAGTCACTGATATGAAAACGTGCTTTATGTCTACTTACCCCTAGATGAAATTTTCCAAATTAAGATATTGTTGTTAACGACGTTGTCGAGTTTTAGATCATATTTTAAATCTATCGATGAAATGCAGGAAATAATGAATTAGTTAATAAAGAACTAATAGCTTTATTATGATACCACTAGAATAATAGCCAGCTGATGCCGAAAATATGATTGAGTTGCACGTAATTAAAGTTTCAAGCATCTACTCGTCGGCTTCATGGAGTTGTATTCCTATCAGCTTGGAAATGCCAGCACGGTAAGCAATTAATCAGAAGGTAGTGGAGGTGGTGGTGGTTGCTTATTCATCTGTATTGCACGTTGTAGAATCGCTATTTATAATAAATATCTTCAGTTTTATCATTGCGTAAAGCTCATTATATTCCGTAGAAAAATACTGGAGTTTGTGAAGTGAATTTCGAACTAATGGCTAAAGAGAGAAAAACAAAATATAGTTTAACGCAGAGTAGGACACAAACTCAAATTCTCCTTAATAATCAGCGTAAGCGTGTAACATCTGAGAAATATAATATATTGCCATTATTCAAATCGTCGCATTGTTTGGTTGAGTAGGTTGGCTTAGACGTCTGAAATTCACAGATTACCTTTGGAGCGTCCATTTTTGTTTTCTTGGTTGGTGGGCGAATGTTGCGGTGGATTATATATTAGCAGAAAGTTTCCTGATCTCCGTTTTCTCTCATTTCATTTTCTTTTATCTGTCAAGGTTACAGAGCCAAGCGTGATAGACGTGACATGCGGCGTGTAAGGTAGGAAGTGCGTTGAGAAGAAATCCGTTTCTTCCGTGACACAAGACCTTCTGTCCGAACCCATCCTTGCAGATAGGAGCTATGAAAAGGCAGCCGGGGATGCTTATTCTAGAACTCTTGACCTCCCGCACCTGTCGTCATCTAATCTGGCAGCCTTTCGTGATCTCTCTCTTCATCCCTTCCTCCTAGAGATTATTAAAACAAGGCTTGTTCTTGTTTGGGCCTCATTGCAGAAATCCTTCACCGCTTCTAATCCCTATTCCTAGATATAATATTTTAGTTATTTCGGCCAGCTAAGCGCGATGCATTTTGGCACATGGTACTATTTGTTAATATATGTTTAAATTCGGTGTTCGATATGAGCATTTGGTCAAGGAATTTTGTCTAAAACATCACCAACGAACTTTAGAGATCGTTACTTATGCTTAATGTAACACTTAAAATTATTGAGTACAATTTGTATCCACTACCAAGTACGTTTGTTAAAATTTTTTCTAGGAGTCACACACACACAGAAGTATTTCTATTGTAAATGTACTAAAAAGCGCCATTGGAAAATATTAAATGATACAGAAATGAACACCGCAACAAACAGAAGGTCCATAGAAAGTGAGTGAAAGGGAGAAGAAGATGCTTATGAGAAAGGTGGTGATAAATCCTAAACTAAGTGCCCCAACACTGACATCTGAAACTACATCTGGCGTATGGTAATGACGTGCATCCAGAGACCGTGAGGATGGCTGTGAGATATGAGAGTTATAATGGAACGACGGCTAGAGAAGCCCCACAGTATAAATCAAATCCAATAGAGTAAAAGGGTTGTAGTGTATTAAAGAACACCTTAAAAAGATTAAGGACGGTAGGGCAATGCAATTTTTGTGTGTGATAACACCGTTTGCATTTGGTTGAGAAGTCAGTGTTCTTTTTGGCATACACTTAGACACAGTGAAACATAAATGTAGTAATGTGTGCGATGGGGCTGTGCGTCGTCAGGTAGCGTGGGAAATTTGTTTTTGTTTTTTTGAGAACACTGTAAACCCACATCAATTTCTTCACATCATATGAGAAAATTCTTCAGTAGTTTACAGAAAAATAATTACGCTCATGTTCTATCAACATGATGACCCAAATCATAAGGATCACATTGTTGCGGATTGGCGGATTGGTTCTTAGTTATCTTATATAAATAAATAAAACCTCACATAGTCAAAATATTAAGCTTTTATGGGATAACTTGCAGAGACTGTAACGCATTAAATTCAACCATGGGAGAGGAATACACACAGTTTTTAGGTTCTCTAAATGTTTCAATGACTCTAGAGAACTCCACATGAAAACTTGCATACATTTTAGTGGAATATATGTTTAGGCCGTGCCATGGCTGTGTGTTTAGACCGCTTGGCTCTCACCTAGGCGGCTCTGGTTCGATACCAGGTGACTGCAAAGTGGGATTTGTGGTGGATAACATGGCGCTGGGGTGGGTTTCCTCCTCCGGTTTCCCCCACCATCATTCCACCATTGCTCCATGATTCATCTCATCATCCCATGCGTTGGGCCCGACCCTTCAACCCTGGTATCTCAGGTCAAATGCTTCTGCTCCCTCGCTTTTAGGGAACCCGAGCGACTCCTAACACCAGCATTGGATCACTTTCCTTAGAATATATTTTTATTATTGCGTAATTTTGCGTGTCATAGTAAATTGTCAGAAATCTGTTTAAAAAATTCTGAAATTAATTTCCTATAAGTGAGGTATGTTTCACACAAACATACACACATTATATATAATAGTTTAATAGAAGTTCTGACTTAATTGGAAATTAATTGTTCTTTCACACTGGCCGTGTGTAGGCTAAATTGTGGAAACGTAGAGTCAGAATAAAAAATTCAATGCCATAGCCGGGATTTGAACCACGGATCTTCTGGTTTCCGTCCAGCCGCTATACGATTGAGCTACTATGGCCAACCAGCCGATACGACACGGCCAGTGTGAAAGAACAATTAATTTCCATTAATTAACCTAATAGTGGTTAACTATAAAGCCCGGTCCTTAAAGTACTTACATGTCGTAAGTCGCCATTAAGGTAGTTGTCTCATGTGTTTATTAGAATTCCTAGTGGTTTACCGGGAAAATACGAGCCAGTTGGAGAATTTAATGTCGTATCGGCACGTTGGTCATAGTAGCTCAGTGGTAGAGCAGCTGGACGGAAACCAGAAGATCCGTGGTTCAAATCCCGGCTATGCCATTGAATTTTTCAGTTGACTCTACGTTTGCACAATTTAGCCTACACACGGGCAGTGTGAAAGAACAATCAATTTCCAATAATTGACCTAATAGTGGTTAACGATAAAGCCCGGGCCTTAAAGTACTTACATGTCGTAAGTCGTCATTAAGGTCTGATGTGTTTATGAGAACTCCTAAGTGCTTTACCGGCAAAATACGAGTCATTTGGAGAATTTAATGTCATATCGGCTCGTTGGCCATGGTAGAGCGGCTGGACGGAAACCAAAAGATCCGTGGTTCAAATCCCGGCTATGGCATTGAATTTTTCATTCTGACTCTACGTTTCCGAAATTTTGACTTAAGTTCCTATAAATGAGTTATATGAGTAATATTTCAAACACATTATATCATATATATTAAAATATATTTCTGCGGAATAACAGTGCTGTATAGGTAACTGCGTGTAGTCACTTTGGCAGTGACTTGAAACTTATACTGTCATGGAACTGAAAAAATATTTACGTACCTAAGTGGAATCTGATAACGGACGAATTCCTTAAACAACTTCCTCTTCCAAATTTTTCTTTCATAATTCCTTCGCTACAACAATGTATCTTCATGCTCAACAATTATATTTTTTCTCGTTTCTGTTCACAAATTCAAAACCTGTGTCGCGAAGAATGGTGTTGAAGCTCATTTTTTCAAATCTTGGCTTAATGGGACCATTGTTTACTATTTGAAACACTCTTGTAATTAAAGCGGCTCGTTTCTTTCACCTTGCGACGAATAATACTTTCAACAAATTCATCACATTCACTTTCCACATCTGGCTTCATTCTTTTTCGATGTTTTCCTGGAGTGGAAAGGTCGCCCGTTTTTATAACCTCACTTCGAGCGGCATTGATACTTGACGCTGAAACACCGGTTAATTCTGCTGTCAAATTAACAACGTGTTCAGTTGCTAAAGTTGGGTATTTTTCACACAACGTGCAAAACACGTTCAATATAATTTGCTTTTCACCATTCTTTAAAGGTTTCCCTTTGTAATGTTTTACATATTTCACGGAAACCGCCATGTTTAAACTAGTTGTCTTCCCACTTCCTTTTAAGCTGCGCAAGGGCAGTGTGCACATTTACCAAATAAAGTACTCATTAGTTAGTGTTTGTTGAATTTGTAATAATGTGATGTTAATATATTTTGCATAGGTGTAAGGTCCTTAAAATTGATATGTGAAGTATATTTTTCATCCACAGAGTTACAAGCCAATGATGTCCCACAAGTACACGTGCTCCTATTTACATTGCCATATAAACATAGGGTGGCTCCTTTATAGTTTGGAATATCGACAGACATGTAAAACAAAAATAGAGTTTTTCTACAATTTTTAGATAGGTATCCCGGTAATTCCTGGCAGTTAGCGAGTGAACATACGGTGAATCAAAATCTGATGTGAAATAGAATGAACATATGATGAGGTGTATGGAGGGTCGTCCACTGATTGGGTTGTTTCGTTTGTTTGGTTTAATTAATGACCTAATGATCAGTTTCGCAGTCACTGTATTGATGGTTTCAAATAAGGATTAGATATAATTGCACGATATGAACGACATTAATATTAGCTTAGTTTGTACTAACTTGCTAGTAGATTGCGACTGCGTTTGCTATTGCAGACCAGTTTCTCATAGCTGCTAATACCTTGACTATAATAAGCGATTATGATCCTTACTATACAGGGTAGGCTATTGCCTGTTCAGATCTAATACTTTTACAGCTTCTCTCTCCAGCGTCATTTCTGTCTTACTATATCTCTTCAAATACTCCTATAATTAAACAAAAGTTTTGGAATTATGGTGTTCTATTTGTCGCGATATTTCTTTATTCATGCTCGAAATGTGTAATCCTTTTCTAATTTCTTCACTTCGGAAGAGATCAGATCTCTGCATCCCTTTGCAGACATTCCTTTGCATTCCTCTTCATAAAAATGTCGTTTCGGGTCTTAGAATTAAAATCGTTTGATAGATTTGCACTGAAGTTTCTTTCCTTCCTTTGCCTTCTTCCTGATTGGTGGAAAACATGTTCGATTTTATTATTACGTGAAGTAAAACGCAAACATTCAAATCTTTATAATATTAATAAAGTATGTTGAACTCACTGTTACGAAGTATTGGGCAGCGCAAGAAGCCCTTTTTATGTTGCAGCTCTGATGTCGACCTACGATTTAATCCTGTCTTTGCTGGTGATGTAATGCAAGATGTAAACATCCACGATATCAAGGTGTAAAGGAGCCTCCGCCAAATTTTACATGCAATTTACCAATCCAAAATTTAAAGTCCATTAAGGAATATTATAAGAGAAAGTATGCTGAAATTTGGTAACTCTAGATCATGATTCTCCACTGCTAAACATTAGTTATCTTTGAGAATTTAATTCTAAAGAAAGCCCTATCACGTTCTTATATAAAGAAGTTAAAAACAAAATCATATGCTCAAACCAGTCTCATTTCAAACTTCATTAACTATTTTCGTTTTATGTGCGTGGAAAAAGCATTCATCCGAAACATATACTGTGAGGTCTATTTGTTTTTCTATGCCTGTTAGATACGAAGTTTGGGCAGTAACTTAAAAATATTCCTCCACATTAAAATAATCTGAAGGATTGAATTGAGATTGCTATTTACAAGATGAATATATTTGCTGTTTCTATGACATTTGCTTTAAACAGAAAAAGTACTGCATTCCACCGAGATCTTACTCGAAAGTCCCTTGAATGAATAAAAAAAGTGCTATTAGTAAACTGCCCTTGTTCGTGTGTGTGTGTGTGTGTGTGTGTGTGTGTGTGTGTGTGTGTGTGTGTGTGTGTGTGTGTGTGTGTGTGTGTGTGTGTGTGTGTGTGTGTGTGTGTGTGTGTGTGTGTGTGTGTGTGTGTGTGTGTGTGTGTGTGTGTGTGTGTGTGTGTGTGTGTGTGTGTGTGTGTGTGTGTGTGTGTGTGTGTGTGTGTGTGTGTGTGTGTGTGTGTGTGTGTGTGTGTGTGTGTGTGTGTGTGTGTGTGTGTGTGTGTGTGTGTGTGTGTGTGTGTGTGTGTGTGTGTGTGTGTGTGTGTGTGTGTGTGTGTGTGTGTGTGTGTGTGTGTGTGTGTGTGTGTGTGTGTGTGTGTGTGTGTGTGTGTGTGTGTGTGTGTGTGTGTGTGTGTGTGTGTGTGTGTGTGTGTGTGTGTGTGTGTGTGTGTGTGTGTGTGTGTGTGTGTGTGTGTGTGTGTGTGTGTGTGTGTGTGTGTGTGTGTGTGTGTGTGTGTGTGTGTGTGTGTGTGTGTGTGTGTGTGTGTGTGTGTGTGTGTGTGTGTGTGTGTGTGTGTGTGTGTGTGTGTGTGTGTGTGTGTGTGTGTGTGTGTGTGTGTGTGTGTGTGTGTGTGTGTGTGTGTGTGTGTGTGTGTGTGTGTGTGTGTGTGTGTGTGTGTGTGTGTGTGTGTGTGTGTGTGTGTGTGTGTGTGTGTGTGTGTGTGTGTGTGTGTGTGTGTGTGTGTGTGTGTGTGTGTGTGTGTGTGTGTGTGTGTGTGTGTGTGTGTGTGTGTGTGTGTGTGTGTGTGTGTGTGTGTGTGTGTGTGTGTGTGTGTGTGTGTGTGTGTGTGTGTGTGTGTGTGTGTGTGTGTGTGTGTGTGTGTGTGTGTGTGTGTGTGTGTGTGTGTGTGTGTGTGTGTGTGTGTGTGTGTGTGTGTGTGTGTGTGTGTGTGTGTGTGTGTGTGTGTGTGTGTGTGTGTGTGTGTGTGTGTGTGTGTGTGTGTGTGTGTGTGTGTGTGTGTGTGTGTGTGTGTGTGTGTGTGTGTGTGTGTGTGTGTGTGTGTGTGTGTGTGTGTGTGTGTGTGTGTGTGTGTGTGTGTGTGTGTGTGTGTGTGTGTGTGTGTGTGTGTGTGTGTGTGTGTGTGTGTGTGTGTGTGTGTGTGTGTGTGTGTGTGTGTGTGTGTGTGTGTGTGTGTGTGTGTGTGTGTGTGTGTGTGTGTGTGTGTGTGTGTGTGTGTGTGTGTGTGTGTGTGTGTGTGTGTGTGTGTGTGTGTGTGTGTGTGTGTGTGTGTGTGTGTGTGTGTGTGTGTGTGTGTGTGTGTGTGTGTGTGTGTGTGTGTGTGTGTGTGTGTGTGTGTGTGTGTGTGTGTGTGTGTGTGTGTGTGTGTGTGTGTGTGTGTGTGTGTGTGTGTGTGTGTGTGTGTGTGTGTGTGTGTGTGTGTGTGTGTGTGTGTGTGTGTGTGTGTGTGTGTGTGTGTGTGTGTGTGTGTGTGTGTGTGTGTGTGTGTGTGTGTGTGTGTGTGTGTGTGTGTGTGTGTGTGTGTGTGTGTGTGTGTGTGTGTGTGTGTGTGTGTGTGTGTGTGTGTGTGTGTGTGTGTGTGTGTGTGTGTGTGTGTGTGTGTGTGTGTGTGTGTGTGTGTGTGTGTGTGTGTGTGTGTGTGTGTGTGTGTGTGTGTGTGTGTGTGTGTGTGTGTGTGTGTGTGTTTTTAAAAGTATTTTGTTTCTTAACGACCTGTCAATATGCCAGGATCATACCAGCGTGATCCTGCCGAAATTTCGTCCCGCAGTTCTTTTAATGCAATGCACAATTAAAAACCAGTGCTCACGGTTGTGTTAAACCGCAGCCTTGTACCGGCACCTACCAACTCTGCCGCGTAGACTTTATTATTATTATTATTATTATTATTATTATTATTATTATTATTATTATTATTATTATTATTATTATTATTATTATTATTATTATTATTATTATTATTATTATTATTATTATTATTATTATTATTATTATTATTATTATTATTATTATTATTATTATTATTATTATTATTATTATTATTATTATTATTATTATTATTAATATTATTATTATTATTATTATTATTATTATTATTATTATTATTATTATTATTATTATTATTATTATTATTATTATTATTATTATTATTATTATTATTATTATTATTATTATTATTATTATTATTATTATTATTATTGTTATTATTATTATTATTATAATCATCATCATCATTACCACAATCATTATTATTGTCCTTCAACCTAAGACATATCGGACAGTGAATGAAATTGGTGAAATGATGCTGAAATAAGCGCGTGGTGAAAGTGTTTATAGTTACCAAACATTGATCTTTCAGGATGAGGGGAAACCACGAAAAAAAAAAAAAAAAAAAAAAATCCACTTGTGCTATGTGTTTTGTGTGCATGTGTGTATATGAGACAGAAAAAAATATAATTCAGAAACGAAATGGGGATAAATAGTGGCCTTGTTATTTAAATCCAGCAATTTGCAAAAATACGACGCAATTTCTAAAATCCTTCTACTACTAACTACTCTTTACATGAAAGTGATTAAAAATGTTGAATTTGTCAAAAATGCTCCTAATAATTTAAATTACAATACCACATATCTAAGACTTTTTCTGACCAAATCTGCAAATTATCTGCATTTTTTTAGTAGCCTCTCAAGGTCTCTTTACTTTTAATGTTAAACTTGTAAACGAAATCTTACTACATAACACATGGATGCCACGATAAAGCACACAATTTTGTCTTTTTTGGAGAGTGGAAGATAACTGTTTTCAATATATTCATTATTTGTTTGGCAAATCGTGTACTTTTTTCAAATGCGAACTCATTCATTTGCGAGGGCTGTCCGATAAAGAATGATCATAATTTGTTTACGGTCATAATTTTTCGCGCTAAAATTCAATCTAATTATAATCTGGTAGCTTAATGTTACACAATGTTAATATTAAACGCCATAGTAGTTTCATTGTAGGTACTCCTGGTTCCCGCCTGTGAGAACCAGGCAAGTTCAGACTTGTTCAGTATCGCCTACCGCTGTAATGGAGGTAACATGCAATTAAAGTTGATGTTAGAGGAAGATCCGAAGTTTCTTTCAAACGTAATCACTGCTGGTGAAACTTGGCTACATCATTTTGATCCTGAGAGCAAACAGCTCAGTGTGAAAATCTCCATCCTCATCAACCCCCCAAAAAGCAAAAGTTATTGTCAGTAACTGGACAATACTACAGGGATGTCCTGAAAACATTGCAAGTCCATATCAGGCGCAAAACACCACATTTTCATGAAGCAGGCTGGATGCTGCATCACGATAATGCGCAGCCGCATATTGCCAATGTTGTTGCTGAATATGCAATAATCAACATGAAGTGGATCCCTCACTCTCCCTATAGTCCGGATTTAGCCCCATGTGACTTTTTTCTATTCCCTAACTTGAAGAAGCGCCTTCGTGGGAGGCATTATTCATCATCAGAAGCAGTGGTGAAAGCTGCGGAGGCGATTTTGAAGGATCTCTCAAAAATGGTTTCCAGCATGTCTTTGAAGACTGGCAGTAACGCTGGAACAAGTGCATCGCATTCAGGGAAGACTATTTTGAGAAGGAACATCAAAATTATGAGGATGAGTAAAGGTACGTTGTCAAAAGAATTGTAATCATTCTTTATTGAACAGCCGTCGTAGTTACATCCTGCAACAGAATGAAATTATCTTTTATGCAACATTCTGTAAAATTTCACAAGTCGTCATATAGCAACCATGTCTTCAAATATCTATCTCATAAGCATACTCTATTCACCTATGCCCATTGTAACTACAAGGAAATACATAATGAAGCAATTTCTACGTACCTATAGAAGAATAAGCTTTTGTAAGAATAGAGTGAATAGACGGCATGGGAATGGAATATTTTATTATTAAAACATAATAAAAATAATATTAAAACATAATTTGCAAACAATTGGAATTTATATGTTTTCAAAAGTTTATAGAAATTGGCGTAGATTCAGCGTGATTTGGGTACAAGTGTACAGCACAATTTAGATGCAGGTACTTTCCTGTTGTGCAAAGAACGCTTCCCAGATAGGAAAGACAGAAGGAAATCATTTTCTATAGGACCAGCTTTCTAATAACATTGAAATTACCTTAGTATTTATCTAATTGAGTGAACGTTAAAGAAAGTGAAGTATAGCAGTGAATCAAACCATGGTAGTGTCACCTTTGGAAACGTTTCTGTACGCGTGTTACTGACATGAAAATACCTGTGTGACAAAACTCTATGTAAACTCTTTTATTGACCTGAAAACTACTAAGAGATGTGAATGAAAATGAACATATTTTATATTTTTCAAAAAAAGAGCTTAAAATATTGAAAGCAAAATATTTTGTTGAATTATTATTTTAGGTTTTAAAGTTTAAGGGAGTTTTAAAACCCATTTGACTTATGTTTTACTGTCCCTATACATTTACTATTACTTTTACAAATTTGAAAGTTCCAGCTGTGAAATGTAATAGAAGACTGTGTTACAAACATTTTCTCAAGCGGCAAGAATAGCTGAAATAAGTTTTAGCATTTGTGAACTTCTGGATTCGTTTCTGAAACTTCTATATCTTTACTGTACGGAACATTTTGTTTGGAACTGTCAGAGAGAACGTTACCTTTATCATTTAATAATAAAACAATTCCTGCGTTTATATGTAGGTCAAGGTTTGCTAAGTTTATGTATAAAGGAGTAACTCCCATTAGTAAGACCACCTGAACAATAAAAGTGTTTATTCTAATGTGTTAACCTAATTCCAAGTATGCGTAATACTTAAATACAATCCATTAAACACAATCACCTTAACGACAAATTTTATACTGTAATTTATGATCTAATATAATTTCCCACTGGACTAGCTCAACGTGTGAGCAAAATGAAGTTAAGAGCTGCCTTAAAGCTTCGTATTGGCATCAAAAGGCTATTTCATTTCATGCTCATGTGAATAAATTAATAGTGTTTACTACGGAGAAAGAACCGGTAATAATTAAAAATTAAAATTAGTTATATTTTTAACTGTCTTCTAAAACTATAAATAATTAATATTTTAAAGATTTCTACAGGAATTTTCCACAAGTAATGTAGAAAAACTGCGTAAACTATTAGTTTCATAACTATATGAATTATAATAAAATGTTTTTATCTTCAGTAATATCAGGTTAGGTTGTAACTCGGTGCCATGCGGCACCAACATTCTCAAATAATGAAACTCGCAGGCAGTTATTGGAAACAACTTACGAGTACAACATTTCAGATTTGTGATATTTTAAAAGTTGGTGTCATTGGATCTTCATCTTTCTTTAAATGTAAATTAGAACTGCTGGGATAAACTTTAATGCGATTCCACATAGCGCTAATCAAACATCGGTGCTGGCGATTTCCAAATGACTTGACGGTGGCCAAAGAAGCATCTGAGTAACTCTGCACGAAATTGCTCTCCGGGCTTTCATTGCTCCCAGTGGAGCTGTAGAGGGTGTGCAGGTCCAACTTCCCAACATTAATCCCCAACATTTGATGACAGTGCTGCCAACGACGGACAACAATTAGCGGCGCCCCTAATGCTCTGTCAACGACTTAGTGTTACATCGGGAATTAACACTCTTTGGGTGAAACAAAACAGTGACGGTTGTATGTATAAATCTCCACAGCAGCAAATCGCGCTCAAAGGATGTTTCAGATTTCGGATGCCACAGGTACAACGAGCAAAGCAATGGATTTCTGTGGGAGTTAAATCAAAATACGAAGCGGCTTGTTTTTAGAATTTTAAACACACGCTTAACCCTAGTGACTATTGTGGATACATATTCATAGACTCAATATCTTTTGGATTACAAAAATGATCTTGGAATGTAAATGAATTCAATTCGTTATCCTAAGTGTTGTATTCGGAAAAGGTACTTAAATGGCACCAGAGGTGTGTTGTTTTACCATTACATTACCCATAGTTTACTTGTTTGAACTTCCATTCCGTATTTAAAAGCGTACTAATATTGCTAATATTGTTGCAGTGTATTTGATATAGGTACTTTGTTACATCGATTCAACCGATTTACTGTTGCTAATTATTAACAATTATAACGTTTGTAATAAAGTAGTAATTCAATAATAGGCTACAGTATAATAACTAAAAGATGATAACAATTATGATCATATTTAATATTATTTATTATTATTTATTATTATCATTATTATTATTATTATTATTATTATTATTATTATTATTATTATTATTATTATTATTATTATTATTATTATTATTATTATTATTAATTTCTGTGATGTGGCAATTCGTCCAGAGCCGTGCCTGATCTGAAGGGATACCTGAGAATGAATCTAAAGACGTACCAAGTGGCTGGTTACAGAAAAACTAAAAAACTGCGTGACATAATGTCATTACTTTCGTTATTATCTCCCAAGTTTAATTATTAAAGAAAAACAGACCTTATTCACATACAATCGAAAGTATATTACAGTTTACTTTAGGGGGCGTGTAATACATTGTGGCAGGAAAAAGATTAAAATGCCATGCTTCTTTAAGGTAGTTACGTGATGTTGATTGCCATGGCTTGAAGCTGCAACATTAAGTTTCCATTATCTGCCTATCTTTAGGGCGGCTTACCAGAGATATGCTTTCCGCCATACATCAACTCCCTGCCATCTAATTAACAGCTGACACACACTACATGTTTTGGCCGGAGGTCATGCAACTGTACACATTTCTCAGGTACTCGCTTTCACAATTCGATTAGGCTTACATCAATTAGTAGATAACATCATGTATAAAATCTATACAATTAGATTTCTCAGAATTTACTACTCTCATAAATGAATAATATTATGTTTGCATACCGAACTTGGATATATGGTTTTGCAATCAATTCGCGTTGACATTTAAGGAAAATTTTAATCTAAATTAATCTTAAAATGATTACACAGTAAAGCAAGTCTTTTGCGTATTTTTGAACCAAAGCTACAAACAACTTTATCTTTTATTCTTTCTTTTAATAGTTTTATTAACTTGTTATGTTCAGGTCTCATAATTTCTATTTATGTTTCTAACCTCATTCATATTATTCAGTGTTCATCTTATCCAGCGTTTTTAAAGCTTTAACAGTCAATATCTTATGTAGAAGTCAATACCTTATGTTTTCAACTGCCATTCGATTTTTATCCCTCTCGATTTGCTGTTCAACAGTTGAATATTTCCGCAGGACTACTGATATAAATTTACAAATCTACCCACTCTGCTATAATAATTCTTGCAAAAGCTTTTTCTTCTTTCTACTTCATGTCAATAAATGTTTACAGAAATGCTTTTATTATTCATTTCGTTACAAAAACAAGACCAAAGTTAAATCGATAGTCGAATATTTAAAAGTCTTTCTTAAAATATTGTGACTTTGTGGGTTCGTAGGATTAAAAGTCCAACTTCCAAAAATTCAAAATGTTCTTTATTTCCGTAGAAGTACACTTACAGTAGCAGGATTACGTCGCATACACAATTACAATCTTCCAAGTTCGCCGTCCACAAACAAAAGCGTTCACACAATTCAGTTCTGATAACACTCTCTCATTACGTCTCTGTTTACTACCTTCCGATAACTAGCTATGGCTTATTTTTATACACAATCATTGATGATTCCAGACTGTTATAGAATGTTCTCTTAACACGCCACCAGATAAAACATAAACGTTCTAGAAGTTTAACTTTATATGTGTCGGCCAGCCTTTTACCTCCGCGCTATCTTTATCTGAAGGCTCTTTGTGTACACAAGCTGCGCTATCGTAAATAATGGGTTCGTGACAATATTGATTAAATCACTGTTTATTATACATTGTCATGAAAATACATGGATAGCATTTGGTAAATCAACATCTTGGTGAATTCATTACGTTTTCTACCACTTATTTAGTAGATTTAGTAGATAAGTAAGATAATAGCATTCCATCCAAAAGTTCGACACATTTTTTGAAATGCACCGTTTGAGGTTTGTGACTAAATGGGACTAAAAAAATTAGTTTTAGAAGAAACTGCGCGTGCACCCACACTTCTGTGTGCGCTTGCGATCGTGAGTGCGAATGAACAGCATAACTGAAAACGCTATCGGTTAGTCAGAAAACTTGGTGTATGTTCCAAGAATGCGACTCATGGATTATCAAGATAATCCTTCCAGTTCAAACTATTCTTTAGATAAAAAAACCGGTAAACCGTAAGAGATACACAAAATCTAACTGTATAGAAATGTTGACTAAAGCATACATTTTATGACAGATATTTTTAACATAAATATTGTGGAAGAGTTATTTCTTGTTATGGTTTGAATTTTGAGAAGCTCAAATAGGAATTCGTTCCTCTTTTCTTTTTCATGTTCCGGCCTTGCAAAGAGGAGGAATTATCGAGCAGTTCTTAGAAGATTTGACTGTTTTTTGTATAAACGAGTCTACTGTGCCCTCTTGTTCCATTATAGTTATAAAGAAAAGTTTTGGTAACCATTTCTACAAACGTTTATCTCGATTAACATTAAGTAGGTAGAACCAGTATTTTTATGGTAGTTCGTACAAGAGTGAGTAGATGCAGTCATTGAGTGCATATATAAGATCTTTTTTATGATGGTGTCGTTTCTTTTCTAGTTAAATAAACAAAGTTTATTTTACCTTTTGCAGTTATTTTTGAAATGAGATGTTTAATAAGAAACTTTATACACCGTAGGGCTTCTATAGAAAAAGTAAGAGTAAGCAAGCAAACAGTGCATTAATTGACAAAGCAGTAACTGTATTGATATATCTGAATTACTACAGTTTTTTGGTTTTTTTTTTTTTTTTTTCGTAATTTACGTCCTCCAACGTTAAGTCATATCGCACGATGAATGAAATGGGTGAAATTATACTCAAATGAAGCCGGGGTCCATGGAGCCTAGAGCTACCCGACATTCATCTATCCCGATAAGGGAAAACCCCGGAGAAAAGCTTATCCAGGTAACTCACCCTAACCGAGATTTGAACTCGGGACCTCTTGAACATGAGGCAGACACGCTACCACCTACGCTACCGAGGCGGGCACATTTTTTCTATTAACTATTATTTGTTATAAATGGTATAATCTGTCTCAAACTAGAACGATCCTGATGTACACTGTAGGAAATGAGAGAGACAGAACGCTCCTAGTCTGCTGATTGATGCAGGCAAATTTGTGTTTATAGAGAGGGTGCCTGACCTGTCAATCTAAAGAACCACGCTTGGTTGTTGGTTTCTTTTTTTTTCTTTTTTTTTTTTTTTTTTAATTATTTATTCTACCATATATCTTGTAAGGAGAGAACGTATGGATTGCGTTCTATCCAAAATTTCGGTAACCGAGATTTCACTGGAAACATGTTTTGAAGTCCCTGGAGTCCAAAAAAGTAATTTTAGAAATTCTGCTTGCATGTGAGTTTTTTTAAGGCATTGTATACCATTACAAAATGCAATACTACATGCTTGAATGCTCTTCTTAGTACATCAATTTACATAATTATAAAGTACAATTTCACATAATTTCACATGATTTCCTAATACCGTTTAGCTTAGTTCTTTTGGTTACATAATTATAGGGCAGTTCACTTAGAACTAGTACTTATCATTTTTGTAAATATGTATAATGCATGTTTTTAAATTTGGTTTACATTATTTATAATTTATTAAATTTGACACTATTAACAAATATTTGCTAATGAGGTTTTTTTTTCTGTTTGGTGGTCTCATTCCTCTAGCTTCTGAGACTGTTTTCTTTAATTTTTCTGTTTCTGTTTTGAACAAATGGCACTCATTTAGCGATCAATAGTTTGTTTTCAAACTCTTCGATTTGCATAAAGGATCATTATAGTTATTTTGGTACGGTGGTAATAAGATTTAGATTTTCCAGGTTAAGAAGGTTGTCAAGTTCGGTGTAAAATTCAGATTATTTTCCTTTCAGTCTTGAATGGTTGGGAAGAAAGATTTCGTGGTTTGATTTTTGGTTGTTGCCTGCCATTCACTAGTCCATTTTCCTGGCCCTGTTTTCGCTGTTTCAGCTGTGGGTATTGATAGTGATACTTTGTTAAATACGTGAACTAGATTATTACTGTAGGGAGTCCGCCTTCTCATTCCCTTCTGTGCCAATGTGAGTTTCAACCCAACCAAAGTGTATTGTTAAATTCCTGCTCTGAAGTTAAAGTTTGTATCTTGCTTTTTCTAGTATTGCGGGTGTGTATGTTCGTGGTATGTGTACGTGGTGTGTGTGTGTGTGTGTGTGTGTGTGTGTGTGTGTGTGTGTGTGTGTGTGTGTGTGTGTGTGTGTGTGGGTGGGTGGGTGGTGTGTGTGCGTTTATGTCTGTATTGCTCTCTGTTATCAGCATAACTCATAAAGGAAAAGTCTTGATTTGAGCATCTTATATATAATAAATCAGTATTTGATATTAAATATCATCTGAAGTATGCTTTATTTATCTGGATTTTTCAGTACTTATACTGTTCCGAAAGGGGAAGATGTTATTATATTAGGTTTTTTTTTTTTTTTTTTTTTTTTTTTTTAATCTCTGGTCATATCAGAGCGACGAGCTCTATAAAAGCGTGAATATCGTTTAAAACCGAATGTATTCCCACAATCCGTTGTACTTACTATTTATCTTAATTGAAATGGAGCAGATGGAGGAATGAATATTTGTAAAATAGTCTGTACAAGAGGAGAAAAAGTCATGTGAGTTCAACGCAGATTTTTTTCTAAGATGAGTTCTACATCATTCAGTTGCTGTGTAATTAAAAATAATGATGGTCGTCTTTTCCACCGCCTTCAGATATCAACACCATTGCACTGCGGTTTAACTTAACCAGAAGGTCTTAAAACGGCGCCTACAGTTAAAGTTTTGGCTTATTTAACTTTACTCCAAATTGGGTTTATAATGCTATGGCGAAGACAAAAGCAGAAGGGGGCGGATTGGAGGAAGCCCGGCTTGCAGCAAATGTATTAAATGTTGTTATTTCAGGGATTGAGCTTCAGTTATGGTTTTTAGTTACTATAATCAATCAGTTGAGTGGTTTGAGCGAAACACAACATAAGCAAGTTGGTAGTGTAATATTGGTATACGGAGGATTTGTTTGCATATGTATTTACTTGAGCATGCAAGCTCGTGAAGTGTACCTCTCTCTCTGTATAATTGAGAAATCCTGTTCACGTCAGGTCAGTAGACAGACAGGCTGGCTTTTAGAGCCTCAGCGGAAGGCACTGATCCATGGGATGTAGCGTCTCAGCTTATTTACTTTTACAGGGCTCCGTATATTTTATCTTGTAGCAGGGAGGGGCGCCCGTAGGGGGCGTGGCGGGAGGGAAGAATAATGGTCCGCACGGGAGGGGCAGTGTCAGATCGGGGGGAGGTTACATGAAAACACGCACATCATCATTACAGACGAAAAAGTTTCACTTTCACCCTGCACTCACCCCGGAGTGTGTTAGAATAACCAAGTTTCTGTGGATTTTTATTGTGCATTTCAAAGTGTACATAATTATGTGTATACTTTTGCATTCCGTTAATTTAGGTAAGCCCATGCCACTTATTGCTTCCTTGATTTTAAGACAACGCAACTTGAAAAATAAAATAAAAGTAATTCTGCATTTTTATTTTGATGCTGTGACATATTTACCACACACTCAGGACATAATATAATATAGAGCACTCAATTTTAAGGAGCTGTCAAACCGTTGGAAAGATAGTTATTATTAAGGAGCTGTCAAACCGTTGGAAAGATAGTTATTATTTCATAATTAATCACTTTTTGATGTGCTAATATGAAATTATTCTTGGACTCTGTAGTTTATTATACCGCTCTAAAAATTTTCTTATTTTTTAAATTATTTTGAGCCTACTGTAAAAGTATTATTGTTGTGCAAACATTTCTAAATTTTAATTCAGTAAGGGAGAAGAAAATGGACACATGTTATTGAATTCTAAAATTTGAGCTATGAGAAATGATTTCATTTAAGCCCTTTAATATTTTGTAACTAGTACAAAATAAAATGTGAAGTGAAAATGCTGAAGTAAGAAGAGTTAAAGAAAATTGGTTTTTTAACCCGGTGCTATATCTAAGTGGTATAAGACAAATTATGAACAAATTTTTAGCTTGAAAGTTGTTCATATTAAGAGCCAATTGTGTGGAAGGACAGTACAAGCTCTGGCTATAACAATTGTTTAAAAAAAAAAACACTTGTTTTATTACAAGTTTCATTAAGTAGCTCCTTTTTTTTTAAGTTCCTTCGGAATTTTGCCATGGTTCGAATATATGGTCTTTTTAATTATGGAGAATGTAATAAGATTTTGCTTTGTTGCTATTAGCCAAACATATTTCACTGCCCGCTTTGTTTTCTACGGTGTTTTATTTACCTACGCCTGATTAGACAAGTTGTAATGTTGAGGTAGCGGATTGCCGTACATCCAAGAGGTCTCCATTTCCACGCTCGGTTAGGGTGAATACCTATGTATAAGTTTTCTCCGGGGTGTTCTCTTATCCTGAAAGATGAATGAATCTACCCTCGATTCATTTCGGCATCATTACACTCGTTTCATTTTTGTTCGATGTGGCTTACTTTGGAGAACTTTAAATAAAAATAAATAAATAAATAAAAATCAGGCAATTAAAAAACTAGTTTAAACGCATTGTTAATATAAGCCTGAGCAATGAATGATACCTTAGTGGTTTAAACCATATGTAATTACAGAATCGTGTAATTCAGCAAATCACTTCCTTTCACCAAGCAAACAAAAGACCAACCTTGATCCAAAAAGAGAAATAAGGTAGACTACTGTCATTAAAGGACTGGGAACTGTTCATACTGGAGTTCACTGTTGCTGAAAATAAAGCAATTATCACAAAGTACGTGCATACACCGAAAAGGATCGTCTGAAGTATCCCAGGAGTAAACAATTGTAATATTTTGCATAAATAAAAAAAATTGAAACGTGAAAAAAATGGCATTACTGCAGATCATGCTTGCCTCGAGGTTAGCCGACAGCCCAAGTATTGCAGAGATCTAAAACCTGCTTCTCATTACCATGCTTCGTTGAATTTTTTCTGTTAAGGTCCCTTTCCTTCCCAATTCCTCTGATTGTTTATTTTACACCTTAAAACAGAGAAGCAGGTACATGAAAACATATTTTAGTCAATGTCAGGGAAAAACACGTGATAGATGCACGAATTTTCTCATCAAGAGAGGCAGGTTAAAAACAAAGGGTCTCTCTATTTGTTAATACGAATTTACATGCGTATGTAAATATGTTAATTGTATTACGGAATGAACATGTAAACTGGGCAATTTCCTTCCGAGATAAATTATTATATTATCTAAATAAGGAACTAGTTTGTATCGTACAACAACCTATTTCCGCAATAGTAGTCAATAGTAGGTGTGTGGTGCACATGACAGTTAAGAGATAGGGTGCAAGGTTATAAGAACACGATTCACAGTGCAAGCCAGTCAAAATACTTTTTTGTGTGGGGATGCACTGCAAAAGAGCAGGTTGCCAATGTAAACTATCTTAGAGAGCTTAAGCTATAAAGTGAATAAGCTCCTCTGTGACTTGTATGACCTCCCCGCTCCACCTCCCACGATGACCAGTTTTGAAAAATTTTTGTGTGAGAAAGAGAGAGAGTGAAGTTGTGCATTGCTTTGTTTTAATTGTTTCGAGAGATTACTCACTGAAATGATCGTATTAGTTTTTGATCGTCAATAAACATGATAATAAAGAGCTGAAAATGTTATGATGTTTCTTGGAAAGCAGCATGAGATACCTTGTTTTCCTATATTAAATGTATTAAAAACAATTCTATCGAGAATCAAATTGTCATTTACAGCAATATAACATAGATATCATCGATCACTTGGCAATCAGTGAGCTCAGTTGAGCTGTATTTACCACAACTACTCTCTGTGGGTTTTATCAATCAGCTTTACTTTAATGAACATATAGAATACTCTGAATGGCATACAAAGAGCAGCTTAAGCTTTCAGTGAGTGAAATCTAATATTTATTTTGTGATTATATGACCGGAATTTTTCGAGGAAATCTATGGCGTGTGTATTAACAATTCCTGGTATTCAGCTACACATTAACTGTTTTGTCACACTGCTGTGTTCAGAGTATAGACCTGGAAAATCCAGTTAAATGTATAAAACTTCCAGCCTCAACAGGTATTCGAACCTTGAATCCTCTGGCTTTTCATGACAACTGTCTATCTTGGGCTGGAGTGGAAGGAAGTTCCATTTGGATACTTAACAGTAGTATGTTGCTAAGTGCCAATGTCATGAAAAATGTGATAAGTGCTTTGAAAGATGCTGGATAACGGAAAAGGGCTAAGATTTTCAAATGGTAATAGTGTTAAGTTTCCTAATGCTTTCATAAGAATGGTACATTGTCCCATTTAATTATTTGTGCCATGCAAAATGTATGCATAGATGTCATTCTCTCCTTTTTTGTGAACTATTGTTCTTCAAATTATAAGGTTTGTGTATATGAGATAATCGGCACCAAAAATCTGAACATTTCTAAAGCTCTCAGCATCACATATGATTCATTGGATATAGAAAGTGCATTAGTTAAAGAGTGTTACACGGAGATAGTAAGGGCCCATAAGGTGAAAGTCCTCAAAAAAGGGAAACATGCAGGAATCATTCAGTCGGCTATCTTGATACCCCGTTGCTGAATAAACGCAATTACAGACGGAAAAAAAAAGGAAAGGAGTGAGCATAAAAAATATTATATGCAGATCTGTGGTGAATGACTGAGGAAGTAGCTCCTAGAATACCTTGACGGTACTTTGCACCTTTCATAAAAGTTTACATGTGTATTGCTTTCAGCACCGAACAATACCAGCTGTGCCATGAAACTGGCAATAATGTATTATAAGAAACTCTCATTTATAACTTTGAAAAGTTTGTAAAATAAATAATTATAACAAAGCTGTACAGACGTTTGTGCTATAACTTCTTTCCATAAATTTGTCTGTTTCACCTTTCTACTGTTAAGTATTCAATTATTTGTTGTATTAAAACTGAAATTCAATTTTGCAGTGTCAACATACAATTTAGGCAAAAGAACAATTGATTATACTGTGGTTATAAAGACAGGATTAGTAATATTTCAGCATCGCAAGAAGTCTTTAAGGTATGAATAAATAATAACTATTGGAATAACTAATCGCCTTGGATATTCATTTGAATATATGATTCATATGAAACTAACAAGAGACCATTCTGAAACGGATATTGCGGATTGAGATGCGATTTTTATAGTGAAGATATATTGGGAACAAAAATTCCTGCCCGCCTCGGTAGCGTGGTGGTAGCATGTCTGCCTCACGTTCAAGAGGTCCCGAGTTCGAATCTCGGTCAGGGCGAGTTATCTGGATAAGGTTTTTTCCGGGGGTTTCCCTTATCCTGATAGACGAATTTCGGCTAACTCTAAGCTCCATGGACGCCGGACTCATTTGAGCATCATTTCACCCATTCCATTCATCGTCCGACATGACAACGTTGGAGGACGTAAATTGCACAAAAAATATCCCTTATATTGGTTTCTTCTCTCATGGTATCCCTAATTGCCGGGCAAGGGAAAAATAAAGGTTTAAGTTGCATTGATGTAGGATCTTGTGGTCAGCGGGATGACTTGATATCAAAATTGGTTGTATGGAAGAGACAGTTGGCACCTCCAAAAAGAAAGCTGAAGAGAACGCTTATTTAATACGTCTTAAACATCAAATTAAGCAAGTGATTGTATATTATGTATATATTATTACAGAATCGCAATTTATAAACTTCGGTTTCTGTATTTAGTTTCACTTAGAAAAAGTTGCATCAGGAACTTCTACAATCTGTATGAAATCCTATATTTTTGTCTCTAAGTAATGGATTTGTATGCAATTAAAGTATCGAAAATATGCGTGCAGTTGTGCTGTTAATGTTTAGAATGCACTTTGCAATTTCTAAAATGTTCAGGTATCATGCACTAAGTTTTATTATCTGCACGTGTATACTTATTAGAGCGTTGAATATGCAGTTTCATTCGACATCATTCGGTCCTAATTTGATTGGCAGTATACGGTGTTTATATTCTGCAAATGCTTAGGTGTAAGATTGACTGTTTTGTGACCGAAAAGAAGCACGACGAACAAAATTCATGATATTACTTCATATCAATATGCATATGCGAGTAAGAGCATTTTATTATTATGCTGAATACCCATTATACATCAGAATCCTGTAAAACAATAATCTGATAAATTGCTGTTGAACTTTGAAATGTTCCTTGACCGTAACTTTCACTTCGCATAATTTATGGAATTAAATAGCTCCAAGAATATTAGCTATTTTGTCACCTAGTTCAGAAACTCAACCCATGGCCTGACAGCCTGCCAACCTGACTGCCGGCCTCACGCCCACAGACGCAAGGCAGACGTAGGCGATCATCCAACCGATAAGGGAAGGAGATGTCAGCATCTCGGAAAGTTGGCTTTCTAGATCAGGAATCCAGAAACGTAGCACCACAGCTTTTCACCGATTAGGTAGTATGTACTTGTACCTACAATACAATGACTCATCATCAAAGTTCTGAAGAAAGGCAGATTATGTAAGCTAAAACAGGAACATTTAATGAAAAGCTGGACGGTTGGAGTTTGCTGCTTAAATTTACTCCTAATTGCTCGCAGAGAGCTGAAATCAAATTCTACCCACTACTTGAAGCTATTGGTTCTCTTGTACCTGCTTTCCAAGAAGATAATTATTTTTAAAAGATCCTGGAAATTCATTAAAATAAATTTGCACAATTTCCCAGAACATGTATCCAGATATTTTAAAAAGTTCCTCAAAAATCTCAGTATATGTATGTGTGCATATATATTGTGACTTTGTGGGTTCGTGGAATAAAAAGTCCATTTACACCACTCAACAATGTTCTTTATTTCCACCGACTTACAGTTAAACTCTTGCCAATTACACACTATTACTTGCTGCACACAATTACAATTCACCAGTCCGTCCGTTACAATTTCCTTGTCCTCGCGATTACATAAACTCCGATGCACATACCAGTTACGTACAGTCTTCCGTTGCACAATCCTTTCGTTCATTAACACGTCACTGACTAACACTGCCTTCTTACACCAAGAACTGTCCTCACTCACACACTAACCAACTGACTGACCAACTCAACTCTGTCTGTCTGTAACCCTCTTTATATAGGAATATCGCCGGTTTCTAGTGACCAGGAGAATGTTCCAGATTCCGTAATTTCTGGAACCAGGTGGACAGAAACAGACGGCACACTGATGTTTTTCCTCCCAACCACTGCCTGTCACCACTACAAGACAAACGAGGTGGAGGTGTGGCTAACGCGGTCCTCCCCTGCCTTCCGTTCCCAGCTGGTTCCACAGGGTGTTCCAGCGCTGCGTTACACTGCTCCCTCCTCAAAGCTGTTCGCCCCGAACAGCCCCATCGTAGCGTGCGAGGCGGTCCAGGTGTACCACCAGCATCTGCTCGGAGTCTCAGCCAGAAGTAGCGCTGCCGTAGTTTGTGAATCATTCGGTTCGCTCCCAGGTGTCCCCCTGAAGTACCGGCGTGCACTTCCTCCAAGACTTCCGGGACCTTGCTCCGGGGAAGTACCAACTGTTCTCTCTGCGCCTTCCCAACGGGTGACTCCCATACCCGGAACAGCACGCCCTCTCTGGTCTTCAACGAGTCCCATTGGGCCCAGTGCGACTTGTAGGTGGCGCTCCTCGGTGCGATGTCCTCCCAGGTTGGTCTCGTCCCTGCGTCCACTTCCCTCAAGAGTGGCCCCAAGTCTGCGTCCGCCAGCTGCTCCCTCCTCAGGCCTGCGCTATCCCAGCCTTCAGCAGGCACTGCCACAACTACTCGGACTGCTGCGGCACGCTCCTTCTCTTCCACTCTTGTGCGCTCATGGCCGTCCTGGATCTGCGGTAGGACACCTCCAATGTAATGGTCGCTAGCGTCGGTGTCCACAATGAAGGCGCCACCCGGTTGTGGGAAACCCAAAATTGGAGCACTGCACAGGGTCTCCTTCGGGTGCTGGAAAGCGTCTTCGGCGTCCTCCGTCCATACATAAGGCCGGTTTTCCTCCGTCAGGCGGGCGAGAGGTTTTGCGATGTTGTCGGCCTTTTCCTCTAAATCGTTAAGGCGGTCGTCTACTTGACCCTTCCGCTTGCCCAGATTCGTGACGTCATCCCTCACGCCGGCCAACCGTTCCTCAAACTTGGCGGCGAGAGCCTCGTTCGCCACCTTCATTTCGGTAGCCAGACGGTCATTCGCTGCTCTCATTTCCGTGGTTAACTCGGCCTTAATTTGTTGCATCTTCTCGGTGATGTTGTCCCTAGCCGTCCTGATTAGTTTCAGTTCCGCGGCCAGGTTATTTCTAGTCTCCAGCTTCTCTGTTAATTCGGCCTGCATTTCTTCCATCTTCCTGGTGATGTTGTCGTTGGCCGTCTTCATTTCCGAGATTAGTTCGGCCTTCATTTCCATCATCTTCTCCAAAAATTTTTCCAATGCCGCGTCCATGGTTGTAATGTTCGGTGATGTTGTTTTCCCGCTTCCTGACACTAGTGTGACTTTGTGGGTTCGTGGAATAAAAAGTCCATTTACACCACTCAACAATGTTCTTTATTTCCACCGACTTACAGTTAAACTCTAGCCAATTACACACTATTTCTTGCTGCACACAATTACAATTCACCAGTCCGTCCGTTACAATTTTCTTGTCCTCGCGATTACATAAACTCCGATGCACATACCAGTTACGTACAGTCTTCCGTTGCACAATCCTTTCGTTCATTAACACGTCACTGACTAACACTGCCTTCTTACACCAAGAACTGTCCTCACTCACACACTAACCAACTGACTGACCAACTCAACTCTGTCTGTCTGTAACCCTCTTTATATAGGAATATCGCCGGTTTCTAGTGACCAGGAGAATGTTCCAGATTCCGTAATTTCTGGAACCAGGTGGACAGAAACAGACGGCACACTGATGTTTTTCCTCCCAACCACTGCCTGTCACCACTACAAGACAAACGAGGGGGAGGTGTGGCTAACGCGGTCCTCCCCTGCCTTCCGTTCCCAGCTGGTTCCACAGGGTGTTCCAGCGCTGCGTTACAATATACACCGCGTACCTGGAAATTATAACGTGTGTTTTTAAAGGGAAACTGTCCAAAATATTTCATTACATGAGATTTGTCATAAATATAACATATAACAAAAAGTGCGCTTATACGTCCAATAAAAACAAGATTGTATTCATCAGACTACTATGAAATAGGTTTTAAATGCTTTAAAAATTAAATACAGAATGGTGGCAAGAGAAAAAAATACAAATAACAATTATCCGTCCTGTATTTATATTTATCAGTTACAACAAGGATGCATAAAGAGGATCTTTTCGTTCAAACTATTTGCTTAACTTTGAAAACATTATAGAGAAATTTCTCCAAGAAGCAATACGTTTTCACTTTGAAGAGATGTATCCAGAGAATATAAACCTATGCCAAGATGTCTCTTTAAAGTGCTTTACAATTGCGACTTAATTTCACCACACATTTTAAAGCGCTTTCAAGTTTTACTGCCATTCTCCCCATAGTTGGGTCTTTCTTATTTTACCACTGATGTACTTATTCTAAATATTAATTTTAAAGTTTAAAAATGACTATTATATATTATGTGGATAGAAAAATACTGGAATATGAAACAACATCGAAAAAGGCTGGCCCCGTAGCTCAGTCGGTAGAGCACTTGCCTGCCGTGCTAGGGGTCCCGGGTTCGATTCCCAGCGGTGGGGGTGAGGATTTTTCTCCTCATCTTCCTCAGATTCTGGAAGTATGAATGAGAGTGCGGACGTGTGCGTGATCTAATGATTAAAACCCGACGTATACGAGTTAACACCTTCGATATGCTCCAAATGAGAACGGCCGATTGGAACAAATTAAAAAAAATCGAAACAAAATGCAATTAAGTTTCCATACCAGTATCGAACATGAGATTATTGTAAATCTTAATTCCATATCACTAGTCGGGGAAATAAAATATAAATTTGCATTAGCATACAGATCCATTGTCTACTGTCTTGATAGAGCGTTCGGATGTAAAATCAGGGATCATGGCTTTTCATATCCGTCCGCGATATGGAGTGTTTCAAATCCGTTTCAACTTCCCGGATCTATTATTTCCCTTTTTGCCCTATAAAATTAATAGACATAACGTTCACTGACTTCATTGTCGTTTATCATCATCTAAAGGGTTAAGAGTTCGATATTTAGGTATATTTCGCACTCATCAAGTGGACCTCCCTCTCTCTCTCTCTCTCCTCCCTCTCTCTTTCTCTCTCCTCCCTCTCTCTTTCTTCTTAACCAAATTAGCATGATAGGAAGTTTGTTCTTCTGGCTTAGTTTTCACATCCCGTTGTTAAAACTGAAGATTGGGTCGGACCGCCTGTAGGGTCTTCATCTCATCCTTCCTCCAGGGGTCTGGCGCGCAATGAGCCATTGGCTGCAGTGTGGGAATCCCCACATTGAAAAAGAAAGAAAAGAAAGACACTAATGGTAAACTGTAATTGTTTAAAGTTTTAATAGCCCCCCTCCTCCCCCCCCAAAAAAAAAGCGAACGGCATATATACATGTATGTGTGTTTCAAATCCAAAGAGGACTTTGTAGAATGCCAAGGTTACGCAGCAACCTGAGGAGAACTACGTTAGGGTTGCAGGCTGTCGGAATATGAAGTAGGTTCTAAGGGAATGATAAGTTTGTGCCGTAGGGTACAAGAGGTGCTTGTTCTTGCCAGGAGTATGTCGCATGTGTATCTGATGACCAAAGGTGGAAGCCGAGTATATGTGCGTGTGTTTGCTCTGATACGAGTGGTTGTGCAAATATCATCTCAGCAGTGTGTATGGCGCCGAGCCCATCGCTACCTCCTAAAGTACCAAAGTCAACACGACAGCACACGTTAAAAGAATAACACCCTACAACACTTTGAAGCATTGCATCCCCCACGCACTTTACCCTCTTGACCTGCATCTCAGGCATTGCAATAACAACTTAGTACATCACATGCATCTTCTTTCTAGCATTTGAAGGTGAATCGCTCTCTGAGATAGAATGAATTATTATTAGAAAGAGTCAAGTAATAATAACTGTAAGCTTACTGCATAGCGAAACGTTGCCAATAGATATCATTTTCAGTTTGATAATAATTGTTCATTAGAAATTTGCATTTGTAAAATAGTGAAAGAAGTACAGGATTTCTTTAAATAATTTAGTAATACTAGAGCTAATTTCGTTGTATTTTATGTATTTTTGTTATTTATTGAAAGTTTTTCTATTATTTATTTATTTTGTAGGGAGTTTAATTGTTATTTCAGCTTTAATTTTAAGCTGAGTTTTATTTTGTAGTGAGAAAACAAGGAAGGTTTACAGCAAACCTACAGTTAGCAAAGTAAAGGGCCAGTTAGCAAAGGGTCTTTCAACAAGTGTGTCCTATCTTTAATATGGATAGTTGCCGTTGTTATTGAGTTACAATAGCCATTTTTTCATGTGGTTACGATTGTTGTTGACAAATAGCCATGGAATGTTACAGCATTCAGCAATGCGTAGAAATTATGAAAATTTATTATCAAAATGACTCAACATGAAGAATTTCTGTCAATGGAAGCAGATACAGGACTATTTTTGGCCTCAATTGGATGGTATGATCTCAGAAACATCTGGTTCCAGCAAGATGGTGCCGCATGTCATACTGCTTTCAAAATAATCGATATTTTGAAGAAGTTCATAGGTTTCATCATTTCCCTTGGTGGTGATTTTAACTGGCCCCCGAGATCACGTGATATAACGCCGTTGGATTACTTCATGTGGGGTTATGCTAAATCTCGAGTTTATTCCAACAAGCCAGAAACAGTAAATTATGTTTTGAATAGCATCACGCGTTCTTCTCTCATTGAAAATTGGGTCAACCGAGTACGCGCATTGCCATTACATGCATTGATATTAATTATACTCCAAAATAAAAAAGGAAATAAACCTCTGTGAATTCTTAAATGTGTTTTATTTAAGTTCAAAAATAGGACACATTTGTACAAAGACCGTTTGCATTCGGGCGCATAAGAGTATACGACATCAAGACAGAAAAACTGTTTTTGTGCACTCAAAGCTGTACTCATTGTTACTCTGATCAAATATTAGACCTCAAGTGTTGGGAATTTGTGACAGAGTCACTTTAATTCCAAAACACTTTGCCGAAAGCATTAGGTTCACCCTTGTTGAACATTGTTGTTTGTACCGATAGCGAGTGAGGAAGTTACTTTTGAACCAAGGATTGAGTATAATTTCAGAGCTCGTAAGTGTGGTTTAGTTACAAGTCGATCGATTATTTTTAATTCAATATGGCTAACAAAGAATTTAGTTTTAACAATGAGAAGTACTGTTTTGCCGAATTCAAAGGAAACCCCGTCTGTTTATTGGTAACAGTAATCTGGGTGTTTCTAAGAACACTAATGTTGAACGCCATTTTTCCACAAATCATACAAGCTTTGACAGTGAATATATCTTTTAATTCTATAATACGAATCACACTTTTAGTAAAAATCTGAATTAACATTTCAGCTAAGGATGATTACAAAGCTAGTTGATTAATGACCTCTTTGTGTTATATGGAGAAAGTAATGAAAAATCAGTGACAGGAATGTAAATGAAGAAATGATCATTGTCGGGTATCACTTTTCGAAAATTACAAAGATATATCTGCCCTTATATGGTCTCACATGTTGAATATATTTCTAAAAGTTAAGAATCTCAATCAGCACTTGCAATCGTGTGAATATTTTTTGCATCAGTTTGATATTTCCGATAGTAGAAGCTTATTTATTTATTAATCTGCTCTGTAAATATATAAACTGTAAGTCTAAGCAGTTTTGATTATTGTCTTTTAAAATGCTTTAAACAGAATTACAATTTTAATGGTAATAATGATAGTAATAAAACAGTTTTCTAAGGTAGAGCTAAATGCAGTAGCCGGGATTTGAACAACGGATCTCCCATGGGTCTCCGTGCGGTTGCTCTTAACCATTGTGCTACCATGGCAACATGGTAGGAGCATGTCACTAAATTCTTCAACTGACTCGTATTTTTTAAGGCAAACCTCAAGGAGATCTCTATATGATGAGATAAATACTTAATGGCGACTTACTATGTTGTAAGTACTTAAGGCTTCATAGTTAAGACCACTATTTGGTCAATTAATTCCCATAATAAAATAGTATAATTATTTATATTATTATCATTATATTGGCTGAAGTTAGTAATAGATTTCTCCTGGACGGAAGCGAGTTGGTAAAAAACTTTAACGCAGCTAATTAAGGGTGCAACGCATGTCTAACTTCAGTCAATATCTTCCCCACGTGGAGTAAATCACGCAATAGGAGCTAGTTTTGCTTTACTGCTGGAAATTGTTGGTTGCGATGTCAGTCTAATTACAAAATGGACTTCAGTCCATCTGACTCCACCTCTGAAAGTAACTGTATCGAAGACTATTTCTTGCGTGTAATTTATCAGCAGTGTTGGAATGAGTAATGCGGAGAGTGGTTCCATCTTCAGTTGCGATTCACTTTGGGGACTGTGGGTCGCTTTGTTTTCGGAAAATGGAGGTGTTCTGTAGCGCTGCGTGTGGCGGCAAGACAAATGCCCCTGGATTAGCTGCAACAGCCGTGCCCTGACAGGTAATTGATCGGCACTCAAGCATTATAATCGCATACATCAGTGAAACTCATCAAGTAAGCCTAGAGCACTGATGGCTTCTTTTAGCGCTGCCTAGACCTTCAATTATATCGCCCCCTCTCGAGCCCAGCGCACATTTTTCAGGATAATTCCCGCAGTTACTTTTAAGGGTTCTTAGAATTGAATTCTGTAAGAGCATATTACCAGAGGGTATAAAGAAGAAAATTCAACTGCTGTTCCTTTAATGTTGCAAAGTGTAGACCTTTGTTTCTTTCTTTGTAAGCGTTCAACATCCCGCCAACTGCCCCAGGCCTTTAGAGACGATGAATGGGTGGATGAAATTTTGCACAGTCGGTTCCGGTAGCTTCAAAATCTGACCTAAATGTAATTTTTAATGCATGCTTCTTTGCTTCTCATTGCGTTTGAAATGTCTCGAGATAATAAATCCAAAAATTCATGAGATTGCCTTTTTCTTTAAATATAAGTGAGACTTAAATCATACGGGGTTTCTATTCCGCAGCGCTTGTTGAATTTATTTTGAATCTTGCGGAATGTAGAGGGACTTTGTAACGCCGCTCTGTACGCCATAATAGCTCCTAAATTCCTGCCGGTGCTCCTGCGTTTACATGTTCAGCATATAACCTCACCCTTGATTTTTGGAATTTACCTTGCAACCTCCAGCCACAGTTAAATATGTGTTGCATTCTGCTTTCTAAATGGCATGCTTGTTAAAATGTTCGTAACGCTCAGGGAATAAATCGCGGTCGAAGCCACGTAAGTTCATAAGGCGAAAAGGTCACATTAGTTTTCAAACACAGTATTCTATTGAAATAAAATGTACATTTACATGTTAATAGCAGTGTAATTAATTACTTAACAAATGATGGTATCATAATCTCATGAGAGTGTAATTCATAGTCAATATAGCTATATCGTATCAAAGACGCAAAATAGTTCACCTCAAATTGGTTCATTTGTTAGTAAATCGCTTGCTCAATTCTAACGTATAATAAGCCTTTCTTTTGCACACAACAATTCATTTTGTCTCTTTATCACGAGCCCTTTGTGCTGCTAATAATCTATCTGACCTACCCACAGTCCAGTTCTTACGCGGAGCTACACGCCGACTGTTAACATAACTCCGATATTCACATGTAAACTGCTTCGCTGCCAGTTCTTTTTATATATCTGCCGAGCGCGCTAGATCTTTGTGGAACTAGAATGCTCTCGAAATACAGTGTCGAAAGGTCTTTTGCTTAGTAACTGCACAGTTCCACCCCGACCCTTTTACGTCAGCTCGTGACGTGAAGCCAATAAGCAAGGAGGCGATTTCCATATTCCCGCTTGCTCGCGATGGCGGCTAAGTAGCCCGACTCGACTTTTCCCCTCCAAAACAGCTTTGTATTCGCCAGTGTGACAATATTAACACGTTACTACAAGCAATAAGTTTACATTAATAGCAGTTCACATACAGTGACAAGGATAAAACCAAGTGTTCTGTGTTATACTATTGTCTTATCATCGAATGAAATTGTTAATGGGTTTAATTGTTCTTTCACACACTAGCCGTGTGTAGGACGCATTATGAAAAGGTAGAGTCATACTGAAAAATTCAGTCTCATAGACGGGATTTGAACCACGGATCTTCTGGTCTCCGTCCAGCCGCTCTCAACCATTGAGCTACTATGGCCAACGTGCCGACATGACATTAAATAATGTCATTAAATAAACACGAGTCAGTTGGAGAATTTAATGCCATGTTGGCACGTTGGCCATAGTAGCTGAATGGTTTAGAGCGGCTGCATGGAGACCAGAAGATCCGTGGTTCAAATCCCGGCTATGGCATTGCATTTTTTAGTCTGGCTCTACCCTTTCATTATTATTATTATTATTATTATTATTATTATTATTATTATTATTATTATTATTATTATTATTATTATTATTATTATTATTATTATTATTATTATTATTATTATTATTATTATTATTATTATTATTATTATTATTATTATTATTATTATTATTATTATTATTATTATTATTATTATTATTATTATTATTATTATTATTATTATTATTATTATTATTATTATTATTATTATTATTATTATTATTATTATTATTATTATTATTATTATTATTATTATTATTATTATTATTATTATTATTATTATTATTATTATTATTATTATTATTATTATTAATCGTATAGTCACAATTGTAAGTTCAATATTGTTTACCTTTTCTATCTCGCACTTGATAGTATTGCATTTCATCCAACATTTTGACACCTAGGTTTCACTGGAAACAGATGATTAGAGCCCTCTCTCGAAGACAAAAAGTGAGATAAATAGCAAAATTGGTATGTAAATTCAACATAATAGAAATATGTGGCCTGTCCGCTTGAGTAGCGTAGATTGTAGTGTGTCTGCCTCTCGTTCCCGATTTCGAATCTCTGTCAAGGCCGGCCCTCGTAGCCATGGTCGTTAGAGCGTATGTCTTTAGCGTTTCGTCGCGCAGAGAGCCGCGGGTTCGAGTCCCGCCTCGCGCATGTGTGTATGTGTGCTGTGTATGTATATCGTGTATATGTGCGCCACTAGAGAACGTAGATTCCCTTCGATGGTCAAACTAGTTCTTCCTGAAGGCAAAAAAAAAAAAAAAAAAAAAAAACGTGCATGTGGAAACAGATTCCTCCGATGGCCAAATGGAGGCCTGAGATATTTGGATAAGGTTTATTCGGGGTTTCCCTTATCTTGAAAGACGAATGTCTGTTACCTCTCAGCTCCATGGACCCTGGAGTAATTTGAGCGTCATTTCACCCCATTTAATTTATCGTTCGAAATGTCTTAAAGTTGGAGGATGTTAATTAAAAGAGTTGTCCCGAAGAGTTAAAAGAAAATTCTCTAACCTCAGATTACTCTTTGCTTATAACTTTTTTCGAAATGTTTGTTTTTGTGGAGAATATTAAATACATTTACATGCCAAAACTTATATATAAAATTTTCTGGTAAATAGGCTAAGAGATGTTCTTCATTCGAAAGAAAGTTTGTATAATCTTGAGTAACCGCATGTAGCGACACGCGATTTACACAGAAAATGCATATATCTTTAAAACTCTTAATTTATTTCAAGTGACAGAAAATTGTTTCAAGATATCCATTAATAACCGTTCTAATTCTTCAATGCTTTGTCTTTCTGTAAATGTCTTGTCAATATTCTGTTACTTCGCCGATTGCATAAAAATAGTGCAGAATTTTAAAACCAGTATATAGTGACCAGTTCTTAAAAATGAATATTACTTACTCCCTTAGTATCTATAAAGGTTTTTTGCAAAAGCTTGCCTCGACTAAAATGAAATAAATAGAATAATAAACTTAGTTAATAAAACTGTCTGTATCCACAAGAAACGATAAACGGTACAAGAGCTCATGTGAACTTAACACATTAAATGCTATGTCTTTCAGGTGCTGGATAGCTCATTGATGTTGTGCACAACCGCATGCTAGGGATTCATGTTTCGATTCCCGACTGTGGTGTGGTTATTTTAAATCCGCCCTAACCAAACTGTCAGCTCTGACTAGTTTATGTGATACCCTCATGGTCAGATTCCAGGGTAGGTTCTGTCATCCCATCGCCATCATCTTTGTACAACAATCGGAGATAACGGATACTTTCTCCTTGGTGTGTGCAGCTAATAAATTAGTCCATACATCGTGGGCTGAAACGAGGTTTTCTAGGAGGTCGTAAAGACTTTCTTCGAGGTAAAGAATGCGACCTTGGACCATATTGAAGTATAGGAAGTCTCGAAATTAAATAGTATTTTGCCTTCTTTTGCATTTACCTAAGTTGTCATTGTTAATGTTATTTAAGTATTGTATTTTGGATCCTTAGGACCTATGCCATTATGAAAGGAGAAGTAAGAGAAGAAATGAGTACGTTCATTAATAGTTTTTGTAACCTTTAATTCATCTACTATTACCTAGTCATGTACTAGAAATATGTCGTTGGTTAGCAATATAAATGAAATTGAGAAGGAAGATAACTGTGCCCATATGTAACGAAGTGACCTACAGCTGGTGTAAAACGTGATGTTCTCCTACTCCTGAAGCAGAGTAGTATTGATGAGCCCATTTACATAAAAAGAGAAGTAGAGGTCACTGGTATACCTGCTGTTAGTGTGATAACTACAATGTTTTTGCCTTGCTCATTCACTTATCTCATGGCTTCTAATTTCTCCTGTCTTGGTCAAATAGAGTTCTGCGATATTTTGCACAAGCTGTATAGGAAATGAACTAGGAATCTGAGAAGTATTACAGCAAATATATATATAGTTATTCCTATATATAAGATGACTATTTTCCAAATATATACAGAGTGTCCCAAATTGATGTATACACTCGTGAAACTATTATTTCTACGCAACGAAATGAGACGGATGATGTTATGTATGATGTACAAGACACTGGAAAAGCATGCCAACGCGTTCATTAGGTTTGTTTGTTTGTCTATTTCATAGATTGTTGCGGAGAAATAACACTTCAAAGAGTGCATGCATCAATTTGGCTCACTCTGTATATATAAATTGAGAACCATATGCAAGTCGTTCAATATTGTATGTCCATTTCTTTACACAGTTCATTAATCGTTTCCCCTTGTCATATAATTTACTGATGTAACAACAACTACCATTTTCTGCTTTACTGATTGCTTTGGAATGCGATACAACAAAGTTTACATTTATACTTTATACTTTTCGTGCTGCACTGTTTCCTAGAGTTAATAATATCAAAAACTCGGGAGTAATTGGATATGATTTTAAATTAACTTAACAAATGGGTGTTGTAGTAAATTTTGAAAAGCCTAAAGTTACCTTGCAAATCCGGTTGTAGTCTTTGTTAAACATCTTCTACTAGTTCTGAAAGATAGACGGTTCGCTTCTGCCCGGGAACTAGATAATCAGGCGGTCGCAATTCAACTGCTGTCTCTAACCTCAATCGTGAAGTCAATCACCAACCACGGGTCATCTAATCGCCATTTCATCGTGAGTATGAGCCCGATAAGAGCAAAAAGAACTTCGTCTAGCTGGTAGAGATAATACTGCGAAGGAGTTTGAGGGAGGAAATAATTCAGTGTTGATATTCTGTGGAAGATAACTGTGTTAGAGATTGCATTAAAATTCCTCATTTTAACTTTGTGTTTTATGAACGAATAACTGAATGTTTTAAATAATTTTTATGTTTACAATGCTATCATGTACACGTTTGGATTATATTTTCAGAAGTGAAAATTCCCTTCAGTTCGCATCCACAAAGCTATATGGAAATATAAGTGTTTCTTGAGAATAACATTGTCCTCAAGCACGTAATAAAATTATGGGATGTTCCAGAATACTATTATCTGCAGTGTTGAGAGAGCAAATATAATAATAAAGTAGGAACCTAATGAAATGGGAATTAAATAGTGTAATAACCGTAGATATGTACCTTATAAATGTGCATTATTAATGTATTTGCACAGTGCTGATGTATACTTACAGGGAGATTTTATTTATTTATTTAATTAATTTCTTCACAGAGTTCAGACACCGAGAAATAAAAATAAACAAGAATTGGTCTAAAACATTGCCATTTATGTCAACATTAATAATAGCTGATAAGGACGAGTGTAGAGGTATAGTATATTAGTATATTTTACAATTTTGTTGAAGGAGCAAAATTAGCTTAACGTGTAGAGAGTAATGAGAATTGGCATGTAAATAGAATAATACCCTGGTCGTCAGGAAGCAACGTTAATTTTTAATTATCCGGTGCATAGACAGTGTTTATCGAATTGCTAATCTGGATGATACGGTCAGGTCAAAAATAGCAGTTCAGATCACCGAGCAAAGTTGACCTGTGATCATTTTCACCCAAAGAGAGAAACGTTTCATTAAATAAAACTATGAATTATGGTAAACCTTTACGTAAAACACACCCTTTACTTAAAATTTCAAATAATGCTCTAATGCAACCCTAAACGGATTCTTTACTTTCCATTTTGTATTACCTTTTATTGTTAACTTTGAGCTTACAGTGATAATAACATGATGATAAAGTATCATATCTTTAACGGGGTCTCTTCATATTGGATCATTGTGTGAAATAGATTATATATTCTGTATAGCGTGGGTGAAGTGGTGGAAGCCGGTGGTGAAATTTGGTTGCAAATGCGATCGTTACACTCTTGGAGTGCATATATATATATATATAAAGCATAAGCCAATTAAATACTCAATGCGGAAGACGAAGACTTTTGAAGATTTATCCGCATCCTAAACGGTCCTATGTATGCCAAACCTTTTGAACTTTCAAAAGCGGTGGAAACAATTTTTTTAAAAAGTAAGTTGGAGATTTTGTACAGCTTGTATTTTGCATAAATAGCCTATGAAGTGCATGAATTAACCACGTAAATCTATCTATTTATGTGCGAGACAAAGGGAAATGCCACAGTTGACTGTAGAATAATGAAGATTTTCTTTAAATTCATAATTAATATAGAATAAAAACGTTTCCAGTTGTAACCATTTCCCTACTACACAGTGCACTTTAGAATGTGTCGCAGCGTTTCTTTGAACTCTTGAGATCATAAAAGAGTTTGCAACACGTCCATTATATCGATTCTGATTTTAAACATGTAATTTGGGCCTCATTTTTTGTTTATAAAATGTCTTTTGTCGTAATGTTGACTAATTGAAACTAGTTCTGGAAATTTGTTTCTCCATTGTGTGTGTGTGTGTGTGTGTGTGTGTGTGTGTGTGTGTGTGTGTGTGGGGGGGGGTAGTAATTTTTTGGGTGGTTATAGGTAGTAGATGTAGGTACGTTGTATAGAGCGACGCTAGCTGTGATGAACTGGTATTTTCGTCATCAAAATCCTTGTTACAAAGGAGCGTCCTTTGAGGAATCACGAAAACTGCTTTGAGCTAATTCATCGCTCGCCTCATCCATTCGGATCTAGGTAATCGAGTAATGAGTTACCTGCTTGCTCTGGGAAATGTTTTGCAAATATCTCCCATAGTACACTATCGAATATCATATAGTGTTATATGCTGCAGTGATCATATTGGCGGTATTTCCTTTGAAATATATTGCCATATCGGCAATGATGTTAATTCGAAGATACCTTCTAATTCTTACGTTAGATCACACACTCATACTTATTACTCGTACTTCCAGACCCTGGAAATTAGGAAATTATCTTGTCTAGAGAAAAATTCAAACCTGCCTGTCAGGAATCCACCCATGAAGCCCTCGTACAGCAAGCTTGTTTCCTAGCGACTGGCTATGGGGCCAACCTAGTTTACGTTTTTGCTATTGAACAATTCTACAATATTTTCTTCCGTTGTAATAGTGTAAACGTTTGATGAGATACTACCAGAACGTAAGCCACCACTTTGATGCACGTGCAAGAATTCTGCTAGCAGCTGCTAAGTGAGCTCCCCTCCAAAAGGCATCTGCGGCCACTCTTATGTTTCCAATTGGTGAGCTGATATCTCCCTAGTACTTTTCTCAGCTTACATGCATTGTTATGCCTAGAGAAACTTCAAATGTTAGCGAGGGTCTATGTTGCTTACCTTATATCTCCGATGACGCACATTTGTGTAGAGATCTTGGATTGCAATGCTGGTTTTAATGTTGTGAAATTGCGAAATTCCTTTAAAAGAAAACAAATGTCGGATACTAACTAACAATTTTGTTTTGCGAATGTGTTTGTCGAGTGTGTAACTTGAAAAGCAAATGTCATGAGTGATACCTGTGATGTGAGGTGGACGTCATTATTTTATAAAATAGTGCATGAATTTATCAATGTGAGTAGTTATTGCTTTGGCTAATTTTTATCCGCATCAATTTAAGTTACTACTTAGTAGTTTTCCTACCTGGGCTTGTGCGCTACCATTGATGATGTTGCACTGTTGCACTGATTCGCTACTATGTGGTACTGCTATACAACAAATAGAAATGTACGTTCCCGAATCGCATCACCTCTGCTGTATTTTCTTTATATACACAATCTACAAATAATTCATTTAACATTTGTTTTTGAGCATTCACTCATGTGAATATTTGCACCTATTTACTGTAAATTATAATGAATAGTGGTCCAGTAAGTTATGCCACAGGAAGAAAATGCACTCCCCATTCTTTTTACAAGTATATTTTGAAGGAAGTTTTCCCCTTTTTTCATAGTCAGTTTGCTATTGACCGTCGTTTCACATTTTGAATAATCTGACAACTCAAAAGAGTTAATAATTAGAGTTTTGTTAAAACCGCTTCAAAAATAATTTTCTTAATTTCCTTCTCATATTCCTCAAGCAAGAACGCGGAACAAATATGCATCTTTAAGTTAATTTCTAAATTATCCCATTATTACTTTTATACTCATACCTACCTTTACTACTTGATAACACTTAAACACCAGTATAAATAAATTAATATAATTAATGTTTTCTAATTTTAATAAATTAAAAAATTCACAATTCAAGGTCGCTTTTATAAATAATATGACATGCTTTATTCTGTTAGTCATTTTATGGATTGTTTTGTGTTAAATTTTTAAATCTTCATAATTCATGTCGTTATAGCTAGGGTCCGGATATTTAGGTGAAATAAACCTTCATTTTAGGTTTCGTGTGTGTTTAAAATACGTCTATTTTAGGTTTGGTTTCGTGATTAGTTCAGGCAGCAATGATTTTACGTTTCATTGGCTTTTTTATGATTTTTTCAAAATCATTCACTTTTTTTCAAAAAGTTTACATTTTAAATACATATATAAAAACAGGCGGAAATAAATATAACTGTCTCTATTTTATTTTATCCTTTTTAGTTTTATTTTTGTGGGGCAGGGCATTCCAGTATGTAGACAGCACATTTTTCTGACGTAAAGATTTGCTGTTATCATGCAACTCATTCTTGTATGCAGAAAAGCTTTTAAAACGGAACATGACGTCGTTGGAGTGTGCTAAAGGAACACATTCTAGAGGTAGTTTTTCGTTATACCTACTTTTCTCGCTGTAATTTGAACTTATGGCTTTCTTATCTTCGAAAACCACTATTGCATTAAAGAATGTTCTGCAACTTAGGTAAACGAAAATGCAACTCCCAATGTTTCAGATATTTCTTTTCTGGATACATTGCCAATGATATTCAGTAATTGAGTTATAGGCTAGCAGTTTCTAACCAGAGAATGGGTTCTGGGGTAAAATATAGTCTTACTCGTAAATAAGGGCTGCATTTGACAATGTTTAATGGAAGTAACTTCGTTCTACTCCATACAGTAGTGGCGGATGTGATTTTACGGCCAGTTCAATGAAAAAGTTATTTTTTCACTTAGAAAGGACAAAACAGCTGTCAACCTCTCATTTAGGATATTTTAGATTAAATTGAGTTCTTATATTCTGCTTCAGCAACCTTGAAAGCTAAATATATACCTTGAAATTAGATAATTCATTAGGGAGGGAAAAATAAGTTGAACTCTAAGCTCTAATTATGTAAAACCAGACATACTCAATGATCTTGGTGGAGGTAATGCAACAATATCACATATGACTGACAATGCTTTAAATTATTGATATAATTCCATATGAAACTCGGAGTGGCACCCCTACATAGCCTATTGCCTTCTGAATATTTCTATGAATAGTTTTTACATATGTATCAAATCAAAGTGTAACAAACCCGCACTTTTATTGCAAAGTAACGTTTCATTTGGGATAATTTGTCGGGATAAAAATGATTATTCGATCAACGTTATTAGAATATACATGTTTTCCGTCGATGCGATTGAGGCATGTTTGGTGTTACTGTGTATTCAATTGCTTTGTGATTAAGCAGAGTTGAATCAAATTCAAAGGACTTCAGGAAAAATTACATGTATATATTTTGTAGTAGCACGAATATCTTAAGTATATGGTGGTTTAATAAAAGGTAAAAGTAAAGGTATTGTGGGTGGAATATTTTTTTAAAAGTATTATCGTTGCATCTTTAAAACGATGACCTTGAATACCAAGCGTAGCATTTATCCAATCTTTCACACTTGGTTCATTCTCTTGATAGACAGGGATCGCGCGGATCGTTTTATGCAGGTGCTTTTATTGGTTTAAAGGCGACTTTAAAGTATCCTTTAGGATACTTTCCGAGGAAGAAATCGATATCAGAATTTTGGGTAGAGTATAAAAATTGTCTTTAGCACAATAGGTATTGTTAGAGAAAGTGAAACTCATTAGTATCTCTTTCCTTCCATACTAGTTAGTCTCTCTTTGAAATCTGGAATAGCTCAATAAGTACTGCACTTACGGAATTTAAATTGTACCCATAAAATTCTGAGGAACTTTCCCAAGTCACTTCGCATTTTGTTGAGGTGTAACATTAAGAGGATTTTATCTTTGGCAAAATGTATATCTTGAGTTGAAATCTTTGTAA